>PPLS03000019.1:0-175028 GCA_003706565.3 Teunomyces gatunensis | reverse complement strand
CAGGCGGTTGAAAGTTTACTTAGTTGTCAAAATTCTCTAATTGCAAAATTCTCTAATTACAGCCATCTCATCTTTTCATGTCTTTTTTCAAACCCCGGAGTCGCTGCTAGGTTTCCTGCATGTACGCCTTCCGGCATATATCACGATATTCTCTATGCAGATCAACAATAGAAGCTTTCTTACCTGCACCGGAGTCAAGGAAGAGAGGAATCTTGGATAACAGCAGTTGATTCGGATGAAATTGTTAATTCTTAGCGACTGTAGAGTTTTGAGGCCTCTTTTGCGTGGTACGTTTCGGACAGTTCCGTTGATAGTGTCCCATTTCACCACACTGGAAACACGTAATGTGGTCAACGTTGGTAATCTTTCTTTTCTTCTTTTGTGCAAAGTTAAGCTCCCCCCCCAAAGTATCACGCTCAGGGTAGGTTCTGATACATCTCTCAATAGTTTTCCAAGTGCACTCATCCAGATCCACTGGAGTTTGGCCACAGTGGTTCATAATGCCAGGGAATTTGTTAAATAATATACCAATAATCTGGAATAGGATTCCTTTGTTTTCAAGCAAGTCCCGTGGGAACTTGTTAACCGCAGTTTCGAATTCACTAGGTGATACCGCGTCCAGTAATTTTCCGTGGAGAGGAGCGAGAAGTCTCCCCATTTCATGGATTATATAGTGGAGATTGTATGAGTGAATTGGTTGAATTGAGGAGTTATTGGTATGGATAGAAAGGGAATTGGATGGGGAGGAAGGTGGTGGTGGTTATGGTAAAGTGCGAGGCAATGCATAGGAATGTCCTGTGGAAGGAAAATAAAACATATTATGAAAAATGGAGAACCTTAATTGAAATGGGTCGCTTACATTTAAGTAGCAACGTATTTGGAGATCGGTTTGTCTAAATATGCACGCATTCTTCTGTTGCATAGTAGAGAATCTCAAATTCTACATTTTGTAAACAATTACTATCATGAACACGAAATTGACATATGCCTACTATGTATACCAAAGAATGCAACTACTCTAGCTAAACAAGGTAACACGAAATTACAGCAATATTCCCAAGTAAACATAAGAAGCGACTGATATGTTGGAATCAAAGCATGAGATGCTTTGTGTCAACCCAAGCAATTGAGAATGAAACTGTTGCCTCTTAGTCCTGCTCTGTTCATAGCCCAGAAGGAGTTCGAATACCCAGCAGTTTCCATGTCTTTCGTAATATTGCAATTGATCTTGCATTGGAGTTCTCCTTGTCATTGAATTGCAAACTTTCGCGTGCTTAATACCAGCTGCTTAAATCAACAGAACACTAATAAATATACTCAGGAAAGATTAAAGGCCAATATATAAAGAAACATCATTCAGCCTTTTGTTAAACATTTTCTTGAATAATGACCCGCTTAATGAATGTTCAATAATTTAATCAAGAGCTTTTACTCTTCAAAGTGTGATCAAGCCATAGAACCGCTTTTTGATAGCAATAACAAGTTTACACTGAGGAAAATGGAGAAAGTCAATTTTGTGATAGGCGATGTCCGAATATTAGACATGGTAAAACCGTCCTAGAAAAAGAATTAGTTAAAAGAGACGATAATAATAAGAATAGTACATATTAGGGGGAAATTCAAGTACAAATTTGAAAACTACATTAAAACATATACATTACAAGATAGTATTAAGCCTTAAAGGAAAGGATTGAGATGTTTTGTGAACCAAGACAACATCCGAAAGACAAAAGAACAATCATAAGAAGTAATAATAATTTGGTAAAGTTGATTACTGAGCTAAAACAAGTAACAAGAAAGGACACGTAATGCATCACGCTCATTCAATCCAAAAGGGGACTCTGTGATTGGAAATGGAAATAGATACTCTAAGTAAAGGATACTTAAATCAATAGGAGACCTAGAAATCAAAGGCCATTTTGATTTAACTCACCCATAAAAATAGGAATAAAGCAACAAATTCTTTAAATTGTAGTGCTGATTTGAATGTATTACCACAGACCTAGATAACATAATTAGTTAAAACCGTTTTTTTTGAAAGCACAGAGGACAAGCTTAACGGATCACTGCCCAGTTACTCCTCATAAGTTCAGTTTGTGTTGTAAATATATTGAAATGGTTATCAATATTGTTTTGTATTGTTTAATAGTGAACGCAGGTGGGTGATCAACTTGAAACTTCATCTTGCAGATGTTCAATATAAGCCGTTGATGTCACAACATTCTGGCTGGACATGACAGTATTCACGAATAGAACACTGAGGATTGTAACCATCTCCAAAAATTTCATTTTGACGCTAATAATCTACCACTTTATTATAAAAGCACTTCAAATGAACAAATGCTAGTATATATATATATATATATATATATATATTGCTCTCACCTGACACACTTTATGCGTCCATGCATAATTTGAACTTAATGCAACGTGTTTTTTGTTTTAATCGGCTAAGTTGGTTGTCTCAGCTTGAGGTTACAAGGTTAGGTTATGTTGCATGATGCAATAATTACGCAAGGGGTTCATTAAATTTAGTGATTTTAGTCAAACCAATCTAGATGCAATTTTCTAACCAAGTTTCTAAGTTCCTTGAGTTGTAGTTTCGAATTAGCATGTGTTGTGTATTCGTATCTTTTGTGTAGAATGATGATAAGAACCAGTACAAAACTTTTTAATATGCTTGATTAGATGGAAATTACCTTTACAGGGTTATCTGCTAATTATATAAACTCCAAAAGAGGTCGCATTATTTGATAATTAGCTTATTTTATTGAGGCGTTTCTTTTTCTTTTAAAAAAAATCGGTTAAATATGACCCACTGTATACATACAGTAACACATTAAAACTGTACCTAGACGAAGCAATTGTTGTGTGCTGTTCATAATTCAAAATATACCATAAAGGCAAAATTCAAGTATACTTTCCGAAATATACTGTAATGCCAATAGGAAAAATTGTTTATATCTTTATGTAGAAATCAAATGAGCCTCCAGTTTTGAGAAATATCTCGAAGTGTGCACTATTAAAAAAAAAATTCTGAGGGAGGAACGAAAGTGTAAAACCTTAAAAATACGGACAGACTCTATCAATATTTTCATAATTATGTTTTTGGATGTGACTACCAAGTCGCTGCAAAGTTACTTAATGTGCTTTTTGACAAGTATATCTTCCAAAGAATATTGTTTTCACAAATAAAATTAGTTGTATTAACTAAATGGTATAGCGCTGCATATTTTATCCATAAAAATCGTTAAAAACTCGAAAAATCCAAGTAAGAAGTTCAGATAGCTGCTCATTACCATAGCTTTATCTGTGGCATTTATTTTCTTGTGATAACCCAAGCAACACTTTGGATGCCAGATTTTTGAAAATATCACTATAGCCATATATAGAAGCATGCTAAATACTTTCTTAGATTGTATTCACTCTTGTCCTTCTTTTTACATAAATTCTTTATTTTGTATTTAGCTACACTGTGTTTCCTTTTCTTAAAAATGGTATACGAAGAAAGCATGCGTTTCAAAGCTGTACTATTTAAAGTACTTTTATTCTTGTTTGTACCACTTGGTAAAATGCTTTTTAGTTCCGTGGTGCAATTACACTAGTATCTAAAGCTTGTGCCAAAATAATTATGAATAAACCACAGTTCAAAGCATTAGCTGTCTTCATATACTTTATTTTCTTCAAGGAGTCAGTGCTTTCTAAGCTTGGTAAAAATGTTAGCATGAAATGTTTTATATTTTTAGCAAGACATAGTCCATAATTGTAGAACCAAACTTGATCATATGTTTTCAAGTACGTCTTAAATTTCTAGAAATTGATTTAACAGTCATCCGAGTACCACCGTAACAATTCCAGCAACTGTTGGTGGAACAGGTACTGGAATTGTCGAAATACCAGAAATTTCTGAAGTGAGCTTCACACGTTTAGATGGATGTACTTTAACTACCATACTAACGTGGACTGGGTTGCAGATTTCAACTCAAAGTATTCCTGCTGAAACTGGTGGTACTGCCACCGAGATTGTTTTAGTTCCTGTTCCAACCACTACGGTAACTACTTGGTGAACTGGCAATGACGTAACAATGACGCAACAACGACGACTGTTCCGGCAGGACCTGGGCAAACAGGAACTGTGATTTACGAATTTTCAAAGAGATTTGTAACAGTTACTTCAATTTGGACAGGATCATATCCATACACATATACAGAGGCAGGATCATTATTTAAAACTGGAACTGTTCTTATTAAAATACCTGTGTCGCATTATACAAGGACTTCTACCTGGACTGGCTCTTTTTCAACTAGGTTGAAATAGCTGGGGTCACGTGAGCATATAATGTAGTATGTAAAGTTGGAATTTGAATGTTAGATTGCAAAATCAGAATAGCAGCGAACTGCTGGAAATCGGAATTTAGAGGAGTAAGTTTGAAATGAGGAGAATGGTTCAAAAATTTAAAGAGATGGTGTCACCATTGGGGAGATTAAATGCGCGGAGATGAACCATAGTACACGGGGTATATCAATTTGTCTAGGTTACGCTCTGACTGGTAGAGAGATTAGGTCAGTTGCCACTTACCTCAGTTCAAATTTTAATTAGGACTGAAATAGTTAAACAGCTTTTGTGATTACAGAAGCACCCCTCAATACTTCAAACTAGTAATATTTTAACAGTTTCAGCTACTCAGACTAAGCTGGATTACGACAGATTTGGGTTAGAGCACCACCTTCATCCCGAAGCATACAGTATGTCTTTACACGTGATATCACAAGTAATGAGAGGAAGGATTAGTAAATAGACCAGTATTTTATATCATACAAAAACTAAAACTAAAACTAATTGGATCAACTTTTGAACAAAGGCATTTCACGGTTCTATTTATATTGCCGATCGTAGCTTTCATCGTCTAGTTATTTTCCGAGTTAAATGACCGGGTTACGTACACGAAGAACCAGGATATTTCCTATAGAGTCAAATTGCGCACGTGGAATCCTATGCATAACCAACAGACCCTCAAACCTGCCTTGGTGGTTAACAAGAAAGATTTCATTGTTATGCGTTGTTTGTAAGCGTCTTATGTCATTTATTTTTTAAAGCACGCAAATGGGTTTAGTTGCGTGCTTTATACTCGGAGTACGGTACCTTTGAAAATTCTGGCTGAAAAACTTTGTCCATATCACAACGCTTGTGTAGTAAATCTCGCAATGCTTGGAACTTCTCATAGCCTAGTGACTTCGTGAATATTTCAGCAATGATGTTGCTAGTATTGCAATTTGTAATAACCGATTTCTATGTGCTGGCGGATAGACTTCAAGTATGTATCGATTTGTTTCAGTGGATGATTTACTTTCATGTTTTGGCAGGCTAAAATCACAACTTGGCTGTCTTCATGGATGGTGGTTTCTTTGACCTCCAATTTGAGCCTGTCCGTAGTAGGCTTCTATTTTAGGTGTGCCAGCAACAGAAAGAAGTACTGCAATGAGCTCGCTATTCGCTCTACTTATTACGACCATTGTTAGTCTTTATGTGGCTCATTTGATTGGATTACCGTTTAAATGCGTGATTGCACAAGAAACCAGTTTTCTGATAATATCAGATGCGCAGGAACCGTCAGACAATAATTCTAAGAAGAATTTGCCTCTTTTGTGTGGTATGTGGTTTCTTTTGTATTCTAACTGGATATCAAAGAATATTAATAGGTACCTCAATGCATATAATGCTTCTTCGTAGTCCTTTTCGGTTGGAGCATGATTCATAGAGCAAAGTTTGTGAATGGCGTTACTAAGATCAAATCTTGTTGTGTTACTTGATCATAGAAGCGATCCAATAATTGATTGATATAGCTTAAGTGCCACGTTGTCTAGGAGCAGATTATCTTCGTTCTGTACCGTATGTTAAGTTCCATCAACTTAATCTGGCTTTATGTTTTCCTTCTCTAAATTTTTCTGAATCCGTGAGGTTCGAGTAGTTTGGTTAAGAATTGTTCTTGTGATAATTCATAACCTGTATCAGTTCTTTTGAAATTATATCTAGGAATTCTTGAAAATCGCCAGAATACGTCAAATCAAATGAGTAGATAGCGATTCTTTGAATTATTCTAATAAGGATACATCAGATCTGGTCATGAATAAGTCATCGACGTAAATTGCGATGATCAATTGACATCTATTATCGTATATCTTCGGAAGCATACCATCAATGGTTCGTGGATCGAATTCTAACGCAGTAGGAAAGGCTTTGTGAATTCTCCAACTTTTACCTTCTGGGACCTTGTGCCCTCCTGGTGGATAGGTATATATTGGTTTCTCATCTGTAGTTAGGTATTCTGAGGAAACTTCGAGATGATGGAACTTCAAATTAAATTATGTGGCAATTACTGTGGAGAATATGGTTGTAGTCATGTCAACAACGGGTGAGGAAACCATGGATGAAAATTCTCAAAAAGAATTTGAAAAAAACCTTTAACAACACAACATGACTTGTATTCGGACCCTTTTCGGTTATCTTCCCTGTATGTGTGAACCCATTGTGTTTTGATGATTTCCTCTCCTGTTGGAATTGGCACTTCCTTGAATACGTTCACGCTTTAAATTTTCTAATGTCCTGCTTCATAACTTGCGCCAAAGTAGGTTGTAGTCTACATCTTCAACAAACGCGACTAATTTTCTTCGGTGAAGTTTTCCATCTGGGTTACAGATCTGAGATAATTTAGGGAATCTACACTAAGGTGTGCTAGAACAGCGGTGGGCAGTCTGGTATGTTGTTATAATTTTCGGAGTGGTTGAAGCTCTTTAACATCTAATCCTTCATTGTCCGTTCGTGAACGTTTGACCGTTATTCGTACAGTAGGATGAGATATTTCTTTCAATGGCCCTGATTAGCCCTCGTCAAGTGCGTTCAGACTTTGTTTGTCATCCTCATTGGGTACCATAGTGAATTGTTCGTCTGTTACGGATCCAAAATGAATTTATCGTCGATTTCTTTTAGGGGATTTATCTGACAGGGTATTGGGATAGTTTGGATCATTCTGCCCCGGTAGTTCAATCAAATTTTTATCTTACGTTTGTGGCGGTATCGAGATGTTTGATTCTGAGCTCCGCTGATGGATCGGATCATCTGATGTAATAGACTGACTAAGCTAATGTTTAGGGTTTTCTATTTCTTGTTGCGTACGTGAACATATTCCCGGGGACTGTTGGCAGAGCGACTGAGTCCTCATGTATAACCTTTTTTTAGTCGTATAGCGACATCTCGCTCGGAGTGATGATAATTGCATCAGCGGAATCATCTCCCTAGGTGGTTAGCGGATCGTAGATCGGTTAGTCGGCTAGTCGGCTAGGGAAGTGACGGGGATGCCTGCTGAGACGTCTTCAATATACGACCTTATTATCTCCAATTGTTGTTCCATTTCTTCATCTTCGTTAGCGATGTTAATGTCCTCGAGTGGGACATGCCAATGTATAAATGATGGGTTACTGACGTTGGAGCAGCAAAGTCGTCGTTTTCTTGTTACGTATTCTCTTGATTCAGGTAGTTGGTTCTGATCTCTTCGTAAATTGGAAGACTAAAACTGTTATCTTTTGTGTTTGGAAGGGGTGAAGTCCACTCTTTAACATGTTGGTTGAGTCTGAAGCGACCTTTCTTCAATATATTGCAACTTTCTTGTACTGAATCTTTCTACGTTTGCTGTTGTTGTAAGACTATTGATGTCATAAGTTTTGAGGTGCGCGATCATTGGTTCTTTGTACGTATTCAAACGTCTCATTAAGCATTTGGAACTTGTAGACTGATGCTAGTACCGTAGTATTAGTTTGGGACTTTCTGCAGAATAAAAATAAACACCAGATTACTAATTAAAGTATAAAGAGAAACTTTCTGACTTGATTGACTTTGATTGGACTAGCCAATATCCATATTTTTCAAATTCCAAGAACTACATTGAGAAATTAATGACGAGTATAGTTTTGAAGTTTGAAAAATTAGTTCCGACATCCACTAAAATTTATCTCAGGTATTACTTCTTTTACTTACATTTCTCCAAATAACACCTATTCTATATTGAAGATGTTACGTTGACACATATAAACGGGAGAAAACCGTCTCTCAAAGTGTTTTATGAAGGTTTAGCGGATCAAATCTTCAAAATAATCCTATAATATACTGCTGAAGTAAAAATTTATCTTAAAAGTAAAATGACACGTTATCTATGTGATTGTCCTGATTACAATGTCCTGAATATATTTTTACTACAATAATTAACATGTACAGTGAATTTGGTTCCTCCTTTACAATCTACCAACAAATAAACCTTGTTCTTCTCTTAAAGAACCAACTCTATGTCCATACTTAGTGCATCAATGGTGAATACAAATACAAGCATTTCTATCTTTGCACATACATATTTTTTACAAAATCCAAAGTATAGCTTAATTGTTTGTCTAAATACATCACACCCAATTATAGTGCAAAGGAAAAGTATCCAATTCTGAATAAATACTGAAAATTGTTTGGAATTCAAAAAACTCTCTTGGTTACAATATGAAGGCTGTTAACCAATATTATACTGTATTGGATATTGATACGCATATCCTACTACGATTGCGTGAAACAATTCCTATCCAAAAAGGTCACATAGATGGCATCAATAAGATAGATTGACAAGTATGTGTGATGTCTTTTTTATCTTTTAGGGAATTGTAAATGGTAATATGTGAGTTCTTGTGCTTGATTTCAAGGCAAATATAATGGTGTATGTTTTGTAACATTAAGCATTGCAAGATCTGCCAAGAAATGCCTGTGTTCTTCAAGGTATAATAGCTGCTGAAATTGATCTTATCTCACGATTCTTATGCTTGGAAAGGAATAGATCAGTTCCACAGATTTGCATCCTTCTGCGTTTCTTCACTGACACCGTCTCATTGGAAAGTATTTCACCTGTTTTCATCTATTACCAATGTCTTTGTATACCCCCATTGTTCTTATTTCTTTGTTTAAATAAATTCCAGATTCTTTTGTCAACACTAATATCCCTGATTCATTTTAAGAATTATTGTTAACGATTCAAGTACTAACAACAATACCAAATTTTCTGCCAAAGCTAAAGAAGAAACACATCAATTGTTACTCTTGAAAGAATATCAGCTTTTTTAGCTTCATTGGCGATAGTATATCTAAAGAAACAGAAGGATGGGGTTCTAAGAGCATGACAATTATTTTTTAAAGCATAAAGCTTTTATAGTCTTGGACAACAATCAATGTAATAACAATTTTCGCTGTTTTCTTAACTCTTGAATCGTAACACAACCGTAAGATCCCTTTTCCTCGTGTTAGTATCAGAAGTATTCTGGTATAAGTAGCTTACCTTCTAGACAAGTTCAAGGCTTTTAGCGAAAGCAAGTAATATCAATTTGTGTTGCACGTTGCAAAATTAGTGAGTCGCATGATATCGGGGATAAAGCTCTCGGCATTGTTTCTCTCAATTTGGTAGCAGAGCAAGATCGGATATCATTTGCTTCCTTTGGGTCTACAAACTATTGTTTCAAAGCATGAGAAACTTCGCTTAACAGGTTATGTAAATTCCTAAGTCTTACAACATGTTGATCCTTTCTCCCTTCCATAGCAACTTCCAAATGGGGATACCGTGCAAGATACAGCCTTAGCGGATAAATAATAGATATTTTGCTGGTAACTTTTCCCGGGTCATTTTGTCACCATAATACTTTGCAATGTATGTTGAAAGTATCAAGAAATGCTACTTGTTAACTACCAGCCGAGGAATAAAACTGTAAAACTTAAATTATTGTTGAGCACCATAATAATGTGCAAAGTCATTGGATCTAATTAAAAAAACATTTTCACAAGAATTACCGTTAAGGTGATGCACAGCTAGCATTTAATCCGAACTATTCCGGCTGAACTAGCTTCACCGAGGCTAATCAATAGAGTGACAAGCGTGCACAAACCAGAAAATACTAGAGTACGATGCTTTAGGTCCTTGGCATTGTAATGGAAGAGAATTAATGTATCCATAAATAGCACAAATAGATTGAAACGGTAATCTAAAGCGTCCTCCTGACTAAAAGTATCGAAACAGTACTGAAGTTGAGGACAAATGCGCGATGAACATGCGATTTTTTCAATGCGCCGTCGTCAACGTTCATGCAGGTGGCGCCTTAAGTTAGTGACAGAGGCGCTTAGCCGAACCGTAGAGCCGCCTTGGATTACCAAATTGGACTTCAAAAATTGCATTACTGTTGGAAAAAATGATATATTGTATAAGGATGATGATATTGAGAGAGTTTCATTTCAAAATTCCTTTATTTACTTTCATGGTCCAATCAAGAATATCTCGTATCACATTAAAGGTGCCTTAACCAAAGGAGCCTAAGAATATTAGCTAAAAAAAACTCTTTAGCACTGCATTTCTTAGACAATACTGAACAATACGATTGTTCAGAATAAAAGTTATTTTGGGCAATTTATAGCGGCTTCTAATGACTGGAAAAAAATAGCTGCGGGACAACACTAAAATAGGCAACTTAATTGATAATGCATATGCAAAGAAATCATTAAGAAATTTAAAAATTAGAAGGCTTGCTAGTTTCCGCACCATACCCCAATAGTTTGGGCAGTCTATCAAAACAATTAACCTGCTTGGCCTTCTAAAAAATTTAAGCATTTTTTAGGTTACGTTAACTTGGTCCAGAGAGATTTTCTCTAAACTAGTGCTTAGGAAACTGCTTGTTGGTATTATATAATTAATCCCAGAGGGCTCTACAGTTTTTCACATCCGTGGAAATTCATTTAGCTAGCAAATATGCAGTTGAAACATCTGTAGATTTTTATTCAAAATAGAAACAGATCACCTCAGAAAGGGCGCAATATATTTAAACAGATTTGAAGCGTTGGTGAACTAAATTTTCTATACGTATACATTATGAGGTGTAAAAATGCATCTAAATAAAAGCTGAAAGAAAAAATTTTCTCTTAGTTATTACTAACCAAACAGTACTTTTGAATCTGATTAGAGGTTGCAAAACTTTAATTTGAATTTATTAGTCTTCGTCAACTTTCTAATCTATGTTATTAATGTTTCAGCTACTATTTTGTACAAAAAAATATCTTTTGAAACTAGTCAGTGCTTCCTAATGTTTTTAGAATAACTACTTCAATGAAAGCAAACAGACGATAAATGGGAACTACTAGCAATAGAATCATTACTTTTCCAGAAAATAAACCCTCTATTTTTATTCAACTTAAAACAACACAAGAAAAATATTCTAAACTTTTCGCCTAAATTTCCAATGAATCTTTCTCTATGCCAAAACTGGGGTATATAAGGTCCATCATTTGTGCCCTATCTTGATACCTTCCTCAGTTTACATTTCAACTGTTATCCATTCATTATGAAGGTCTTTTATGCAATTGCTGCTTTAACTGTTTTGACAGATCAGGTGTCTGCCACTTTCGGCTTATACCCAGGCTCCTCCTACAAGCCTCCTAATACATTCAACCCTCAGTGTTACAAGTTGCCAACGTGGTGTTCTTCTCATTCAGGTTGGAAGAGAGATGAGCAGGACCAGGAACGGGAATTAGAAGATTCTATTCAAAAGAGAGGTTATTCGTCGGTCCCACAAGCTGGTTTTGCTGTCTCCAACGTTAACGGACGTTCCGATGGAAGCTATGAAGTTACTTGTAACTTCGAAACAAAGCAATCTGATCAGTTGAACTCGGTTATTAGACCAAACATCCAGTCCTTGAGTATCTCTGGTACTGGTGTCTCTGATGTCCACTTGGTTTCTGATTTTTCTGCTAACATTGAGAACGCATGTAAATGGTCTACTGTTGTTGTTGTCAAGCCATGGAGAACTCAAGGTAAATGCTGCTTGCCTCAATCTCTTCAAATTAACTACGGTCTTGGTAACCACAACTCTCACTACGGTTCCCTTATTAGTACCTTCAGCAGCAGCTTTTACTACAGCTTTGGTGCCAGCTTCAGTTCTCTTTCTACCTATGATGCTTCTCACTTGATCTCCAACTCCATTCATGGATATGGTAAGAGAGATGAAGAGTTTGACTTGGACTTCGAAGATGCTAGCGAAGAAGCCCTTCACAAGAGAACCTTCGGATGGTTGTCTGGTATTAAGACTAACAATTGTCAACTTCCTCAATTCTGTTGGGATTGTTCCTGTCCACCTAACAGTAATTCTAAGCCTCCTGTTGGTCCTTCAACTAAGCCAAACCCACCAACTGATACCTCAACTAAGCCAAACCCACCAACTTCAACTAAGCCAAACCCACCAACTTCTACTAAGCCAAACCCACCTGACGAGACCACCACAGTTCCTCCTAACTCTCCAGTTGAATCTTCCTCGGCCCCTCCTCTTCCTCCAACTACCACTACCGATGTCCCACCTGTTACTGTGACTACACCAGCTACCACTGTTATCACCATCACTTCTTGTGAAAGTGACCTTTGTTCACACTACACCAAGACTACCGGTATCATTGTTGTTACCGCTTGGACTACTACTTACACGACTTTCTGTCCACTTCCTACCTTGGACTAGTTCTGTCCGCAGGGTACGTCTTCGTCTATAACTATTGGCATTTCTGCCATTTCAAAATAAGTATTTCTTTCTTGACCCAATACCCAATGTTTCTTTCAACTTTCCTTTTTCACTAATTGTAGTAAGTAGCATTTGTATCAATTTCGATAATTCTTTGAGAATAGTCGTGGGTATTTCCTTAACGTCTTCTTTGAATTTATTTACTCATTCTCAATTTATAGAGTTCTATGATTCTCTTTTAATGATTTGTGGCATGTTGCGTTTGTGTTTCACGAAATCTGACAGAGTTTTCAAGAAATTCAATTTTAATACTTATTGATACCTGGTAATATGGCTGTTTTCTTATAGTCGGTTATCTTATTTGTATTAACTGGACATTCGACAAGTGGTTGAGTAAAATTTGTTTCTGTTCAATGATATTGTACAAAATATCTCTAGAATTAATTCATAAATCCTTAACTCGATCAACTGCTCGTGAACAAGAATCTACCAATGCCGTCTGGGTCACCAGTTGACTCAACTGGTCTGCATTATGAATTTTCCTGTTGATAGTTGCCACCCTGGCTGTTCCATCAGTAGTATCTCTCATCAAGCGTTATTTCCAAAACTCTTATTTGTGTCATGTTCTAAGAACAAACTCTGAGTACAATGCAAACTTAATCCAGCTCTATATACCAAGGTAACTTTCAAAGAGGCATTGTACCTCTTCAACAATAATCATGATGTTATATATTTCATTGGTCAATATAGCCGTGTTGTATTCTGCATCAGTATTGTGTCGAGATATTCTGAATTTCTTCTTTCTCTTCAAGGTACTGGTCTTCCAAGATAAAACCTTATCCTGAATCTTGATTCCCTTAACATTGTTTTGACCCAGAACATATTACTAAACAATTGTTATCCAAAACAATATATTCTTACCATAAGGCAATTTATGCAAGCATTCGAGCACTCCAAAGGCATACATCTTTTGCTTCTTCTAGCTCGTAGTAAAAGACAGAGTTTCAGTCATATTTGCGTACTGAATTATGCAGCAGAATTTCTCCACCTCATTGTCATCACACCTAAGGCTTTTATTTCGGGGGCATTCAATATTTTGCAAACTTCTATCTCAGTCTTGGGCATTTTTCTTTTCATTGGGCTGAAATATCATGTCATGTAGTCTGATCTTAATTGCAGCTTGGAACAGCTGGTTTTCCACTGGCAAATAGGAAAACTAGCGATACCAGAAAAATTTGTAGAACTGTATTGGAAAATCTTTCCTGTTGCAAAGAAATACAAACATTCATTCAATCCATAGAATCAGGGCCCCCAAAGTAACCTCTATTTTGACCACCATTCCTTTATCATATCCTTCATAACAAAACTAATGCATTGTTAGATAAATAATTCGGTAGGCAAGCTTGCAAGTGACATAGGCAATCACGATACTCCAGCCGTCCAATCAGTTAGCTTGAGATAACTAAATAGTTCAAAGTTATTAGCAAACACACAAAATCCATACTGTTGATGATGGGAGTTCAAGTCTCTCATCGAGCGTATGTTGGGATTCCCTTATTTTCGGATGTAGGGGATGATCTCGTGATCGCGGGTTTTTGTTCGTATTCATCATCTCTGACATAAGCATTATTTTTTAGCTCGAATTTCACGTGCAGCTGTCTAGAATTCCAAGATCAGACAATTCAGACCAGGACTACGAAACAAGGTTGTTGAAAAGTGAGTTTGAATAAGTCATCAAAATAGATTATGAGTTAAAATTTCAGGTAGCTATAACGAAGTATGATCAAACTAAATGGGTAGACTACTTTTTCATTTTCGGTTATAGAAATTTATTAACTAAAATTGTTTGGAAAATCATAAAAAATTCATAATGACCCTTGATAAAGTGATGTACAAAAAACAATTGATGCAAATTACAAGAAAACTACAATAATTAAAACTTTGAAAAACAGAAACAATTCTTTGATATGAGTGGTAATAACTAATAAAAGATACATTAATTGAATTTCATCAGAAATAGTGTACTTGTTAATAAGTAATGAGGAAATACTAAGCCCGAAATTATGAGAATAGTTAACATCCGGACCGCAAGTAAAGAAATAATCCTCGTTCGGCGTTAAAAAAAGAACAAGTTCAAAAAAGCGGAGATAACACGGAGAAAATATAAACCCGAACGGATTTAAAAAAATAAAACCGATTCCCCATTGAAAACGGTGAAAACCACGGGCTAAACGAATAATTCCAAATTCCCGAATAAGCCATTAATCTGATTATTCTCCCAGACACCAATAAGAATCAATTGGGGTTTAATTGAAGAAATGTTTAGTGTGAATTAAAAAACGAATGAAGTCGTGTCAAGATAGTTTAAGTAGGATTATACATAATCTCAATGATTTAGTAACAACAAGAAGAAGCAAAAATCAGAAGGGGAGTAATGACCATAAATTAAAGAGTGGCAGATAAGACGAACTTTATAAAAAGAATTCAGAAATATGATGTGTGTTCGAATTTCAGGCAAGTTTTGACGGAAATATTTGGCAAGGCATATTGTTACATAATCAAGGAAATATGTCAGCTTTGGTATGACTGGTCCATTATAAACTCATTAGGAATAACCTCTAAGATACCAGAAGCATCATATCCATACCTAAATAAATTGAGATTTCAAATCATAAAACGAATTTGGAAGTCTCGTACAATTTATCCTTTTATTAAAAACCATTTGATATTGATAATGAATATTCAATTATCGAACAGATGATATTGGTATCTGAATATTGATATCAATATTAAAGTTACCAATATTTTGATCTTAAGTACAGGGACCACATCTCCTCCACAGTGCACGTAAAAGTATACAGATCTGGAACTCAAGTTGCATAAACTTAGAATGCTTTTTTTCTAATGCTGGCTTAAATAATCCTCAGAAACTTTCGATTGATCCTACGTATGATTATATTAACAGGACAGGTGAAAACGTGAATTTTAAAGTTAAAACCCCAAACCTTGTTGAGACTTCACTATTTGCCACTTGTTGACGGATACTACAACATGCAGAACAGCTTATCTGCTCTTAACAATGTAAGAAAATATTCTACAATTAACCTAGACTGTTCTAGAATTAATAGGGACATAACAATGCATGTGTAACTAAAATGTTGTAATTTGATATGATAAGCAAGGCTATTAAGTAGCCAACTCTAGGTGATAATTGAAGCTTAAAATCCAAATAATTATTGTGACGCAATGAAAATATCAGCAAGAGGGCATAGCTTGTTTCTACGAATAATATGAAGCAATTGAAATCTTATTGCCTTCAACACCTTAACAATATGTGCCTTAAAAAAGGTTGCTGTGACACAAACTGTAAAATTTGACAACCTGTTATTTGTTGTTTAGTATTTAAGGTTTATCAACTTCTTAAAACCACTACGAGTTTACTTTAAGAGGTAATTTGATTCTGCACGTTTGCTTGCATTCTGATAATATACGAGTCTATTCAGACATTACTATTTTGATGAAGTTTCTGCAACTGAAGTTGACAGAAGGAATTTTAATAAAAATAATTGCGCATAGCAGTTTTGCGTTTCATGGATTTGCTTGGCTGGTTTATCAATAGAACTTTTTAAGAAATACCACCACAAATCATAGGTGCTAATAAATAGCAGTTAAATTTTAGTATTTTCAATGACCATTCTTGTGGAAAGAGGCATTGGTGCTAGGATTGCGCTATATTTTTCCGTGTTTCCTTTTTGATCACGACTTTTACTAACATTGATAGGCAAAAGTTGATTACAACAGCTGTGAATAAGGTTATACTCATAGGAGTTAACTTTCAAACATACAATATAATGTGTTGGTTTGTCTGCTTATCTGAAAGTGTTATTCATACCAATGGACACTAGAGAATTGCAGGCAATTTTTTAGAAAAACAATGAAGCACATACCTTCCTGTTGGCCATATATAATACGTCAATTATATTTGTTGTACTAACAGATCATAATTGATTTTGTCAAGGAACATTGCATATGATTTTCCATTTATCAACGATAACTACAACTTTTGGTTTTAACAACGAAGCCCACATTTGGTCTAATTAATGAAGTGGTAATTGACAATTTAATGAGAGATTACTTAATTAATTTACATTTATAACTGACACAGTTGTTTCCTTCAAGAACTAGTTCAATCGTTTCCTTAGCTCCTCCTCACACCCGAAACAATTATTACATTAAGGATACCTTTCAAATATCCACCCCTTATTAATTACCTCAAATTGTCATTATAGTTTAGCATTATATTGGTCCATTCCTGTAAATATTGAAATTTTCTTCTCCCTCTTGTGGCGTTCAGTAGTATATTGGTTATTGGTTCTGTTAAGTTTGAAGTTTAACTGCATTCTCGTAAGCAAAAAATCATTTTCTGTCAAGAATAAGCTTTTAGTGCTGAAATATTCTAGACAAGGAATTCTCTGGTGAGCATAAAGCTCTTGTATCTCTCAAACATAAATTTGAAAAACATGAGGTTCTAAGATGAGAAGTATCTGAACAATTCAACATGATTTCATTAAAAAAAATGGAATATTCAATGCAAACATCATCTTGAAATGAAATTTATTTTTTCATATAATCCAGTGTTATGGTACAACAATACGTTCACTTCACTGTCAAGGATGTTTAGAGAAAATAGAAAAATGAAATATCCCTTTTGTAGTATTCTATAGAATTGCAGGAATGAAGAACCTTTTTTTGTTGGAGCTGGCAGTAATTTATATTCACTCTAAAAAATTAGAAAATTAGTTTATTTAATTAAAAGGAACTTTCCGTGTACAGTAACGTAATATATACTCTCCAAAGTTTGATAATTTAACACAACAAGACAATGTTATTATCAAATATCGCTTATCTCACAACGGCCGCCTCTGCGGCTATTGCAAAGAATTAACAGGTATTTTTACTGGTATCAACTCTTTCACTAATGAAGACCCAGGTAATGTTAACTGTTCTGAATGGGTTGTTGATTTATCATGGAAGCTCAGTAGTGATTCTGTTGCTGGTGATACTTTTTCTTTGACCTTGCCCCGCGTTTTCAAGATTAGGACAACTGATCCAACAATTGACTTAAATGTGCTGGACACAAAATTTGCTTCTTGTCAATTGGGTGGAACCGACGGAAATGCTACCGACTCACTCTTAAAATGTACTGTCAGGGAAACCTCTGGTAATGTTGAAACTGTTTTTGGAAGTGTCTTCTTTCTGATTGCGTTCAATTGGGGGTTGTCTGTATCGGAAATCAATTTACATTGTGCCTCAAAGTAACATAAAGGAATAAATATAATTACTTTTAGTGATGGGGCCAACCAATTGAATACAACTGTTAATTTTGATTCAGTGGAACTTGTTCCTACTTCTGGGACTGCTGACCAGATGCTATACCTGAGTAGGACAAATCCAACTTTAGTAAGCATTTTATTCTATGTTCTTGGAAATAGCTGTTCCAATGGTCACTCTTTTGGTTAACTTGGAATCACACTTTCAATTGGTATAGTTGACTGTTCGGACATTCATGTTGGTATTTCCAATTCTTTTAACGATTGGTGGTATCCAAAATCCTCACCGCCTTTTTTGATTCAGAAACTTGTGATCTATGATTACCTAATTACTTACAAAGACATTCCTACAGGGTACCGTCCCTTTATGGTTTTGAAGTTACGCGTTAAGGATGGAGATGTCTTAAACCGCTCGTATACCTCCAATTACCAATGCGTGGATAAGTTGGATCTCAAGAACAATATAACCGCAAATTACGGTACAAACAACAACTTAGTTTCAGGATTGCACGGTGAGGCTGTTGTTCCAGCAGTACCCCACAAAAGGATCCACCACATCAGATCAAACCTTATCATACAATACTGAAAGTGGTAACACTAAGACCATCCGGGCCAATACTAAAATTCCCACCGTGCCTTCTGTTGGAAAGCGGGATAATCCGGATACCAAGTTAACTATACAAACTGGAGATTTGAGTCAAGCTGGTTCACTAGCTGATACTCTTCTATCCCGATTACATCGTACCCCAGTTCTGCTATAGGTGGCACTAATCTGCCGGACAGGATATCTCCAACAGATAGTAGTACCAATGAAGATTCAATTAATGATTCAACAACCACGACTACTTCCACATACTCTGGTACACTTCCAAGCACGGTTACTGTTTCAGCATCCGTTGGAGGAATTGGAACCGATATTATTGAATTACCTGTCCCAACAACAACAATCACCAGAACATGGGCTGGGAAGAGTGTAACTAACACCACCAACTTTGCCAATCCAAGACAAACTGCCACGATCATTGTCGAATTACCTGTTCCTTCCACGACCATTACTCAGACATGGAAAGGAATTAGTATTTCAACCACGACAATTGCTGCAGCACCAGGCGAAACAGGCACCATTATTGTTGAAGAGCCTGTGTCAAGCACATTGAAGACATCCACTTACTCGGGTAGCATTGAAAGGCCGTTTACTGTTGGAGCATCCGTTGGCAGAACCGGTACTGTTAATGTTGTCCCCACTTTGAGCAGTATACGTACAAGCAATTCAATTGGTTTGTTAAGGTCTGCTTTAGCATCCGATCAATTTAATACGATGAGTCACCCCAAATTATTTAGTTCAGTTTCGGTTCCTTTGAGCTCTAGTACAGATGTGACCAAATTTGTATCTTCCAGTGTTATACAAAGTAGTGCTATTACAACCGATACAATCGCTACAAAGGTCATCTCACAAATTATAAGTGTTGCACTGTCCCCCATTCTCGTTGCATCCATAGCTGATATGTCGTTGGAAACTTTCAATTCATCTGCAACACCAATAATCACCCACTTAAATCTGAAGTTACCAGTATAACGTCAACTTCTTTGACAGCTCCTTTGATTTCATCTATATCCGAATTACAAGCTGCATCAATACCTTACAAATCCTTTGAATCCTCTACAAGTCAAACTAAATCAAATGCATCCATTCCATTTGAAACGTCTATTTCTTCAGAACCCTTAGCAACTTCGGTCAATCAAAATTCAACAATTATGGGAGATTTATTTATTCCATTCAGTGAAAATGATGCCTCCACTCTAGATATTCTACATCTGCCTTGGAGACCACAGCCACAACCACCACCTCTATTCCACCAAGAAATTCCAACAGCGCAAGCGATCATGTTCAAGTTGGCAACACTGCGCTACTTACATTGTCGGGGGTACTGTCCCAAGTATTTCCAATGAACCAATATCAGATAACTCGAGACCAACAGCACATGTCTCGAAACCATCAGCTCCTAACTTGAAACCTTCAGGTCATAATTTGAAACAAACAGTACATAATTCGAAACCATCAACTGCATCATTGGTTTCTTCCAAGAGCCGAGGTCCAGACACAATCAAACAAAGTACAACTTCTGCATCAAGTACTTTAACTCATCATTCCAATCAGCCCCATTCGGTGACCACCTCATCCAATGTTGCTGTCATAAAAGTCCCTTCAATCATCATTCTTGCAATTTCATTATTAACTTCTTGCATAATATAATTAATACTTTTCTTAACAGTAGTCCATTATTACCTTCATAATTTGGAACTTTTGGTGATTGATGTCCTCTCCCCTTGCAGAAATCAAGAAGAAGCCCAATACGTTTTTAAAGTTTTGGTGCTTTTTTGAGAATACATTTCCTTTATGTTTACTAGCTCATAACAACGCTAGAAGTGATTTCTTCAAATCTGGCAGAGTGAAATCAAAATGCAAATTGGCACATTACCAAGCTCCCCCAGATTAAGTTTAACGAAAAAAAAATATCTTGACAGAAAACTATTACGTCGGTTGAAAATACGAGGGAGAAACGAAACTCCTTTTTGTTTGCTTGACCAACTTTCTTTCCCTAGAAAAGGTGCTGAAATATTTAAGTCGGCACATATTACCTGGCCGCTAGGTTTTATACCTACATTGAGTGCTTTTTATTACTATTACTCGCTCATATTTAATTGTATATAATATGGTTTAATATATTTTTTCTATTTTATCTGAACTTCTCTTTGTAACTGTTAACCCAGTGGCGTGGTTTCAACTCCTAAATAACTAGCTTATTTGTAATCAAGGCGGTATATTGAAAATAATATTTATGAAGGTGGTGCAGATTCACAAGAGTTTTGTTAGACTCGACAAAATGCCGCAATTTATTGATTTTATTGTTATAGTTGATCCTACTGCTTTATTTGAAAATTGAATAGAGGCACTTGTCATTGGAATTTAGGAGTCAAATGATAATTCCGATGACGTTTTGACAGAAGAATACGCAAGTGAAAGTGTTGAAAACTATATCGTAATAGTAAATACAAGCAGGATTTAAGAATAGAATAAATATAATCGACATTCTCAATAATTTCATGTAGTTTCAGGTTAATCATAAACGAGAAGTATTACTCAGCTTTTTGATTCTTGTGAGGACGGCTTACTGTGGCGTTTGCAGCAACAATGGGAAACTCACACGTTTAAACAAATTTAAATCGTGGGATTAAATGTGTTGAGTTCTTACTAATCAAACAGACCCTTGTTGAGTATCAGAAGCAAGACTCAAAATGTACACTCAATTGCCATATATCACCCTTCTAACCTAAGAACTCCATGTGTGATAGCATTGATTTAGACATGTAGATAAGTTATCTCAGAAATCTCGATGATTCATTTTGTATGTCAACACTCCTTAAAGAAGCTTACGTTTTTTTCTATTGCTGTGCTCCTTTTTTTTCTTTTTTTCGTGAGGCGACCCTTTTTCAGCAAGCTTACTAAACCAACCTGAACTAACAGTTCACAATTACAATGATACCATAAAAATAAAAAGCATATAAAGGTGGCTAGTCAACCTTGTTTAAACTTACCAAAAATTATACTAACATCAATCTAATCTAAAAATGACTAGCTCTACTTCCGTCTTCGTTTCCGGTGCTACAGGTTACATCGCCCAACATATTGTCAAATTATTGATCCAAAAGGGTTACAATGTTGTTGGATCTGTTCGTTCAACTGAAAAAGGTGAACAATTGAAGAAGAATTTGAAGTCAGATAAGTTCACTTACGAGATTGTCAAGGAACTTGCAGATGAAGGTGCATTTGACGAAGCTCTCAAGGCTCATCCAGAAGTAACTGTTTTCTTACACACTGCATCTCCATGCGTGTTTACTGCCGATGATGTCGAGAAGGAGATTTTGATTCCTGCTGTCAATGGTACCAAGAATGCATTCAAGGCTATCAAAGAATATGCCCCTCAAATCAAGAAGGTTGTTGTTACATCCTCACTTGCTTCTGTCTTTATTGAAACCGATCCTACTTTACCTGAAACAGTTGATGAAACAAACTGGACTAATGTCTCATGGGAACAAGGTAAGGCTGATGGTTTTGTGGGATACATTGCATCCAAAACTTTTGCTGAAAAGGCTGCATGGGATTTCATTAAGGAAGAAAAGGTCAACTTTGACCTTTCAGCAATCAATCCGGTCTACGTATTTGGGCCACAAGCATTCGATGAAAATGCAGCTGGTACATTGAACCTTTCTGCTGAGATTGTAGCACGTCTCTTGAAACTTAAGCCTGAAGACGAAATTCCAGATAATGCTGGAGCATACATCGATGTCAGAGACGTTGCGAGAGCCCATATTGCTGCTTTTGAAGAATTACCAGCCGACCAAAGACTTATTTTGAAAGATGGAAAGTTTACCTCTCAATACGTTCTTGACTTGATTCGTAAGAACTTCCCTGAATTGAGAAGCAAGTTACCTGTGGGTACTCCAGCAACTGGAGAAGAAGCTAGTACTGTTGAGACCTTTATTAATAACAAGAAATCCAGGGATTTGTTGGGATTCAAGTTTACTGGTCTTGAGCAAACTGTTGTTGATACTGTTGGACAGATTGTCAAGAAGAATTAGAGCAGATCATTCTCAACACACTAATTGTTATATGATCAGCATTTAATAGAAAAAAAATCGCTTGAAAAATGTTTGTAGCATCGTTATGTTTGACTACGGTGGTTTCTGTTGGTTTTGCCTTGTTTTCTGCAGAATGAATCTGAGTCAACCTGAGTCAACCTGAGTCACTTCGGTACAGTAATTATTAGTGTTGGTTCTGTATAATACTTCACGTGAGCAAAATTCCTCTAAATGGAATTTCCTGATCACGTTACTCGTGTACCAATTAGGAATCTTGTTTAGAAAATAGCTTGGCAGCAAACTGTTGGAATGGCCGTATGAATATGAATACGGCTGTGAAGACTTTGCGCCTACAAGCTGATCCAGTTAGTTCTAGTTTTTGTATAGTAAAACATACTTTTCTATTAACTAAGCTTCCCTCCCAGAACCTTTACAACATCACGTGCTGAGATCTACTGCAGATTGACGCTAAGAGTATTGCACAGCGAACGATTAGCTGACTAATACATATTGATGAACTATAATAAAATTTTAGGTGATAAATGCAGGATGCAGCTTATTACCTAGTCCTTATAAAATAGCGTGACGGGGAATTCGGGGGATTCTTTAGACTAATAGTAGAAATTAACTGTGTATGAGTTATAAAACTAATCTAAACGGGTGACCTTTCAATATTCTAGGGATTATCCTTTCTTATATATATTCCAGGATAATGCCGAATTATATTTCAAGATCGAGGGAAAACGTATGTGAGGCATTTCCTAATCGGTCAGCCATCACCACACGATTACCATAAGAATATCCTAAACTAGGATATAAAGAGTATTCTGAAACATATAACATGAAATGTGTGAATAGTCATATTTTTGTGTCACAGCACAAGTGGTCGTGTCTAGTGGTTGGAAAATATCTTCCAGACCTTTATACAAACCAACACATATAAAAAAATGCATCTCACACTAAAACAAACATACTCGTGATGAAAATGTTCGTTGGAAAGTTGCAACATCTATTTTCGATGGAAGGGCTGTACGGTGAATATCTATTTTCCACTTATTAGGCCCATCTCCATCAAGCGAAACTTTAAGTTATTTACCTCATAATCAACGTGATTGTAAAATGACATATTGCTATGTTAAGTAAACGAACATATCAGAATTAAGTGGCAACTAAAAGTACATTAATAATCAACCACACAAGGTTACTATTTTTTTGTTTTCTAGAAGAATCCCTGAGTTCCTATTAATAGAATTCAAAATTGGAAAACTTTGCCAGCTAAAGCCAAGATTTGATTTAAACTACAGTACATAATTGTCGTAACACCATACAAACTTAGATACTTGGTATAATCACGTATAATTGATAGTAAAGGATATCAGATAAACGTACAACATGTACTTGGAGTTCTATGATGAAGCTATTGCCACCTAAAAACTTTATTTCCGTTCACGGAAATAAAACATGGGATTTGCTCACCTGTATTACAAATGCTTAACTTGCAATTCCTAGAAGTTGATTAGGTGGCCCCCGGTAACTTTAAGCAATTGGAAAAGTATAAATATAACCATCAAAATGCATCGAAAGATCTTATCATCATTAACAATCTAATTTAATCTAATTTAATCTTATAATGTCTACTTCCACTTCCGTCTTCGTTTCCGGTGCCAATGGTTTCATTGCCCAACATATTGTCAAATTATTGATCCAAAAGGGCTACAATGTTGTTGGATCTGTTCGTTCAACTGAAAAAGGTGAACAATTGAAGAAGAATTTAAAGTCAGATAAGTTCTCTTATGAAATTGTCAAGGTACTTGAAGATGAAGGTGCATTTGACGAAGCTCTCAAGGCTCATCCAGAAGTAACTGTTTTCTTACACACTGCATCTCCATGCGTGTTTACTGCCGATGATGTCGAGAAGGAGATTTTGATTCCTGCTGTCAATGGTACCAAGAATGCATTCAAGGCTATCAAAGAATATGCCCCTCAAATCAAGAAGGTTGTGTTGACATCCTCTGCTCTTGCTGTTTACAATCCAATGGACCCAAACAAGCCAGAAGTTGTCGATGAAACCAACTGGAATCCTGTTACTTGGGAACAAAGTAAGTCAAACGGATACTTGGCATACTCTGGTTCGAAGAAGTTTGCTGAAGAAGCTGCTTGGGATTTCATCAAGGAAGAAAAGGTTAACTTTGATCTCTCAACAGTCAACCCAGTATTTGTGTTTGGACCACAAGCATTCGATGAAAACGCATCGGGTATATTAAACGGTTCAGCAGAAGTTGTGGGTTCTTTATTGAGACTTAAGCCAGAAGATGACATTCCTCCTAATGCTGGCCCATATGTCAGTGTGTGGGATGTTGCTAAAGCTCATGTTGCTGCCTTTGAAGAAGTACCAGCCAACCAAAGAATCCTTATGCACGATGGAAAGTTTACTTCTCAATCTGTTCTTGACTTGATTCGTAAGAACTTCCCTGAATTGAGAAGCAAGTTACCTGTGGGTACTTCTTTAACTGGTGATGAAGCCAGCACTGTTGATAAGTCCGTTAACAGCACAAAATCTAAGAAATTGTTGGGATTCAAGTATGTGGGTCTTGAAGAATCTGTTGTTAGTGCAGTTAAACAAATCGTTGCTAACAATTAGATCATGCAAATATTATTTCCTATAGCGAACACAAATCTCTGTTAGTATTTTGATGAATAAATGTATGTTTTCTTGTCATCCCGTAAAGAAAAGGAAAGTTTTCATAAATTACTTCAATCCTGTCAACGTTCTCCTCCAAAAAAATGGTCTGTTTAAATTGCTCAATGCTTCTTTCTTCTTTTACATAATGCAAATAATAAACTCCGATATAATATTTTGATGTGGTCTTCGGTAAAGCCGCCGTTTGCGGGATTTACTTAATTCGTATTTATCCTGCCTAAGCGAAATAAATACCTACTGTGTAAACCGAATATAACACTTGGGTAATGCATTATTTTTCAAAGGGAGCCTTTGATTAGGGCTATACCCATATTTAACTTGGGTAAATCTGATACCTCCTAAAATATCATACTGGTTTGGTCCATATTCGTGTGCTTTTGTCGTTGTCCCATTCTTTTCTGTTGTTTGTATAATTACGAAAAAGTAAAAGTATTTTTTCTATCGCTAGTCATCTCTTCCCAGACTAAAAAGTAAACGTCCAAGAAAATCAAGACAAATAAATTAATTCAGTTAGGGGTTGTGGTGTAAAGACGCCTTGATGCTTTCTTAGTCTTAGTATGTTAAGCGAGACAAATGTGTTACTTTGCGACGATCTCTTCATGCACTGAGAAAAAGAAATTGATTTCGGGGCTCCGATTTGTAAAATAAATTATTTTGCAAACACAAGACAATCTAAAGGAGTCAAAAAAAAATTCATCGAGGTCAAACAATAGAATCTCTTCTGACATTTTAGTGTAACTAGCCACTAAAAGATCTAACTAAAAAACTTCGTTTAGAATTTCTATCTTTTTTTAACTTAATCACTTTACTTTGCCAATCCAGATCGTGTAAACAAAAGAATAGTTGGATCTCTATGTATCCCCTCCCCGTCCCCCTTTTTTTGTGTTGTTTTGATAAGCATCGAGGTATAACTAAAATGTTTTATCTACGATGAGTGTGGTTTATTTTTTATAATTTTTATTCGATTTATTTTTTTAGATTAAATCAATAATCATAATGCAAAAAAAAAAAAATAGTCTGAGGGTCACCTCTTCTTAAGGATTGAAGTGAGAGTAGAAATAGTATAAAGCTCTAACAAAATGCTTCCAGAAAGTTCATTCTTAGTCAGTGATCAATGCCATGTTTGTCTTCGCGTTTATATTTCTTGCTTATGTTACTGCAACAACACTTACCGCTCAAGTAACGGGGATTTTTATAGACGTAGTATCAATTCAAAACACTAATAATCTGCCTTATCCATATAATGAGGCTTGGAGAGTTACGTTGGACTGGAGTATTGATGGAAGCTCTGTGAAACCTGGTGATACCTTTACTTTAACCTTGCCATGTGTATACACATTCACAACAGAAGAAAACCAATATTACTCTTGATGACGGGGTGTTCAGCTATGCCAGATGTGACCTCAATAGTGGACTCGGTGTTACTTCATATTCTCTGTTGCTGTTTGTTATCACTTCTCGGGTACTGACTGACACTCAAAAATCCGGACAGGTTTTCTTCCCTATTGCATTCAACGTTGGTGATATCAACCAGAAATCAGGAGATTTCACATGTGCTTCCTTTTACACTGTTGGTAATAATGTGATTTCTTTCACCGATGGCCAAAACACTATTATTACTGTCACTAATTTCATTCCCCATGTATTTGACTATGGATTTGGAGAGACCTTTTTCCGAAGATACAATCCAAAGAATGACTTTACTCAGTACTACCAACCACTATTATTTATACCTCTGGCGATATGGTAAATGGAAGACTTACCATCAGTACATACAATGGATTGGGAACTATTGACTGTTCTACTGCATTTGCTGGTTATGCATCCAACATTAATCCTTGGGGGATCCCTACAACCGTTACTCTCTCAAGTAACTTCACTTGGACGTCGGACCAAATTCTGATTCCATTTAAAAATGTTCCAGCAGGCATAGTTCAATTTGTGGCATATCTGCTACCAGTCGCTCCAGAACACCTGATTCCTAAGGAGTTGTTTCGTACTTGCGTAATTCCTGAGATAGCCTTTTATTTTAGTGAGAACAGTGTCCAGACATTGCCTCAATTGAATGAACCAGCATCTCCACCATTACCAGAACCAATAACAACAGTAACTTCAATCTGGACAGGAACAACTACTGCAACTACCTTCAACAATAGTACTTTGATCATTGAGATTCCAACTCCAATTATTACGCAAACCTGGACTGGATCTTTCACAACAAATACCAATAGTGGTGGAACTGTGATCATTGATATTCCATCTCTATTTGATATCAGTTCTTCCACTTCGGTAAGTTCAGACATCTCGTCAACAACTGTTAGTTCCTCCACTTCAAATGTGGTAAGCTCAGGCTTTTCATCATTAACTATCAGTTCTGTCTCCAAGTCTTCGTCGTCCATCAGTTCATTTAGTGTTCCATGGAATTCGTCGATTCCAGCTGTAACTAGCCCTAGTCAAACGGTGATATCTTCTAGACAGACAGAAACATCTTCTAGTCAGACAGAAACATCTTCCAGTCAAATTACGGATTCAAGCACTTCGACTAACCAAGAATCAATCAGAAGAAGTTCCATAACATCCGAGACAACAGTACAGACTGTTACTTCTCACCAACCCAATTCCATTGAATCAGTTAATTCTGGTGACAATGCATCTGTTGATACCGTTACAACCGTTATTTCTGGATCTATTCAAAGTCCTTCGAGGGCAGTAGAAAGCACAAGTTCTTCTATTGGTTTCCAAGTGACAACAACTTCACCTCCAGCCATTTCTTCATTGACAAACAACCAAGGAAACAATAATGGAAATACCCACATTTCAGTGATCCACAACAACACAACATATTCTATTTCGCACGCTTTGTCCATTTCAAGTCCAATTGTGAATGCCAACTCAGCTTTAATTCTGAAGATTCCTTCGTATCTTCTTTCTGTCATCGGTATTATCCTATTTATACTTTAAATAATTTCATCATAATACTGCATTTCTTCTAATAAATATAATTCAAGTTTATCAAACGCACATTCCTTAATTGTTGATCATGTTTTGTCGTAAATTAGACCCTTGTTTCAGGGTTTTCTAATTGGAACGTAATCTCGATTAGGTAATTTAGGAATTCATTGCACATTACAGAGTAGAAAATGCAATCAATAACAAACAGCATATTGATCTATAAAGGATCTTGAAGTTAATTCTATATTCAGGGTTTATTTACACTATTGAGGGTTGCAATTTTGTAATTTTGGCACCAAACCCTAGAAATTGGCTGATTTCTTCTGTTGCTTTTTCTAAACAATCTTCAAAAAATATTTCAATTCCTTGCTTATCAAACCAATAACAAACCAATACTGTTGTTACTTTGAAAATCTTGCATGACCGATAACTCAATTGTTACAGTGAATCTGAAGAGATCATGTTACTTGCTTTTCCCTGAAAAGCATTCTGTTGTGTAGTACGACTTACGGCACTAAAATGAAACGGGGATGTTTGGTTGGTTACATACCGAACAGTTTCCTGTTGCAGAATCTACAAAGCCGATAAATCTAATGATTTTACTAAATCTTCTGATTCAGATATTGGGTAGTATTTTTCTAATTCAAGTCACTCATAATTGATATGTGTTATATTGCAACCTCGTTGAACCAATGGTTTTGTATAAATATTTCAAACATTCAGTTTCAATTCAAATATTGGGTTTACTAAAAACTTAGAATATAGTCCAAATGATCTTATTAAGAATACTTTACTTTACAGCAATTTTAGGTTTTGGACAAAGCAAGGAAATCTTTGGCGTATTTACTGATATTGCTTCTTTTGTGAGTGGTGGTGGTTCAACTGCACTGGTAATTTTAAATTGGACCATTGATGGAAACAATGCTAGCCCAGGGGATACATTTACGTTGACTATGCCTTGCGTGTATCACTTTGATACTTCCTCCACTACCATTGCATTGAGTGACGGATCTTCAAATTATGCAACCTGTGATTATTTTGATGGAGAGTTCATTACTTCCTATTCACAGTTACAATGTACTGTCTCCAAGATAGTTAATTCTGGGACAAATGTTAATGGAAGTACAACTGTTCCACTTGTTTTCAATCTTGGTTTTGGTGGTGACAGTAACGACTTAACCTGCGCAAATGTGTTTTCTGCTGGTGCAAATTCAGTTACATTCACGGACGGTGATGGCCAAATTAATGGCAATGTCTCTTTTCTTAAAGCACCTATTTGGGGAGGACAATTTGACTCTACTAGAAAGAGTATCGATCTGAAAGAACTTTCATTCTACTTTATAGCCGAAAACTGTCCGGAAGGATATGATAGTATTGAATTTGGGATGCAACAGATCCCAGGAGATATTCTATGTGATAATATTAATGTTGGTATTTCAAACACTATAAATGATTTTCAGTTTCCAAAGAGTTTTATTGATTATTCAGACCAATCTCAATATGATTGTTATAGTGATCAGTTTATTGTCTCGATCACCAATATTCCTGCTGGGTTTCATCCCTTCATGGATTTTTCAGCGACCTTTGATGACGGTGAAATGATCAACACCGGAATTGTTAATAATTATAAATGCGTTGGCAAGGAAATGGTGGAAAATCTTATACCACAAGCTTGGGGTACAGCTGAGGATTTGAATGGGCTTGATGAGCCATTCTATGTGGAAACGATAACTGGTACAGACTCCACAACTCGGATCACCACTCTTCCAATGGGTGGTGGCTGTGATGACTGGAGAACAATTGAGGTGATTGTTCCCATTCCAACTATTACAACTACGATTACGTGGACAAATGAGGAAACATCTACTTCCACAGTTACTGCCACACCCGGAGAAACGGCAACCGTAATTGTTGAGCTTCCAATTCCAACAACTACTATTACAGAATCGTGGACAGGATCGATAACAGCTACCACTACCATCACTGCTGCTCCTGGAGGAACGGCTACAGTTGAAATTGATGTTCCTTCAATTAAATCAACAGAATATACCACTACATTTGTCACCACAGACTCCAATGGTTCTCGTCAAACGGATAGTGGGATTGTTGATGTTATTACCGACTCAAATGGGAAATGGACCACAGTTACATCATTGATGCCTACATCCATTGTACATACTTCGCACGGCAATATTGAGTTATTTGCAACACACTCGGCACAAATGTGAATTGATTTGGGAAATGCCATACCCCACAACGTGGAATAATCTAGAAAATTATCTTACTAGTCATATTTTTGCACCTAAATAACTAATCAAAACACAAGAAATATTCACTTTTCAAGATTATCTTGATGTAGCAATAATAAGTCTCGATCGTTAGACTTGATTCCAATTGAATTTACATTTACTATACTGAAAACACATAAAATGATGTGGGACTAGTTCAAACACACAAAGTAAATTATTTCGTAGAATTACATATACACCCATGTTTTAGAAGATCTTACACCTTCCGTAATGTAGGTTTGAATATAAACATATCATAACCATCTTTCTCCGAAATAGTATCCGAAACGTACTGCATAATCTGTATGGCTGTGCAACTACGTGTTTCTTTGGGGCAACTTTATTCCCGCAAGCCCGGAAATAGTTAGAAGCATTACAAATCTTGCAACCTGCATTTCTAGGCGTGTAGGTTCGCAGTACACATTTTGCCATAGTTCCATATTTCAATCTCTCTACATTGATATTGATATTGTTGATGCTATACGTCTACTAGAACTCCTCAATTGATGAGGATCGTCTAGCTAGCAGAACTTTTAGTCTTCATTAATTATTAAAAAGGTCGTAACATGCAAATTGAGAGATGCGTGTTGCATCTAGAAAAAAATGAAATAGGTCCTGATGCAAAAAAAAAAAATGAAGACAACGATTATTAATCACCTACAAGATGGTTGCTAACCCAAGCAATTTAAAGAAGTATTTATATCTGGCAAGATTCCTTAAAGTTTCATCTCATCATTAACAAACCAATCTAATCTAATCTAATTATACAATGTCTACTTCCACTTCCGTCTTCGTTTCCGGTGCCAATGGTTTCATTGCCCAACATATTGTCAAATTATTGATCCAAAAGGGCTACAATGTTGTTGGATCTGTTCGTTCAACTGAAAAAGGTGAACAATTGAAGAAGAATTTGAAGTCAGATAAGTTTTCTTATGAAATTGTCAAGGAACTTGCAGCTGAAGGTGCATTTGACGAAGCTCTCAAGGCTCATCCAGAAGTAACTATTTTCTTACACACTGCGTCACCATTTACTTTGACTTCAAATGACATTGAAAAAGATGTATTGTTGCCTGCTGTGGATGGTACCAAGAATGCATTCAAGGCTATCAAGAAATACGGTCCTCAAATTAAAAAGGTCGTTGTTACTTCCTCTATTCTTGCTGTGACTAATCCAATGGACCCAAACAAGCCAGCAGTTGTCGATGAAACCAACTGGAATCCTGTTAGTTGGGAACAGAGCAAGGAAAACGGATTCCTTGCTTACTCCGCTTCCAAGAAGTATGCTGAGTTAGCTGCTTGGGACTTCATTAAGCAAGAAAAGGTTAACTTTGAACTTTCGACAGTCAATCCAGTCTACGTTTTTGGACCACAAGCATTCGACGAAAACGCAACTGGTGAATTGAATGTTTCAGCTGAAGTTATCGGTGCTATTGTGAAACTTAAGCCTGAAGATGAAATTCCTGGCACTGCTGGTCCCTATGTCGATGTTAGAGATGTTGCCAAGGCCCACCTTGCTGCTTTTGAAAAAAATTCTGCCAACCAAAGAATCATTATGCACGATGGAAAGTTCACTTCTCAATACGTTCTTGACTTAATTCGTAAGAACTTCCCTGAATTGAGAAGCAAGTTACCTGTCGGTACCCCAGCAACTGGAGATGAAGCCAGCACTGTTGATAAGTCCATCAACAGTACTAAATCCAAGGAATTGTTGGGATTCAAGTTTATTGGTCTTGAGGAATCTGTCGTTGATTCAATTAAGCAAATTGTTGCCAACTATTAGATAACTCAATTACTGTTTCCTATAGTGCTAGTGAATTTCTGAAAGAGTATTTCTAAATATATGAATTTTTTTTTTCACCTTTTTATTCATTAGGATTCTGGTCAATGGATAGGAGCTTTGTGTTTAGGGGTAATTTTTTGTTAAATTCGTTTCATCTACAATCAGTTTTGTAAAGAGGAGAAAAGAAGTATTTCTCGTAATGAAGTGCTCGATAGATAATCACCTTTAGGTCTCAATTATTTAGGTATTACTAAACAAGATCAAGTATATAAAATGTGTGACTGTACAACAAATAACAGACGATGTATTGAAGTTTAAATTATATTAAAGTTAATACTAAATTCTGGGTTCATTTTACTGATTTGTGAAGGTGGAAGGTTGAATTTTGTAATAATGGTTCCAAACACTAGAAATTGACTGATTTCTTTCTATTTCTTTTTCTGAACGATGTTTAATGGTAACTTTTTCTGTTACACTGGAATAAAATTGTTTCAAGTTTATCTCAATTATAAACTCCGTATCTTATAAACATGGTGTTCTTGTAAAAGGAATACCTTCGTTGTGCTTGTCACAATTAAAAAAAGAACCTAAAAGCCCTTGAAGTAACTAAGTCTCCACAAAAATCGAAAAAATCAAAAATATTGGTACTTTGAAAATGTTGCATGAATAATGATTTTAGTGTTATTATAGTGAAACTAAAGGACCAAGATATAACTACCTTATCATCAAGAAACTAGGAATCCTATTTTATAGGCTCTTCACCGACTTTACAAAATCTCAGCTTGGGATGTTAAAATGTAACGAGATTTGTATAACTTATTAGATACATAACGATTTCCTTATGCTGAATATACCATGATTTAATTAGTGTTTATTCTGATAAATTCAGAAGTAGTTAGGTAGTAATTTTATAAGCCAAGCTGCACCTGCACTGGATGTAATTGATGTAATCTATAGCAACATTTCCAAAGCCTATAAAAATTGTAAAAGTTTCGAAAATTCAATTTCAATTACCGTATTTCATCTGTTATTTAGGATTGTTAAAACGTGAAATACAGCATAAATGTTACGATGAGTCCTTTGCTTTATAGTGGAGAACTCGATTCAAACCACCTCTATTGCAGAAGCATGGACAGGATCAATAACGGCCACCGGTGGTTCTTGTGGCATAGCTATTGTTGAAATAGGAAGAACTTCAATTTCATCACAGGAGTGTACTACTTCATTTGACACAATGGACTCTGATGAAGTTTTAATAATGGATATTGCGCTTGCTGATGTTTTTACAAATTCGGAAGGGGACGGGACCATAAGCAAGACATTGATTTCTCAAATTGAACCATACGCATCGCAGGTAATCTTGAGTTATTGACAACACACTCGGAACAAATGTCAATTGATATAACAGAAACTCAACAAAGTATTTATGTGAGCAACGTCTTACTTCACAACATGAATTAATCAATAATATCTATTCTGATAAATTGTTTCAGCTCAATAACTAATCCAAAAACATGAAATATTATTAACTTTTCAGAATTATCGTAAATCACCGGGGATAATTGTCAAAATATCAAATTTTGTATAACAACAACTACTACATATAACATATCCATGGGACTAAACCAAACATATAAAGTAAGATATTTGGTAGAATTACATACATTTGATCCTCTTTAGAAGGTAAAGCATATCAAATAAGTGTATTGCTTATATAATGCGGTTGTGATGTTTTTTGAATTGCAAACTTTATTTCCAGTGTGGAAATAAGACACGGGGTTTGGTATTACTAATCTTGAACTTGCAATTTTGGACGACTAGATTAGAAATACTCACCAGAAATATTCTTTGGTAAATTTCTATGGCTCAGTATTGATCTTTATACCATCGTAGCTATATATTCTGTAATACCTCAATTGATGAGGGTTATTTGCCAATTGTGCTTGTCTTTTGTTACACGGTAAATATCACAACTTACTTTTCTTGTATTTTCCGAGATGTGTCGTGTATTGTGTGGGGTTGTTCTTACTAAGCAAAATAAGTTGTATTTTAGTTGCAAAATGTGGCTAGCTGCTCAACAATCTTGAGCAATTGATAATATATATATTCCTCCCAAGATTCTCTAAAAGATCTTATCTACATTAACAATCTTATAATGACCAACTCTACTTCTGTCTTTGTTTCCGGTGCCAATGGTTTCATTGCCCAACATATTGTCAAATTATTGATCCAAAAGGGCTACAATGTTGTTGGATCTGTTCGTTCAACTGAAAAAGGTGAACAATTGAAGAAGAATTTGAAGTCAGATAAGTTTTCTTATGAAATTGTCAAGGAACTTGCAGCTGAAGGTGCATTTGACGAAGCTCTCAAGGCTCATCCAGAAGTAACTGTTTTCTTACACACTGCATCGCCATGTTTCTTCATTGCCGATGATGTTGAGAAAGAAATTTTGATTCCTGCTGTTAATGGTACCAAGAATGCACTCAAGGCAATTAAGGAGTACGGATCTCAAATCAAGAAGGTTGTTGTTACATCCTCAATTGCTTCTGTCTTTAACAAAGCCGATCCCTCTTTACCAAAAACAGTTGATGAGACTAACTGGAATCAAATTACTTGGGAACAGAGTAAGGCAAACGGATTCTTGGGATACTCTGGTTCGAAGAAGTTTGCTGAAGAAGCTGCTTGGGATTTCATCAAGGAAGAAAAGGTCAACTTTGATCTTTCGACAATTAACCCAGTATTTGTATTTGGACCACAAGCATTTGATGAAACTGCTGCTGGTCAATTGAATGTTTCAGCTGAAATTGTGGGTGCTGTATTGAAACTTAAACCTGAAGATGAGGTTCCTGCTACTGCTGGCCCATATGTCGATGTGAGGGATGTTGCAAAAGCCCACCTTGCTGCTTTTGAAGAACTTCCAGCCAACCAAAGACTTATTTTGAAAGATGGAAAGTTCACTTCTCAATACGTTCTTGACTTGATTCGTAAGAACTTCCCTGAATTGAGAAGCAAGTTACCTGTCGGTACTCCAGCAACTGGAGATGAAGCCAGCACTATTGACAACTTCATTAACAGCACGAAATCCAAGGAATTGTTAGGATTTAAGTATGTGGGTCTTGAAGAATCGGTTGTTAGTGCAGTTAAGCAAATTGTTGACCACAATTAAGTTGCGTTCTTTTCAAGAAGTATTTTAAATATGCTCAGTGCTTTATCTTCAATGCTCAATCTTAATGCTAAGTCATCAATCATCTTATGATATGAATAGTTTATGTAATAAGGATTAATTCTAATAACTAATTTTAATTTCACTCGTTAAGATTGTAACTTGTCTTGTGATAAATGTGTATCTTTCTTAAGGTTATCTTATTTAGAATATCATTACAACATATTCCTCACCTAAGAAAGACAGATTCTGATATTGCATAAATATGTCAAAGCAAGCAAAGAAAAACCTAGAGGCATTATTGACTGTTTGTAGCAAGATACCAATCAAGAAATTTCTTTCATTTCTTCTGGTAAGGGCTATCTCGGTTGAATCTTTCCTAGATTATATCTAATTTTTATCTACTTTATCTACTGTTAGTGTACTTGGGGTTTTCTCTGGAGATCAGAATAAAATTGATCACTATATTGGTCAAAAATGCCTCGAGAAATATATTCATATTATTTTGAAAAAATATTTGAATAGTTTCGAGTTTCAGGTTACTGTGGCAACATATCTAAGACCATACTGGCTTCGATGCTGTACTTATGCAAAATCTATTGTCAAAGGAAGAGTGCCGAGAATATATTTTGTATTTTGAGGCGTCGTATTTGTTGCTCCAAAACTGACTCTCCATTGGAAAACGCACAGAAATTAATGAATATATCAACCTCTTACTTTTAGTATCAGACTATGGCTCATGTAAGAGTTCTTTCATATTGTATTCTGTTTTGGTTCTGGTTTATGTAAAGACTGGAATGTGATTTAACGAGAGGGTATCTTATCCTGCTCATCGTGTGAAGATCTGAGTTTTAGATCTAAAAGCTAAATTTAGATAAAAAGCAATTAAAATTATTCTCGCGGTCGTTCAATAAGAATATTTTTACTCTATGTTAGTTGTGATCGGCGATTTGAAGTAAAATATTAAGTGGGCTTGTTCCCCGTTCTATCCAGAATATTAGATTTCAAGTTATTTTCAATACTGTATCCGAGGTGTAGAAATGAGCTACTTATTCGACAAAATACTTTCATCACACACAAGCACGGGATAACAAGTAAGTTTCTAAATAAAAACAACTCCAACTTTTGTGTTTTGTCGATCTGTAAAGTATATGATTTCAACATTAGCTTCAGAACGAAGTTGTTCCTGAATATTCAAACTTATATTGTTGGCCGACAATCATTCAACGGTATTAGTACAAAGAATTTGAGTTTGAGTAACAGAAAATAATCGTGTTATTAACTACCTAACAGACATTCTAGAACGAAGATCACCCTCTGTACTTTTGATTAAATAATAATTCGATGATGGATGATTTTCCATCATAAGAAAAGTTGGCATCATTTCAGCTCATCGGAAATTACCCCATACGCAAAAAATAAAAATAGATCGATACTAATTAGATCTTTAAAAATACAAAGGTCTTAGGTGAAATGTTTCTCTTTCACCAATCAAGAGTCCAAGATTACTAAAGTGATGTTTATGTAAAAAAAAAAACGGTTTAAAGGGTTAGCACTTACTTCCTTTGGTACTGGTGATCAATTTATAATAAAAAGTGATGTATCATTTATTCTCTTAAATAAATGTTGGGTAGAGCTCAATATTACCATGTGAAGTATGGATGTTGTTGTCTGATGTGGTAGTAGTCCATCCACTATTGCTGGAAAAGCTTGAAATCTCAACACTACTTGACGTTTCAGTAAATGATGTAGTAGATGTTGAGGAAGTAGTAATTGACATCAGATTTACGCTTGATGTTGGAGCAGAACTCGACGATGATGATACAGGTGGAACTTCCAGCTTCACACGCAATGGAGCTTCATCACAGAGACTGAAGGTTGTCCAACTTCTAATTCTCAGAAAGCTGTTGCCCATTGATTTGCAACATCTAACACTAAGAACATTTGCTGCTCTATAGGAAAGGTACCATCCTTCTTGGTAAGCAGTGGTTCTATTGTCCGTGTTTTGTGGGTCAACAAACCACCAATCAGAATTGGCAGAAGCTTTATCGGTATAGGCTTGCCAATACCCTGGAAGAAAACCAGGGTGACCAATATAGAATTTTTGTCCTGCTTCGTTCACACCAACAAGGTAATTGTCAGAGGTCAAGGTGAATTTCAATGGGTCACTATTTTTGCCAATGACTAGATTCTTATCGTAATAAACCGTACCTAAATTCTTCCCAGTAAGTAACGAGTCACCAGTAACAAGAAATGAACGAGCACTTGCAACCCAGACAAATAAGGTAATCACTGTTAAGTAATGCATCTTAAAGCTTCAAAGTATTGGATGTTAATTGAGATACTTTTGAAAAGAGGAGTTAAATCCTACACCTTTTATACCCGGTAAGCGGAGTATCATTTTGCGTTCCATTATAGATTCAAGGTAAACATAACTGTCAACAACTAGAAACGCGATGTTACCTTTTGTTGTTTCTTTTTTACATTTATCAAACGCCTGAGGAGGATCATTCAAATAAAGGAAGCACTTTGTAAAGAAGTACCATCATCTGGCGAAATATCGGCGCCACAAAATGGATACTGGTTACTGTAACATGAACTATTTTAAAGATCAAATACCCTTTAGAAAAATATACCGTATATCTGTGCTGGGCTTACGGTTACGATAGAAGAATCATTATAGTTTAGATATCTTAAATCTAAGAGAACATATTTGCAAACTAGAGTATACTTTGACTAAGGTAAGTCTAAAGCATGTTCAACTTGTACTCCGATGAAAAAAAAGGTATTGTTTAGGTTACATTTACGAAGAGAAAAATATTGTGTTGATGACCATAAATTATCCGAGAGATCCACCAAATGACAAGGTGAAGCAACAATTCTTTTCACAAAATTGAATGTGTCCGGGTTTATTGGGCAAAAGAAGAAACGAATAACTCTTCCAAAGCAACGAATGAATTGGTAAATAAAGTTATGTCAGTTGATAAGTACGCCAAGTCAAGTAGATTGACGATGTCACGAAGACGTTGGAACATTATTCCAGAAAGTAAAACTTTTTCCACGTTTCTGTCTCGAAAACGGGTTTATTTTCTGCTAGGGATCAATTTTCTGTAACGGTAGTAGAAAATGGTTAGATTCAGAATATCTAGCTTTTTTGAGAAACGATTATCATCGATTCTTCATCGTTGAGATTTGTATGACACGTGCTGCTGGAGCATATCTCCTTAGAAGTGGTCCCTTGGTCCGAATGGGTACAATAGGCAAAAAATGACCCCACAGGAACATAGAAGAATCGTACATCTGCAAAGGGTGAACTGGAATCTATTGTTGAACAAATTGGGCATGTGACATTACCTAAAAGAGAAGGCGAAAAAAGAGATTTTTTATTTGGAGAAACAATAGCCATTTAATCGAACGCCAAGTCACGATCGTGGTAAGATGAATCGGGGCTGATAATTTGGAGAAATTACGGAGATAAACTTAAATACAAAGAAAACTTGGGAATCAACGGCTGTTGCTGATAAACCCAAAACAACCAACCAGATTACAACGTGAATAGTCCTGCATTCGAAACAGACCGCTGGTTGTTATCAGCCAATAAAACTGTCGCACCGGCGAAAAATAGAGTTCATAAAATGTGACAAATCCTGGGCATTGGCCGAGATGTAATTTTTTTTGGTGATGATTCAGGATTTGGATACGATTCGGTTATGGATACAAAAATGAAGGAAGTGTAGGAAAGTCGAAGGAATTGAAGGAAAGTTGAAGGAACATAACGCAATTCCAAGCTGTAGAGTTTTCCCAGTTCATTACGACAAATATCTTCATACCAAATATCGACCTCTATGCTTGTACTTGTAAAACAGAGATGTGGCCTGCACACTGCTTATCTATTAATTAATAACCGTAAATGTGCGGCTAGTACGATTGTACATGTCTTATTGGTTGTCGATAATATGCTGCTGTGGGTATTTAAAAAGCAATGTATATCCTCCCCCAATATTATACGAACAAGAATACCAATTACTGAACTATGTCCGATACTTCTTCTAACTTCACCGGTACAGGTACCGGAGGAGACATTTTAACCACAGACTTGAACAAACAGTTCGATACCGGCAACATGGCATGGATCGGAGTCTCATCGGCGTTGGTGTGGATCATGATTCCTGGCGTGGGTCTCCTTTACTCTGGTTTATCCAGAAAAAAGCACGCTCTTTCCTTAATGTGGGCCTCGATTATGGCCGCATGTTTAACGGCTTTCCAATGGTTCTTTTGGGGCTATTCGTTGGTGTTTACGCATACTTCCGGCTCACCTTTCTTAGGTAACTTATCTAACTTTGCTCTCATGAAAGTGTTTGGTGCTCCAGCCGTGGTTTCCTCTGTTCCAGATATCTTGTTCTGTTTCTATCAAGGCATGTTTGCCGCAACAACTGCCATTCTTATGGTTGGTGCTGGCTGTGAACGGGCTCGTTTGGGTCCCATGATGGTCTTTTTGTTTATCTGGTTAACAGTAGTCTACTGTCCAATCGCCTACTGGACTTGGGGTGCCAATGGCTGGCTTGTGAAGTTGGGTGCTCTTGATTTCGCTGGTGGAGGCCCTGTTCACGAAAACTCGGGATGTGCTGCCTTGGCCTACTCCTTGATTTTGGGTAAGAGACACGATCCTTTGACTCAGGGCAAGGTTCCTAAGTACAAGCCCCATTCCGTTTCGTCAATTGTTTTGGGAACGGTGTTTTTATGGTTTGGATGGTTTGGTTTCAACGGTGGTTCGACCGGAAACGCTTCGATCCGTTCCTGGTACGCCTGTGTCAATACCAACGTTGCTGCTGCCTCGGGTGGTTTGACATGGATGTTTGTTGATTATTTCAGAACCGGAGGAAAATGGTCTACTGTTGGTTTGTGTATGGGTGCCATTGCTGGCTTGGTGGGGATCACTCCAGCTGCTGGCTATGTTCCTGTTTACACGTCGATTATCTTTGGGGTTGTTCCTGCCATTATCTGCAACTTTGCGGTTGACTTGAAGGTGCTCTTGCAGATCGACGACGGGATGGATGTGTTTTCGTTACACGGGGTGGGTGGATTCACCGGTTCGTTCTTGACTGGGTTGTTTGCTGCTGACTACGTTGCAGCAGCCGATGGTTCTGCGGCTAGTGATCCTTCGTTGGCCATTGCTGGTGGCTGGATGAATCATCACTGGAAGCAATTGGGGTACCAATTGGCTGGATCCGTCTCGGTTGGAGCCTGGTCATTTGTGGTGACTGCGATCTTATTGTTGATCATGGACCGTATTCCCAAGTTGAGACTCAGATTACACGAAGATGAAGAGATTTTGGGAACGGACTTGGCTCAAATCGGAGAGTTTGCTTACTATGAAGAAGACCTCGAGAACCCCGAAGAAAGTCCTTATGTTATTGAACCAATCAGAAGCACTGATGCTCGGTTAGCCAAGTTGCGGGCCACAACGACCGTTGACCCAAAGACAATCGATGGTGTTACTGAGGATGGAAACGGGTTTGTGAGCCCAGACAATGGAACTGTCAGCGAACTGTCGAAACAATAGACATATATATTTCACTTCGGATAAATTTAATAGCTAATAATGATTAAGGAAATAAAAGGATCCTCATGTTGGTGGGGATGGATTTACTACGCCATGTTAGTCATTGTCTAAGTAATGTTAAATTTTCGGTGGAATCAGGTTTTGTCTCGGAAGAAATATCGGAACCTCATCGCTCGCATTATTTAACCCCACCATTTGTCTCCACACAATTTTTTTGATTACGCAGAACAAAAACCTCTTTCATGAAAAAACACCAAAGCACAGAAATCACCCAAAAAGTGCCTCCAACACCCGATGAAATCGATATCTCCACTGTAAACCCGTTCGATACGATGATAGAACGTCGTCCTGTATTGGGAGAAGCCAAAGCAAGTGACATCAATGTATTGCTGCAGATTCCTCACCAACCACCACCGATATCTCCAGATATCGAGATCGAAAGCTTTGAAGTCGACGAACCGACCCTGCCATTGAAGATGTCGTTCACAAACCCTCCACGTAATCTTTTTCGTACTATCACAGCATGTGTCTGGGCTCTTTCATTGGGGTTTTCTGACGGTTCGGTGGGGGTGCTTTTGAACTATATTCAGGAACAGTACCATATCTCATATAGTGTGGCGTCCCTCCTCTGGCTCGCAAACTCAATCGGTTATATCACGGTTGCTCTGTTGGCCAGCAACATCGAAACCCGTTTGGGCCGTCTGTGTGTGGTGGTGGGCTGCTTTTCGTCGGCAATCATGTACACTTTGGTGCTGACAGGTCTGAAATATCCCCTTATTGTCACCGGTTTCTTCTTTGGGGGAATCGGTACCGGCGTATGTGTCTCATATTTCAATGTCTTTGTATCGAGCTTGGAAAAATCATCAACAGCTCTTGGATATTTCCATGGGTGCTACGGTTTGGGAGCCTCGATTTCTCCCTTGGTAGCAACAGCATTTGTTGAGGCAGGAATCAAGTGGAATTACTTCTACCTTATTTTATTGGGATCCATGGTCATCAATGCATTCAATGCTTACTATTCGTTTGTTCAAGGTAATGATGAAATCGCCGAGTTTGAAAGAAAACACGACCCATCGTACTCAACGTCCGAAACCCACGAAACTGGGTTGTTGATGAAACTTGCGCTCAAAAACAAAGTTACTTGGCTCACATCGTTATTTGTTCTCTTCTACCAGGGTGGTGAAGTTGCTATGGGTGGCTGGATCACCACTTATCTTCGGGATTACCGTGGCCACTCCAATGCTTCGATTGGATATGTTGCTTCTGGTTACTGGTTTGGGCTTAGCTTTGGCCGGTTGGGACTCACGCGATTCATGCATAAAATCCTAGGAGCCCGACGTGGCAATGCAATATTAGTGGTTTGTTCCATTACGTTTGTCTTGCTTACGTGGCTTGTTTCTTCTCTTCCAATTGAAATCATAACTATAACTTTGGCTGGGGTTGCGATCGGACCCATTTATCCGTTGATGATCACATATGTTGTTCTGGAAGGCCTACTTCCAAGAAAAATCCGAGTGGTTTCTCTCACCATCACCACAGCATTTGGATCATCGGGTGGTGCCATCTTTCCATTTTTGGTGGGGTTGATTTCGCAATTTGCTGGCACCTTTGTGGTGATGCCCCTGTTCATTGCTATGTTCAGCTGTACTTTATGTCTCTGGCTACTTTTACCTAATACTCATTATAGAAAGGGTCTGAGCCGGTTTGAATATTTGAGACAGATCTTCTAGAACTACATATATTTAGATTATTTGCTTTCGTTTATTAAAATGGGTGCAAAAAACAAAAGAAAAGACAAAAAAAGAAAAAAAGAAACTTCGTATAATCGTTATGTTGCAAGCTAATTAACAATAATAGTAATAATAATAATAGTAATAATAATAATAAATCAATACGACTCTGTGTAACAATAGATATCTGGTGAATCTTTCTGTTTTCTGTTATTATGACAGATCACTTTGATGGAATCTGTCATTACCGAAGGACCACAACTACACACAGCCAACGACTTGTACCAAGTGCAATTTTCATCCTTCAATCTGGCAGCTTCGATGCCTATGATTGATGCGAGATCTGGACGGTGATAATGTCTGCTATAGCCCAGTAAGCTATCTTCAAACGGAATCCGGTCCGCAGTTGAGTAGGTAGAAGTACTATTGTTGGTTGTTGTTGTGTAAGTCGAGTTTCCACGAGTACTATTTGAATGCTGAACTTCTTTCTCAAACGCAATCTCTTCAACCTTTGATCCCTTTTTGTCAGTTTCAACCTCGATTGGTCTCATCGCTATGGATCCTCCAACTTCAAGCACCTCATCTTTATCGTTGGAAAATGTTTCAGGGTGAACAGGACCAGAAAAGGCTTCGTCGTCACTAGGATCATATTCTTCTTGCGTAATATAAATATCAAGCAATGCCCGTCCTTCATGAAGATGGAGAGCAAGATCATCAAAAATGTGTTTGTACCACGTCACGTTTTCTTTCTTTCTACAGATCCAGATGATTCTGACGGTAGACAACGCTGGTCTGTGCAAGTAGTCTTGGGCCATATCCTTCTTTCTGAGTTCATTAAGCAAACTCAATGCAACTGGAAATGTAAAGGATGCACCAGAACCAGCACCAATAAAGAGATTTGTGTCGAAACTGAGGAGCGGTTGGTGCTTGGCTCCATATGGACCAGCATAGAGAACAGGAAGTTGAACAAAGTTGTTGGTGCAAACACTAAAATCGTCGGCTTCATCAGCTTCTTCTTCTTTCATCTTGACCAATCTCTTCATCAACCGCTTGGTGAATCCCTTTTTCTTTCTTATCACAAGCTTTAATTCTCCCGTTTCAGATATACTGGAAATAGTGAATGGATGGTATTGGAACTTCCTGATTCCACTGATGTTTAAAAAGACATGTTGGCCTGGTTGCCAGTTCTGGAACCGAGGCAATATTTGTCTGTACCAAGGAAGAGCAGGCGACAAGCCCGAGCTATGAACAGGGATGGTCAACAAAATGGTTTCATCATCAAGAATTTCAAAGTCAGAAAGGTTTCTTGTTGGAGCCTTGTACTTGTGAATGTACTGGTAAACTCTTGTTACGACACGATCAGCAACAAGACCATGAACCGAAATAAGAACCACAGCACGATTTGAGGAGTTATGTAAGAAAGTAGTAAGTAACATAAAGAAACCGAGTCCACGGTGCAGACCAAGGAAGATTTCGTATCCCAAGTTACGCAACCATTTGACGGAACCGATGGTCAAAAAGATCAAACAACCAAAAGCCATCATGCCAAAGATCTGAGGTGGAATAACCACCATAATTGGGTTTCCGTTTTGGATCCAGTACAGGGTAGTCAAACCGGTGTGGATAGTGATCATGCCTAACATCCAGCGACCTAGCCATTTATGAATAAAGACGAGTCTATCGTGTTGGAGCCCTGTGATTGCCGTGAGCAAGTCGTTTTTGGCGAGAACAAAAAGAAGTAATGGTAAGCTTCCAATGGTCACTTTCAGCATCCGTTTAGCAATGATGTAGACTTGAGGCTGGTAGGTTAAATCTGCGGTATGGACAAAGCAGAAGGCACAGTTGATACCCATGAAACAGACCAACAAGAGAAACAAACTCGGTTGCAAATAAAATGGGTCGCGTTTGAAGGGTATAGGGATTCCGACGCAGCGAGTCCAAATCTCCCATTTTTTTACAAACATGAAGTACCGTTTATGTGTGAGGGTGTTGATATCTCTTTTATTTCTCAAGTAACTAGGGATCCAGTGAAACAAGACCCCATGGGCAATCAAAATGATACAACTTAAGCAAAACACGAGCCATTCGTACTCATTATTCCGGTCTCTTTCGACATAATATTGTTCTCTATATGGAATTTTAGGCATGGTGTACTGGCTCAATATTTCAGAGACCCCAGGCTGGGATGCAATTGTGGGAGGTATATCTCCAAGTCCGTTTGTCGACATAATTTGGTGTATGAAGAAAATTTGAATATATGAAAATTTCCGGATTAATAAATTAAATCTATTTACTGATTGATCAGATAAAAAAGATTTTGACAACCCACACACCAAGAAAATAGTTCCGAGGATTGCCCATTGGTTATATTGGCGCCCAGACGCAAGGAAAAAGGAGATATCGGGTGATTTCAGGTCCTGGGTTTGGCACATGCGCTTCTCGGAAACGGTTACAAGTGGCTACAACAATAAAGTAAAAATTTCCAAAAAAAAAAATAAATACGACAACATGCCAGTGTGCTTGGCTGAATGCCGGATTGAGGTGGTGAGACTCCAGGGCAAGAGGTTCCAGGGTTCTAGGTATATGAAGGCGGCGGTCAGACGCCTTTGGTTAGAGGATATATTAGAAGGCATATCTACGAAAGGCAAGTGTCTTGCTAAAGAAAGATTTTTAGAATGCATAAATAAAAAGTAGAGAAAGAATTGTAGTTGGCACCGGTATGTCCGATAGACTATTCCCAAAGCCCTTTAGGTTCGTACTTTAGAGACAGTAATTTTTTATTAGAAATAAAAGCCGAAGTCGCATTGTTGTAGTTTCAAGCAATAACAGCAAAAAAAAATAAGATATCAGCGAAGGTTTCTTTTACTAGTATACAAACGGTCAACCGTACGTTGACTGAGGATCCAAAAAGTATCACCACTACTTTCTTCAGTACTCAAAGAGATGATGATGGAAAAAGGAAAAAAAAACTTTTATGCCAAGACTGAAGTGGCCCTATATTTTTAGTTTTGATTTAAAGGACAGAGTTCCATTTGTGGCATAAGAAAAAAAAAAGAAAAAAAAACAATTTTTATCTAAACCATCAGTTGCGGCAGTCCGCCCAGAATACCAACAATAATTAACGAAAAACAAGAACGCTCGTAACATAAATGCAATGCAATTGTCGGAATTATTGCTGACTCAAACCCAGATTACCGCTTTTGGCCACGATACTTCCAATTGCCGTTCGGTAAACACTTTGAGGACCAGATGGCGTGTGTCTCCTAAATGCCTAACGGAGAATATTTTTTATGCATGAAAATTTTATCATTTCCATCTATACGCCGAATTGGACAAGAGGTGTCTCTCAGCGAGGAGCCAATTACAGGGGCCCGTGAGCCGAATGCTCCATTTGTTCCGAGGAGCAAACAGTACATACTGTAAACAGTCGATAATGTAGACATAAATACCGTCGTAGCCCCAGCCTTTTTTTTATTGTTGTTCATTAATTATCGTTCGTTATGAAGTCCACTCAAATCTTGACTGTTTCTGCTATTGCTGCCGTTGCCATGGCTGCCAACAATCCATGGGCCACCTATCCATCTGTGCCTAAGACTGCTTCCATCAATGGTTTTGCTGACAGAATATACGCTGGTGTTGCTCCTTGTGCTCAAAAGTGTCTTGATGACAATAAGAGTACTGGAAACACTCCATGTCCATACTGGGACACTGGATGTTTGTGTGTCATGCCACAGTGGGGTTCTGGTGTTGCTGAATGTATTGCTGATGCCTGTAAGGGAGACGAAGTTGTTGTTTTCACCTCGGCTGCTGTTTCTCTCTGTTCTTCTGCTGGGGTCTACACTCCATACTGGAACATTCCATCTGCCGACTCGGCATTGTTAGTCAACGCTGCTGCCGCTGCTGCCACTGCCCAGGCTTCTTCTGAAGCTTCTTCTGAAGCTCCATCGACTACTAAAGCTCCATCTTCTGAAGCTGCTGCTACTTCTGAAGCTGCTTCTACTCATGCTGCTTCTTCTGAAGCCAGATCTTCTTCTGAAGCTAGAACTACTCAAGCTGCTTCTTCGTCTTCGAGCAGAATTTCTTCTGTTCAATCTGCTTCTACTGGTGCTGCTGCCAACATCAACGGTTTGGCTGCTTCTTTCGGTGGTGTTGTCGTTGTTGCCGTTGCCATGTTCATCTAGATGTATATTGACCAAAAATGTTTAAATGTTTGAAAATTGAAAATGAAAAATTGTAAAATCAGAAAAATCGTAAAAATCAGAAAAGTCTACAAATATCATTGGAATATCATTGATGGAATACTGATGGTAAGTGGAATAATGGTGATGGTTCTTATCGTTAATTAGTGCGAATAATCGAACCATGACCAGAAATGATTAATTAAATCATCATCAACATCATATTATCAACATATCATCATCACCATCATCATCATCACCTTCTTCTTCTTCTTCTTCTTCTTCTTCTTCTTCTTCTTCTTCTTCTCTGCTTCACTTCTCTGCTTCACTTCTCTGCTTCACTTCTCTGCTTCACTTCTTCTTCAATATTAGTATTTTCCCCCACACGACCTTTATTTACCGAAAAAAGGAGCCGCCGGAACAATACCCACCAATGGCACCCGATTCTTCTTCAGGCCCAGCCAATTCAGGCCTGTACAACTTTCCCACCGCAATCTTAACAGGAAAGAGTCCACAGCAAGCAGCACTTATCATTCCCAACTCATTGAATGTGTCCACGAAACTCGAGTCGCAACTTTCGGCATGGTTCTCTCAGTACCACGCGGCGATTGTTCAACACAACGCAACATTGACTCGTCTTTTGGACGAAGGTAAACGTCTTTTTAGTATTGACGAAAGCCACGGCGCTCATGGAAACTTTCCTCGTACTTGGAATTGTTTGTTAACATCATTGGAGATTGAAAACAAAGGATACGCCTCGCTTCATCGTCATATCCACCAAGAAATCTTGGAACCGTTAAGTGACGTGGTCAATAAAGATGTACGTCTCTCCGAACTCTTGATCAATGCTCAGGAACTTGAAGAAATATCTTCAGATCTCAAGAAACATCGCTCAAATGCTGAAATGCAATGGAACTATAAAGCTCCAGAAATCTTTCAAAACTTTGAAAACTACAAAACGGCAGAAACAACGTTGTTATTGGACGTCATTCTCAACTTCTTCCAGTTCCACAACACGAAATGGTCGAAAGATTTGGATAATAACGAAAACGCTACCAATTATTTACTCAGCAACTTCAAATTAGACCTGGAAATGAACAGTTATTTGGACTACGTGCTCCGCACCGAGTTCCTGCCGGTCAGCGAAGGGTTCTACAAGGCCCAGCAACGCCAACAGGAAAAAATCCAGAACCATACCATGAAACACCATCATCATAATAAGGGAGATAACCATTCGGTTTTCTCGGGGATTTCTGCTTCTTCTGATAATAAAAAAAAGACATCGAAGTTGAAATCACGCGTGGGATCTATCTTTGGCCGTAAGAAGAAACACGCCCCGGTCTCGTCGCCCTTGAACGATACGATTCCAGAAACAGAATCGGTCATCACGTCAACTTCGTTTGGTGCCACCAGAACAGATCTGGTTGCTCTGAGAGGCAACTCAAGACGATCAAGCACGTTGTACGGGACAAAGACGGGTCCTCCGTCTGTTCCAGCAAAGGATACTGTTCCTGAACCAGTTCTGAAAGATGTTTCGAAACCAATTTCTCCTCTGGTTCCTAGTTTCTACACCAATCCACTTACACCCCAGCAACAAAAGACAGCTGTTGCTGCCACTGGTGCTACCACTGGTGCTGCTGTCGCAGCACCAGTGACTGTTCCAGCCACTTCTGCTGAATCACCCAACGTGGTCAAGTATCGTGACTCCGATATGTCACTGGAAGACGGCAGTCCTCAAGGAGCCAATGGAAGAAGATTTTCGATGCTTCAGAGACACGACTTGGGTGAAACGTCGCAGCGCACGTTAGAACCAGTGACTGCTCCTGTTCAGCCACACGTACTCAATGAACAGCGTTCGAGACAAAGCAGTGGTGGAAAGTACAGTTTCGAGGCCGGAGACGAAAGCAAGCCGATCCAGGCATCTCCTCGTGGCAACAATAATCTGCACTTGTTCGATGATCCTGTTGATTTACCAGAACCCACGATTGGCGAGTCGCCATTCAAGGTAACGACTGCAGCACCAACGCCACCACCATCAAGAAAAGTGATCCATCACGAGCAGGTAGTACCAGCCACCAGTAGCAGCAGCAGCACCACAGTTCCTAAGAGCAGAAGAGATATTCATTCACAGATGTTCCATAACTTACCTGCTGCCCGTGAATCGTTTATTCAGCCTGGTGTTCCGCTGCTTGTGGCTCAAGACACCGGCAACTCGTTGTTGAAGCAACACGAGCATTTCAAGCACTTTGAACATGCCCAAGAAGTTCAAGGGTTGAATGCGTCGATTGCTGAGGTGATCAATGCCAACTTCAAGGACGGCCGTGTGGTGAAGTCACAGGTGATTGGCGAGATTGCGTTCAATTACGTGGCCGATACCAACATTCCACAAGAGTTGGTGGTGCTGATCCCCAATGAGTTTGATCGGGTGATTTTGAACAATGGGTTTATGCACCAAGTTGGAGACAGTGAGTACAAGTTGGTGCCGGCACAGATCTTGAGCAAGACGCTTGGAGCCATGAAGTACTTGAACAAGTTGAACGAGGCACAAGTTCCTGTGGTGATCCAGCAAGTGTGGCGGTTTGAGGAACACCAGTCGAGTTTGATGATTAGTTTACGTGCCAATCCAGCAATGGAACAACTTGTGCTTAACCAGTTGGTGATTTCTGTCGCGTTGAACACCGATATCGAGCTGACATCGGCGCTGCTGAAACCACAAGGTTCGTTCAACAAGGACAAGAACAGAATTACGTGGAGATACACCAAACCGGTGATTTTGGGCCGTGGAGGTGAAGAAAAGGTGATTGCCCGGTTCCTTACCAATGGCCGTGGCTCGGAGCACGAAAGCGGCGTCCAACTCAAGTTTGTCTTGGAACCCACGACAAAGACAATGATTTATGAGAACGACCATCAAGTGCCTGTTTCTCGCAGTTTAATCAGTGGTATCTACAGTGGCCACAGTACATAAATGTTCTTATTGTTTTCTTTTATTCTTTTAATCATCTTTGGTTCTTGTTTCATCTTTAGTTAAACTATCGTAACTTCTCTGTAACCCATCGATCTGTTTCTTGAGAGTAGAAATATCGTTATCTTTCGCTGCAATCGCATCCTTTAACTCAGACACTTTCTCATTATCATCATCATTGGCTCGTTCAGCCACCAACGCACGATACGCAGTTTCCTTCGTAACAAGTTTCCGTACAATCGTCGTCACCGTAAAGATCGCCATCACCAAGTACAACACAAACCCCGTCAAGTACAAGTTACGTTGCGAATAAAACTTCGTGGCCATCTGTTCATAGCTCAAGCCCGAACCTCCATCAAAATACGTTCCTGTTTGATCATGGATCCGCTGCAACCGATTCAAACAATCCATCATCTGAAGCACAAGCAACACCACCAGAAAAATCACTCCAACCTTCACGTTCTGCAGTTGCTGGAGCGTGTTTGCCGCACGCACAACGCTGCTTCTCACAACAAAAGGAAGCGGAAGCACAAGCACTGCAAGAACAACCATCTCCACCACCAAAACTCCAAAGATTATTGTCATTTGAATACTCATGTTGAAGATTGAATGTTTTATGTTTTTTATCGTGTAATTGAAACCCTTATATACATTGCTTATGTAAGTCACCTTCTTTGCATGGGAAAATAAACAAAATGTTTTCAAGATCAGCGCAAATGGTTTAGTGGTAAAATCCAACGTTGCCATCGTTGGGCCCCCGGTTCGATTCCGGGTTTGCGCAAATACACCAAAAGAAATATGCAGACTATCCTGCATATTTTTTGCAGATTAAAACTACAGTTTAAGTAATTTACAGGTTTTGCAAATTTACAGTTTAATACATTTACAGATTTTGCAGGTTTATTTTGCAGGTTTATTTTGCAGGTTACAGTTACTATAGACCCGTTACTCTTCTAGCATAATTATAAGCCACGGCACTAAAACAAAGCATAAAGCAGATAATTCCCCAGAACCACGCGAGCCCATCGTAGGCCTGGCCTGGGACCATACAGTTCATGCCCCATAAACCCGTGACGACATTTATTGGCAAAACGACTGTTCCCAAAATGGTAATTTTACCCAAAACGTCATTGGTATCGTTATTTACCTTGGTCATATCGATGTTGATCTGAGCCAAGTAATTGGAATGGAACCGTGCAATTAATTTTTCGTAGTGGTTGAGCGATTGGACCATGGTGACGATATGGTCCTGGATATCGCCGAGATACATGCCGATTTCCAGCTGTTTCTGGGTCTGCGGTTGTTCCGAGTACCGTTTGGCAAAGCCACGTACCACGTCGGCCTTCAGCCCAAGCAATCGGAGCACCGACATCACGCGTTTTCTGCACTCTCCGATTCTTCGCAACATATCACCTTTGCGCTTCCACGAGATAATACCCGTAGACTTCGACAGCAGTCGCGAGCTTGAACGTACCAGTACACTGCCTCGCCGCATGCGTGGCGACATCGCTTCGACCGTCAGTTTCGACCGTGGACGCCGGAAAAAGACCTGATGTTTGGGGAGCGCATTCTGCTCGTCGTCGTCGTCGTTTTCGTCGCTTTCGCTGTCGGAATCTTCGCCCGCGTGCATCCGCAAGATCGAATCTTCAATCAGGTTGACTTCGTCCTCAATCAGATCGATCATGGGTGCAAACGTATCGGTGATATCGTCGATTAACGCGTAGCAGATCCAGTCCGACAGAACCGTCAAGTAATCGCTGAGTAATCGCGCCCGACGACGCACATTGATAGGATGGGGAGTCGCCAGGAAATGGAAAGTGATCACCGCATCCTTGAACACGATAATGTACATGTTAAGCGGCAGCAACTCACCTTCTCTTATCTTCTTGCCTTGCAGCTGCATGGAAACCAGGTGCAGGTGTACCTGCAGGTGCATCTGCAGGTACAATCCCGATTTCCGCAGGTGGCTGCTGCTGCCACCCTTCTGAACCAAATTCCGAAACCTCCGCCAGATCCCACCTCTATTATCTCCAAAATCAGTAAGCTCGTAGCCAGACATATTCTCCAACTCATCAATCTTGCTCATCTTCTTCTCGTGCTCCTTGGCCCGCTGTTTTCGCCGCTCATACACAATATCAAACGAGGTAAAACACACAAAGTAATACGTCTTGAAAAGCTCGACTTTTTCCCGTGCCTCGCCAAGAAAGATATCTTCGGTAGTCAATGGATGGATCCCAAACGTTTTCGAAAGAACCTTCATCTCCTCTTCGGTGGGGTCAAGCACATCAAGCCAAAATGGTGTGACGGATGGTCGGAATTCCAGTTCCGAGGGCGCAGCCGAGGGTAAAACCGAACTTGAGTTAACCGGAACTCCCAAGGAAGGTGTGGAAAGTTGCGGAACCGACGCTGCCGTTGCAGTGGCTGCGGCGGTGGCTGCTACTGTGGCCGCAAAAATGGGTGTTACCGAATTCAAGTCAGGAGTTGGAGACTGTTCTTCTTCGCCGTAATGTTTCGGCAGAAACAATTTCAAGAGTTTCTGGCCCACGGTTTTGTCTGAATCGTCGCTCTCGGCCGCAACCAAGCCACTGATTGTGGGAGAATGGATCGTGGTGTCGAGATCTTCACGGAAATAAGTAAATCTGCACGTTGTTGTGTCTTTCTGTTGTTTGTTCTTGCGGTTCAAGATTGTGGGAATCTCTTCCTTGGACTTTTCCCATGGCTGGATAGGCGTGGGTCTTATTTTGAATGCTTCCAGCTCAAGCGACTCGACTTCGTTGACGTGATGGCTGAGAAGCGGCGCCTCTTCTTCCAGGATTGATGTCTGATGCATTTTTTTACTTGACGATCCGGACAAGGGAGGTGACTGTGAAACAACTGGACGGGGACGATTTGTATCATACAGCGTTCCTGGCGAGATGCTTTCATCGCCAGGCGCTGCGCGTGCTACCGGGTACTCGAAGTTGACGGTATGGATCTCGTTCTGGTGCAAGTCTTCCAACTCCTCGCGAATAAACTCTTCTAAGACGGTAATGTCAGGCCAAGCAACTTGCTGAGATTGGCGTCCCTGGTCGTAGTAGTCGGGAAAACAAACGTCGTCCAACGAGGTCAGGTCGCCCAGGTGTTCCAGCAGCGGATTGGACCCGCCAAACTCCATTGAATAGCGTTCGTCGGTGTCGGAATCCGCCTCTGCGCCCGGTACCTGCGTCTGCGTCTGCGTCTGCGTCTGCGTCTGCGCCCACAAACGCTGTTCCTGCGCAAACTGGTCCATGTCCAAGGCCACAGCTCCAGAAACGGGTGTCAGACCAAGCAAGTTCTGGAGATTGCGGTTCGTGAGTGGAAATTGGGAAACGTTCTGTTCTTGGTCCCGATGGTCGACATACGCACCAGAATCAATAAAGGCGTCGTGTGAGCTGCGACGACTATTGGTGTTCTGATGCTGACGCTTCGATGTATCGTCAAACGTCTTTCTCCTGCTTTTCTTTGTCATGTTGGATCATAAAGCCATCTACTTGGGATATCCTTTTAATCTAGAAAAAAAATATATATGCAGACATTTTTGTAGCCCCACGACATTTCAGACATTCTCCTTCTTGACACTGGTCTGGGGTTTTGTCACTTTGGGCTCAATCTTCCGTCTTTTACCGCTGACGAGATCAAGTGCAGCCTCAATCTCGTCACGGTGCTCCATTAACTTGTTCCATACCTCTTGTGTAAGTGCAATTCCTTTTTTGCCGGGTTTCTTCTCTTTGGTGGTCTTGTCGATGTAGAATTCACGGATATCGACGAGGGGAATGTTGTTGAACTTGCGGACAGTTACTTGTTTCTTGCTATCGAGCTCAAATACTGGCTCGGTGTCTGTTTCGGCGTCAGCCTCGTCCTTGGTCCGCTTCATGTGCGCGATTTAGATGACTTTTTCAGACAATTATTCAGACATTATTTAGATATTAACACTTTTCAGACATTAATATTCAGACATTAATATTTAGATATTTGAAACACTTTTCAGACAATTTTCAGACAATTTGTCTGATATACTTTCTACTTATGTTCTATTCCACTTTGCCATGTCTCGTTGTAGTGTTCTCCTAATAACTCACGTACCCTTTCAAACCATTTCTCGTCTTCATCACCGTCTTCTTCCTGAACACGCCAGTAATTATCAATCGCCAGCTTCAATTCCTCCACGGTCGAAACTCCCAAAACAACCGATGTATTTGTAGTTCTTTGCTTCAACCACCGTTTAAAGGCGAACCGCGTAGCCAAATCGGCCAATTCGATATTGTGGCGCAAGAGTTCCTGTGCCACAACATCCACACGGTCCTTCAATGCCTGCAGCGCCGGATGAAACGCGTGGGTGACGTCGCTGCGCAAGAGCGACATACTTAAAATTGAGCCATTGATCACTTGTTTTACGCCTGCGGTCCTGAAGTCGCTAAAATGGTCGAAAAGAAGCGTGTTCTGGATACATCCGTTCGAGTACGATAACACGGCGTCCAACGGACCAATCGCAGCTGTTTTCTGACACTCCTGGGCGACATGGAGCAACAAGTCAACGGGGTATCCTGAAATCCCGATATTGCGCACAAGGCCTTCCTGTTTCAAGAGGGCCGACTCGGCCAATGCAGACAAAATGTCGGATTCAGACACAAACTCAATATCGTGCATATACACCAAATCCAAGTAACCAGCATCCAACCGGTCAATGGACCGTTTGACCAGCTGCCGCACGGCACTGCGCGAGTAATCAAACTCATCAAGCCCAATCCGGCCAGCTTTCGTACACAAATAGTACTGCTCACGACTAAACGCAATTTTACGCAAACTCTGCCCCAAAATCACCTCCAGCGGACCGTAGTAGGGAGACGTATCGATAGCATTGAGTCCATGCTCAAACGCCACCGTTAAAATGTCGCTGACCGGCAAATTGTGCGGATTTTCCGAATATTGCGTGTTAAAAACAGCTCCGCCAATAATAAGACGCGGAAGGTTCGTGATTGAGTACGGCGTCGCCACCGTAGCAGACCCAAGCGACTTCATCAACGTGCTTATCAAATCCAAAGCTGATTTTTTTTATAAAAGTCGAATTTCCTGCAGATAATATCTCCTACACATAATTTTCGGCCGTTTCACGTAATTTTATACAACATTTTTCATTTACATTATCATTAATAAATACATACTTCAAGTTTCCATCAAGTAGTTTCCAGGCACAAGCCCTACCTGGCCCGGCTCGCCACTGTTGCGTCCCAATTCACAGAACCACCAGTTGTCCTCCTGTTTGTGTATAACGTACATCTCCCAGCCTTTGCGGAAGTACATTTCGCCGTGCTGCTGCGGACGGTACGTGTACCGTGCCGTAGCCACCAGCACGTACCGCCGGCGTGTCACTGGAGTGATCTGATCCACTAAGGATGCGAGATCGGTGTACAGTTTCAGCGACAACGTCCGTTTCAGCTTCAGCTGTTTTACTGTCTGGAGCGAGTGTTCGGTGGTGGAATCGACCATCGACTTGGGTCTGGGGCGTAGCGTAAGCTGAAACGAGTCGTAACGTGTGGCTACTTCGTTTCTGTCGTCGACCAAATCGGATGCTGCAAAGTGCTGCATATCACGGACTTTAGGCATGGAATGTTCGGCTGCATTAGCAACAACTCCGATATTTTTTGGAGCTGGAGGTGGGTGCGCGTGCGCATGTGCCCCTGATTTGGCTGCCCGTACCGACCGACGATACTGCGTGATATCACCGTTACCCCCGGCATTGAGATCCTCTAATGCTTTTGCAATGAAATCGATCGAGAAATCTTTCATAATCGGAACGGGCCGTGGCGGTTCCTGAGGCTTAAGGACCGGTAATTCCTTACTCTTTGAGTTGATTTCTTCCTGGAACTGACTCAATTGCTTTTCTGTACGTCTTGGCGACGCCCAGTGACGTCCTGATGATGTGGAGCTGGGATCGGAGTAGTTAGATGAGCCGTTCAGACTGCTGAATTTCTTTGAAAAAACACTCTTGTTATCTTCAGGTGAGGAGGAGTATACTGAGTTTGTTTTTGGCTGGAGATTGGGTATGGTAGTAAGGTACTCTGTAGTGGGTTCTGTGGTTAGGAGCACTGGCTTTGTTATTTCTGCAGGAGAAGCATGCACGTTTGACGCATGCTGCAGGGGAACCGGCCGAATATGGTTTTTGTGCGGCGACGGGGTGTGAGGTTGAGAAGGGACCGATGGCACTGGCTTATCAGGGACACTAGGCCGTTTCATGGCTTCACTGGCAGCTGAGTATGTTGAGTATGAGCGTGAGAGGACCAGCGTATAGTTGGGGTTCTTGTACGACGCTATGGAATAGCCCAATTCTGTTTCATCGTCGTATCCTGCCAAGAAGTCGATGAACGATGGTGGATTGTCGATACGGTTTCCTGTGCCGTAGTTATCAGCAAAGTCCTGTAAATCGTTGGGAGGAGTGACTTGAGCAAACACCAGGCGAGAAGCGTCTGCCGAACCGTCGTGGTCGACGCAGAGCGTGGCGATATTGTTACAGAAATTGAAGCAGTTGACCTTACAGACCTGAATGCGTTCGATCTCCAACATGTAAAGGTCCAGGAGCGCGATGGCCCAATCACGGACGTAGATATCGTTGATTTCTGCAAGGTTGGCCACTGAAACTTGGTACTGTTTGCGAGACTGGGAAACCGAGGCGGAAATCTTGGCCAATTTCGATTCGTTGCGTTCCAATTCCTTGCCGAGCGTGGTCTGGACAAGAAGCCGGAGCGATTTGAGCTGGTAACAGTCCTGTTGGTGTTTTTTCTTTGCGAGCAGATGGTGGTTGGCTGCGTCGGTTCTTTTCGCAGCAAGTTTCGTCATATGATGATTGATCCGGCCGGCTTTGGCACGGTACTCGTCATAGAACGTCGCTACCTTATCGTAGTTGATCTGTTGCACCGACAGAATGAACTTTTCATTATAATGAACCATTCGCTCATTTTCAGCCGCCATTTTATCCAACAGTCGCTTCAATGTGCCTGTTTCGTGTGTCCCGAGCCGCACCTTGTGCCCAAGCCGCTCGAGCTTCTTGTTATACTCTTTTTCAATGGAAATCCGCTCGCTGTACATATCCATGAGCTCTTGGAGCGTGGAAAGCGAGTCTTTGATGCGGCTTTGGATTACGCGTAAGCCATTTTCCTGCGTGCCCCAGAACCGGTTCACAAACGCTTCGTTCTCGTTCCGTGACTGTTCGGTCCTCATTGTCAGGGAAGAAGAAGTTGTGTGTTGATGATCAAATGTTTGGTGGGATGTTGTGTATCTTTTGCCTATTTGGGAAAATGACGGGTACTGCAATATGCAGACTTTTTTTTGTGTTTTTGTGTTTTGTTTGAAAATATCTAACCTGTAAAGCGGTCCTGGTGTTTATTTGTGGCTCGTGATTCTCGGACCGAGATGAAAAACAATTGCACGTGACCGATTAGGAATGATACAAAAATATCCAAGGTACCGGCCCGAGTCTGTACAGTAAGAGACACAGCAACACAAGTAATGTATGAACATGACACAGCAGAAACAAACAGGCTTAAACGGACGCGTTTTTAGGTGAATATTCGGGCAAATGGAAGCACTAAATCTGGTATGCGTCTTACCTGCAGGATTCCGATCGGTACCCGAGAAAAACCCAAGGCTGCGATAACGTTTATATATATATATAACGAGAGCAATCTGTCGGTGATTTTTAGGGTAAGCGATGTCGGTCAAAGAGACACACGAGCGGTGGAAGCAGAACAAGGCGTACCGTTATGTGTGTAAAGTTATCAATTTCCTTATAGCACAGTGGTTCTTTTGTTTTTTGGGAGCGTTTGTTGCGCTTGCCCATTCGTACCCCGAGTTTGCGAAGCAAGGAGGGACAATTAAGGCCCAATACTCGATTGGATACGGAGCTGTTGCGGTGATTTTTCTTATCAGTGGCTTGTCGATGAGTACACGCGATTTGGTGCGGAATGTTGGGCATTGGCGGGCACATTTCACGGTGCTTTCGCTTTCTTTTCTTATCACCAGTTCGATTATTTATGGCATTGTTCTGGGGATCCATGCGGCACACGATAAACAGATCGATGAATGGCTTCTTGTAGGGATGATTGTCACCCACGCTTGTCCCACCACCGTTTCTTCCAACGTCGTGATGACCAAACAGGCCAAGGGTAACGATGTCTTGACTCTTTGCGAGGTGTTTATTGGAAACATCCTTGGTGCCTTTATTACTCCGGCGTTGTTGCAGTTGTACTTGACTGGAGGCTGGGACTTTGGCAATCCGAGTCACCAGGCCGTTCACCAGAGCATTGGTGACTTGTACCGTGAAACCATGAAACAGTTGGGCCTTTCGGTGTTTGTGCCGTTGTTTGTGGGTCAAGTGGTGCAGAATGTGTTTCCCAAACAGGTCAAATGGACATTGACGACGTTTCGCTTGAACAAAGTCGGTTCGTTCATGTTGCTCTTGATCATGTTCCAGTCGTTCTCCACGGCATTCGCTCAACATGCCTTCACTTCGGTCTCGCATGCTTCCATCATCTTTCTTGTCTTTTTTAACATCGGCATCTACTTATTCTTCACGGTATTGAGCTACTGCTACGCTCGTCCGTACTGGTTGGTGTGTCTCTTTCCCACAGAACCCACCCTGGAAAGCTCCAGACTTTATACCTGGGGATACAAGTTCTTTCGTCCCTTTTATTACAACAGAAGAGACACCGTTGCCGTCATGTTGTGTGGACCCGCAAAGACCGCGGCGCTCGGTGTCTCGTTGATCAGTTCCCAGTACGGATCCACCAATCAGAACTTGGGTATCTTGCTCGTGCCGTTGGTCCTCTATCAAGCAGAACAAGTCATCACAGCACAAGTCCTTGTCAACTTTATGCGTAACTGGATCGAACTGGAACACATAGAACCACAACCACAACCACAAGATGATCTTGAGGCCCAGGTCAACGATGATGAGAGACCTCCGTCGGTCTCTGACACAACACTGTCACCAACAAAGTTATCCAACACTGAATCGAGGTAGTTTTTATAGATGGGAATTTGAATAAAACGGTTTTAAAATGCATATTCGCCGAGTTTCTGTTCCAAGTCGGCGATAGTAGCACCCAATTCGGCCGCATTGGCATGAAGCGAGTCCAACTCGTCGAATTTCCGCAACTTTGTGTAATCACGGATCAAGTTTTCCACTAAAAACCGCTGTTCGTTCATCACCATAAGCTGTTCGCGCATTTCTCGCACTTGTTTCTTGGAAAGCTGCGGTTCAGACGGCTCTATCGCGGCCACTTTGGCTGTCTCTCGGTCCTGGTACACGCTGGTGATGTTCTTGTATTCCATAAGAGTTTCTTGAAGAAAAAGGACCGTGCTCTGACAAATATTGGTAATGATTCGGGAATGCGTAGAATCATTGCTATACTGGTCCTTAAACTGCTTGGCTGTTGTTTCGTAATCTTTCAACAACTTCATGATCTTGTGTCGGAGCTTGGTCACAACTTCATGGTTATCTTCATCAATTGCCTGCTTGTATTTGGGCATTAGGGTCTGGAGATGGTTTTTGAGCACAAGAAGCGTGTCCAACACCGGCCAGAACGGTACTTGATCGCCATTGGATGATTTCCATTCATGTAACAACTTGTTTTTGCAATTGACACAGCATCGAAACTGTAGCAGCAGCTGCTGCAGCTCTAAATGAAGATGAGGTAATTTTTCAGCAAACTTCAGGACTGGAACCATGATGGAACATCCACGACGAGCAGCAGACGGGTCGTCACAGACTACCAGGCCACAGAGACGGCAGTGGTGTTTACGAATAAACAACGAAAACGGTACAAAACACACAGAACAATGGTGGATCTGGGAATCATCGTTCCAGAACTCTTGCGGCTGTGGAGAGAACCAGCGGCGCTGTTGTTGCTGGAGCTGCTGCACAAGACGCACAAGCCGGTTTATTGTCCTATCACGTTCAAGCAGCGCTGTTTCCGTATGTTTCTGGCGAAGGAGACGGAAACTGTTGGTTTTGTTCACCAATGTAGGAACCAGTTCCTGAGGTCTGGCAGCGTAGCAGGTGTCACATGCACGATTCCACGATGCCTGGCGAGAACAGTCGTACACCACTTCGGCACCGCTGTTGCTGAGCTTGATCTGGTGGCGCGTGTGGGTGTTGCAAAAGAGACGGCCACATTTGCGGCAATTGACAATCCCGTTACGGACTGTAAGTGGCGTGGCACAGCCGCTGTGGGAACAAACTGATGTTGATGATGGATGTTGCCAATGGCTGCGTGTGATTTTGGTGTTGGTGGAGTCCTGGGGGCTGAGGGAGAAGCCGTTGGTGTCGTGGAGGTCGATGGTTAGAAAAGAAGAAGTGGGTGATTTGGCGGGCGATTTGGAGGAAACAGGCGGCTTTTTATAGTTCTGGAGGTGTGGAGCCCGTTTGGGAGTAGGACTCTCTGCACCCCGTGGCGGCTTGATATAGTTTTCAGGCGATTTGAACGGGGAGCCCAACTCCATGATAAAGAGGTTAAAGAAATAGAAATAGAAAATAATAGAAAAATAGTGAGAAATAGCGAGAATCAGAGAAAAATAGTGAGAATTAATGAGAATTAACGAGAAATAATGAAAAATAGCGAGAATAATGAGAATGAAATTAGTGAAATTAGCCCTATTTACTTTACTTTGACCATCACTACAGTAATATCATCTTCCTTTCCTCCCAAATACTTTTGTCCTGTGAGTTTCAGTAATTCCTGAGCAAATGCTGATGGAAAATTGGCATCTTTCAGTACTTTAACGACCTCACTGACAAAAGTATGAGCAGTATCGCCCCATTTCTTTCCCTGGTCGTGCTGGTCCCGCAAGAAGTTCTCGATATCCTGCGCAATCACGTTATCGGTGATTCCATCGGTGGCAAACACGAGCACGTCATCACGCTGGAGCTGCCACGTATATTCGTCTGCCTTTGCTGGCGAGTCGATGATGTAACGACGGCCTTCCAATTCGGCCTGACGTAAGATCTGAGGTGGGATTTTTGCTAGCTGGAACGGCGTGTTGAAGTTATGTGTCTGGTACTTGGTTTGTTCCACCAATTTGAAGTCACGAAAGAGTCCTGCCCACGAATCGCCGAGATTGGCGATCTTGACGGTCTTTTCCGGCGAAAAGATCCCCAAACACGCCGTGGTGCCGCCGATCTCGACCTTGGGCAGCACCAATACATGTTCAAACGCTTGTGAAAGGAGTAGTTTTGGACCATATTGTTGCGAATCGGTTTCAAAAACACGTTTCATCGTGCTACAAAGCTCGCGAGAAATCGCCGACGAATCGTAGCCTGCTTCCAGCCAGCCTCCCACGCCATCTGCCACGCCCACAGCCACGTATCCCTCGCGTTCTTGCGTTACAAACAAGTTATCTTCGCCGGTAGGCAGCAAAAGTGCCGGGCTCGGAGCATTGTTGTGTTTCTTCTTGAAAAGATTCAGTTCTTCACGATCTTTTGGCTGATAAGCAACTGCAACGTCGTACTGTAAGTACAGCAGCACCAGACCAGACCCAGACCCATCGAAATTGGCTGCTGATGCCACAGCATCAAATTGGTTATTATTGTTATTGTTATTGTTCCATTTGCTCAGAAACGAAAACAGACGAAACGCACGTGTTTTCTGGTTCCAGCGTGGACTTGGCCCGACCATGGCCCGTGCCGCACGTCCGAGCGCTGCTCTTGCTACCAAAACTGCCATTGCAAGCACCAATACAAACCCAAGCCGCAAAACAACACGCATCAGCAACGGGAGGAAAATGTGCAGGGCCCGCGCACCCGTTGACACGGCCCAAATTGACCAATCACGTTGCGTAAACTCGTACATACTGCGACCAACCGAAAAGAAAAAATACAACTTTTCATACAAATTTCTTTCTCTCTCTAAACCATGTCTACATTCAACGTCTTGAGATACTCGTTATTGGGTGCTGGTGTCGTCTACGGTGCTGTGCACAGAATGTCGTTGGAATCTGCCAACAAAGAAATCCATGCCGCTCAACAATGGAAGGCCCAAGAAAAACTCATCAAACAAGCCAAGGCCGAGTACGCTAAGTTGAACCCTCCAAAACAAGCTCCTGTTTCTGCTGGCGCCATCAACTGGGAAGATCCAAACTTGGACATTGGTGCTGCGTTGGTCTCATTGGTCAACAAGTTGGATTAGCTGCATCGCTTCACTGCATCGCTGCATCGCCGCACCAGCAGGGATGCAGTGAACTGTGTTAGAAGTACAGCAGCAGTACTGCTCAGTACAGTCATGGAGAACTGTGATACTCCTCAATGTAAGTTATTTAATATATATCACGTAATATTTAACAAAGCTATGCGTATCATGTGATACATCACATGATTTTCACGTGATATATACACCCAAGTCAAAAAAAAAAGAACTGAAGCGATTCTTCCCCACAATTATCATCATGACTCGTCTTCCATTTGCCAATGCAGCGACAATCGGTAAGTATTTAGTGATTTTAAACGTTAATTCTAACCACAGTACGTGCACATCAAAAAGATGAGTACTTTTTGAGCGAGTTTCGGCGCCAGGTGCTGGAAGTGCTTCAGTTTATCAAAGGACAACGGTTTGTCAATAGTATGCCCGAAGAAATCACCGTATGGACAAAACTGGTATACCTTGCACTTACGGTGCTTCTTGGAGCACGGACGCTTGGAGAGGAGTATGTGGATTTGATCTACGTGACACGAACAGGCCGCAAACTTCCTCGGTTCAGTGCTCGGCTCGGGTTCATTGCATCGTACGCCGTGCTTCCATACTTGGTAGCGAAGGTGATAAGGCGATGGACTACATCTGTTGATGGAGATAAAAGCTCTGGTAAAGGCTCCTGGCTTTGGTACTTGTCACAGTATCGCAATGTGTTGGATACGGCGATGAATGTGCACATTGCGGTGTTTTACTTCCAAGGCGAGTTCTATTCGTTGGCCAGCCGGGTGTTTGGCATGCGGTACGCGTACGGCCACCATAAGGATCCCAAGAAGGCGCCTGGTGGCAATTATGGTGTGCTTGGAGCGATGATTTTGGCCCAACTTGCAGTTAAAGCATTGATCAAGCTCAAGACTACAGACGAACCAGTGGTACAACGGCCATCGAGCAGTACGCTTACGTCGATCGATGAGCTACGGATTGAACCACGACACGTTGATCTTGCAGATGTGTCTGCCTTGCCGTATTTGCCCGAACTGGCACGGACATGTATGTTGTGTCTTTCTCCGATGGTGGATCCTGCAGCGTCGGTGTGTGGGCATATGTTTTGCTGGGAATGTATTGTTGATTGGTTAAGAGAACATCCTGAGTGTCCGTTGTGTCGCCAGGCATGTGTGGAGCAGAATCTACTACCATTAAAGTAAATCACGAGCGAAGCGAGTGTTTTACGTGAATCAGAAAGAATCATAAGAGAAGAATCATAAGAGAAGAATCATAAGAGAAGAATCATAAGAGAAGAATCATAAGAGAAGAATCACAAGAGAAGAATCACAAGAGCAGAACTATCAAACAGCAAAGTAAGCAGCACTTTAAGTGTGCACTTTAAATAAACAGTAACACTAAATACATAGATTTACAGTGAAAGATGAAACATTAAACAATACTGAAACAACGTGAATCAATGACCGTTGGATCTTGTTCTTTGATCATTTTCTTGTTTTTGTTTTTCTTTCTTCGTTTGTTCTCGTTTTTCTTTTCTTCTTTTCTTCTTCTCTTTTCTTTTCTTCTTCTCTTTTTCTTTCTTCACTTTATCTTTTTTTTGTTGATTTTTTGTTGATAAATCACCACATGTCACTTTCACTTCCTTATTCCAAGGGCGATGGGCCCGATGAATATTCCAAAACATTCAAACCAAACCGTAAATCGGCGTTCAAACGTGTTCAAATATCAACAGTTGCTGCTTTGCATCGTGTTGCTGAGTTGTGTGCTGCCTACAAAAAGCTTCTGCTTGTGGTTGCGACGTTTATGTGTCTTTCATTGCTTACACTGACACCGTTCGTGCCGCATTGGCGTGGTGCGCTGCCGAAAGTGGTGATAATCTTGGCAGCCAACGAAGGAGGCGGTGTTTTACGGTGGAAATCGCCCCAGGAATGGCTGGTGGAACGGTCGTCCATCGCCAACAAAAAGCTTTATGCAAAGACTCATGGATATGGTTTGGCTATCAAAGATATGACCATCAAAAAGCGTTATTCTCACGAATGGAGGGAACTGTGGGAAAAGGTTGATATCATGAAACAAACCATGAGACAATATCCCGATGCCGAATGGTTCTGGTGGCTTGATCTCCATACATATATCATGGAACCCCAAATCTCGTTGGAGCAACACTTTTTGAACGATCTCAACAACGCCACTTACAGACTGTTGGAAACTTTCAATCCTCTCTACTTACCAGTATCGATTCCATACACAGACTACACCCAACCCATCGATATGATCATCACCCAGGACTGTGGAGGATTCAACTTGGGCTCATTCTTGATGCGCAGATCCCTGTGGTCAGAAATGCTCTTGGACGTCTGGTGGGACCCAGCATTATATGAACAGATGCACATGCAGTGGGAACACAAGGAACAAGACGCGTTGGAAACCTTATACTCAACCCAGGCCTGGATCAGAGAACGTATCGGCTTTCTCCCTCTCCGCAAAATCAATGCGTTTCCTCCAGGTGCGTGCTCCGATAAAGCAGACGATCCGCAGTATTTCTTCAAGGACCACGATTTCGTCATCAACATGGCGGGCTGTGAATGGGGAAGAGACTGCTGGAGCGAAATGGAACACTACAAGGCTCTCAGCAAGAAACTACACAAGAAATGGTGGCACTTGTGGTGATAGAAGTAGTATTAGTTGGTCGTGTGTGTACCGCTACCAAACCTCAATAAAAATTTTAAAAAAAGGATATAAAACTAACAACATAACAACAATAATACCGTCAGTAAAATGGGCGATAACTTCTGGTTCAATGAGAATGCGTTTCTGAACACACCTGCAAAGGCCCAGGAATCAACAGACGATTTTCTTACGATGTTTGAAGCCTCGCCGGTGTTAAACAACGCGGTTCAAGAACCAGTGCCTCCCCAGAACAACCAGCGGTACGGTGGACCTCCCAATCCCCAGAACCTCAATCCACAGACGTTCATGCGTCAATTCCCTCAGCAGCAGCAACAACAACAACAACAACAACAACAACAACAACAATTTCTTCAGAACCAACCGTTAAACAATACCAAAAAAGAACAGCTTCTCAAAATGCGCCAACAGATCATGCAACAACAGATGCTTCAGAGACAAAACCAACAGAGCGCTCCCAGTGTCAACGCAAATATGAACATGAACATGCAATCGCAAGTCAACCAGAACCTCGCAATGTCTCCGCCCCAGAACGACGGTACGCCTCAACCAGTGGACTTCCACAACACTCCCTCGTTCTCCGATAGTCCAGCAGTCATGTCTCCACAAATTCAGTTCAACCAGCCACAACCACCATTACAACAACAACAGCAACAACCCCCACAACCCCCACAACCCCCACAACAACCTCCACAACAGCAACAGTTCAATAAACCACACCCTGCTCAATTGACCCAGCTCCAAATTGAACTTTTTTTAACTACTTTGTACGATTTTATGTCCCGTCGGGGAACTCCAGTCTCCCAACCACCAGTCATCAACAATAAGCGTGTCAACTTGTTCTTTTTCCATATTCTTACCCAGAAACTCGGAAACCCACAACAATTGATCCGCTTGGCCCAGCAGCCTCCACAACAAGGACAGAGCCCATGGTTTCTTATTGGTCAAAAGTTGAACTTGCTCGATGGTGTGGATTCCCAGAACACACCTCTTAGAGAACAAATGGAGCGTGAAATCGGCTCTTGCTACGCCAACTACTTGTTTCCTTATGAACAATACCTCAGCACCCCCGAGGGAAACAAAGATATCCAGCAGAGAAGAATGCAGTTCCAGAAACAGTTGCGTCTCAGATTTCAGCAGCAACAACAGCAGCAACAACCTCAACAAGTTCCTGCCACACAACAACAACCTCCTCAACAACCCCAGCAAGCACCACCTCCACAACAACAACAACAGCAGCCATTTCAACTCATGGGAACTCCGCAGGTCCAGAACATGTCGCCGCCTCAAGGACAGTCGCCTGCAATCACCAGCATCAACACACCTGGCCTTCAACAAAGTCCGCTGATGAGTCAGGCACCTACACCACAACAACGGAAACTTTCTCGAGTCAGTAATCCATCGAACCACAACTCACCTGCAAACCTCCAATCTCCATTCATACAGAACCAGCAACCGGTCAGGAGTGGAAGTATGCAGCAACAACAGCAACAGCAACAGCAACAGCAACAGCAACAGCAACAGCAACAGCAACAGCAACAGCAACAGCAACAGCAACAGCAACAGCAACAGCAACAACAACAACAGCAACAACAACAACAGCAACAACAACAACAACAGCAACAACAACAGCAACAACAACAGCAACAGTACTTGCAAAGACAATTACAGTTCCAACAACAGTTTGTAACACCAGAACAAGACAAGAAAGAACAAAGACCGAATGGAACTCCACAACAAGAAATCAAAGCAACTCCAATGGCCGAAGAAGAACCTCTCGGCGAGCCCAATGTCATCAGAAAATACGTTCCTTTCAGTAGAGTTATTGATACCCACGGAGGCTACGCCTTGAAGGAGATTAGTCAGGTGGCCAGCGACATTGAGATCACCAAGCCAGCATATCTTTTTGCTCCCGAATTGGGGGCCATTAACTTGCAAGCCTTGATAATGTCTCTTAAGAGTTATGTTGGTCCTGATAGCGGAGAGGTGTTCAATGCTTTGAATACGTTGTTGGTGACAACGTCCGATGCCAACTATTCGTTTCCGATCGATGATTGTGTTGAATTGTTGGATTCATTGTCGCGTTTGGGGTTGAAGGTATTGAAGAATATCGTTTATGATGATCGTGAGGAACCGTTTGTCAACTCTGAAGTGACAAAGTTGTCCAACTGCAGCAACATCGACAATATCTTTGCCAAGTACGTGAAGCCCAACGAATTGGGAGAAGATGTCAACTTTGTGGTGAATTCGCTTACAGGCGAAGTGGTTGAAGACGAGGATTCGGATATAGACTTTGACGATTTGTTTGAGCCAGAAGAAGTACAATCATCTACTGGAAGCACGCCCAGCCCCGAGTCCCGGGAGATCACATTCAATATTCCCGATTATTTGAGCACGTTGCAGCATTTCAAAGAAGAAAACAAGCACTTTTTCAGCAAGATTCAGACCAAGAGTGCTGTTGATGACCGTGTGATGATGGTGGATCAATTGGTGACAGTGACCATGGTTTTACGTAACATTTCATTTGCCGAGAACAATAAGTTGTCCATGGGCACCAATCCATTGTTCAAAGACTTGATCTTTGCGATCGTGAAGGAGATTGGATTGAACGGGGACAAGTTTGGGTTCTACAGAAAGAGATTGTGTTTGCTTAAGGACTGTTTGTTTATGCTTAACAACATTTCGTTCTACGTGGAGTTGCGGAGCTTGGAAGAAGCGTTTTTGGTGCTTGCGTTGGTGAATTCGTTTGGGCCCAAGTTTGACCAGGACAATGACTACAAGATTCCCCAGGCTTCTTTAGAGATGTATCCATGTTTATCGTTTGCTATTGATGCGTTGACGAAGATAATTGTGCGTGAACCACCAAACAGAACGTTGATGCAGGCTGTGATGAGTGGTACACTCAGTGTGCTGTCGTCGGGCTATTCGAACTCGGTAGCCGTCACGCACGAAGATCAGGAATTCACCCGTCAGTTGGCGATTTCGTACTTGGGCGGTGACGAGGGTGGATTCAAGGCGGGGAAGTTATTGAGTCGGGCGTTCCAGCTCTGTATGAGTATTCTTCCGTTTGAAGCCAACAGCTACGAGTTTTCCAAGTTTATCTTTACTCGAGCACCCACGATGTCACAGGCGTTATTTGGTGCCAAGATCCTTATTGATATGGTTCCTACCGAAGAGTTCAGTTTACCGTTGAGCAGGCTTAGTATCTATTGGTTATTAGATAACAGCGAGCTAATTCTTAATAACTTATCGCGGGTTACAATTGCCTTGGTTTCCGAAACCGGAAAATTAGCCCGACAATCGAACGAGTTTCGGTTGTTGACGTTAGTGTTGGTGAAATCGATGATTGTTGTCAACTCGCTCACGGCCAACGTTGTTATTGGCAAGCAGTTGTTGACCCAAGAAGACGACAGTTTCTTGTTGAACCAGATTGGTGATTTGGGCAAAATGGCCCGGATTCTTCCTGAAGCCAAGTTGGCATTGGAAATGTACTTGGCTCCAACCGATGCCAGTTTGGGTAAAGAAGTGGTGAGACTCTTTGAGTTATTGAACGAATTGTGTGCCCAGTAGCAGTATCCCATTCCCCAAAACAGTATTGTTTGGCACCGGCACTAAAGGTTGATTTTGGGGTAAAAGAACAAAGGGGCGCATATGTCCCAAATAGGTAATGCGACCCTTTAAGTACCGATAAGAAATTAATGATATTTTTGAATTGCCGCAAAATTTATATAAAACGAACCAATCACCGAATAAAAATTACACATCAGCCTTACAGTAACACTTTTCAGAGAAAATGGCTACAGCTGCAATCCAGCCCAGTGCTCCGCCTCCAGACACAGACGACTCCAAGATGTTGGTGGGAGAACATACGCTTCCTGCGAGTTGGTGGACATCGGAGAAGATCTTTGAGTTGGAAACAAGAGCTGTGTTCTATAAATCATGGCTTTATTGTATCCATGCTTCCAGATTCTCCAAACCTGGTGATTATTATGCGTTTACGGTTGCTGGAATCAACTTTTTCCTTATCAAGCTGAAAACCGACGGCGAAATCAAAGCGTTCCATAACGTGTGTCGTCACCGTGCGTATCCGATTGTTAGAAAGAACCAGGGTTCGTCAACAGTGCTAGGATGCAAGTATCATGGCTGGAGTTATAATTCAAACGGAAAATTGAACAAAGCTCCTCATTTTGATAACGTTGAAGGGTTCGAGAAGGAAGAGAACTCTTTGTTTCCCATCAAGACCCATGTCACTCACCAAGGCCTTGTGTTCATTAACTTTAATAACGATACCAGTAGCAATTTCATCCCGTTTGACGACTGGTTTTCGGGCTTAAACACCGAATTGGAGGAGTTCGACTTTGATGACTACGAATATCACATGTGCTACGAATTAGATGGCCAGTTCAACTGGAAAACATTGATGGATGGATACCAGGAATGTTACCACTGTCCTACAGCCCATCCTGGTTTATCAACTGCATTCAAGATGGAAACATACAAAGTTGTGCCCAAAAACAGATACTGTCGTCACTACGCAACACTAACGAGACCTGAAGCCGAAGAAGAGCCTGTGGTCCAAGATGAAGAATCATCGTGGTTTGGATTCAAGAAAAAAGCAGAACCAAAGGAAACCACCACCAAGAAACCAAAGAAAACTAACCCTGGAGGCGAATTCGATGGTCTTTGGGTATATTTGTATCCCAGCAACGGAATCAACTGCTACTCTCCAGCATGGTATTCGATCCGGGTCTTGCCCATCTCTGTCTCGCATACAATCTTACAGTACGATATCTATACGAAAAAGGGGTTGGATGAAGGTGCCAAGAAGGAGTTTGTTGACTTTTTGCAGCTTGTTGAATTGGAAGATTTTAACTTGTGTCAGTTGACACAAAAGAACTTGAATCAAGGCGTGTATTCCACGGGATACTTGCATCCTCAGAAAGAGCGTGGGGTATTGTTTTATCAGGGAATAGTTCGTGATATGGTGAAGCTGCATTTTGAAGCAGAACAAGCAGCAGGAACCAAGATCAATCCTGCCTTTGTAGGCAATGCTCCTAAGAACGATGGAAGCAAGGAGTTGGAAATGATTTGTGCTTCGGTTGAGTGTGGCAGCACGAGTTCCACTGGATTGGAATGGTAGTTAGTTTATGTTTTTCTTTTTAGTATATTGATTTAAGAACCTATGTAAGTCCCAACTTGTCCATTCTTACCTGGACAGCGTTTCTGTGTGCTTCCAACCCTTCCACAGCAGCCAATGTCATTACTGCTTTTCCAATACTCTTCAAACCTTGTTCAGTGACGTTCTGCGACGTGATAAACTTCTGGAAGGTAGCGGTATTGACCCCGGAGTACTGGCGAGCATATCCGTATGTTGGCAAGGTGTGGTTGGTACCAGACGAATAGTCACCACAAGATTCAGGCGATAATGCTCCAACAAACACCGAGCCAGCATTTTCAATGTGAGATGGAACGTATTGATCAGCATTGTCAATCTGGAGGATCAAATGTTCAGGAGCATATTGGTTCGATAACTCAAACGCTTCTTCGTAAGTATCTACCAAGAGAGTGAATGAATGCTCGAGACACTTGGCCACGATTTCTTTTCTGGGTAAAACCAGAGCTTGTCTCCGTACAGCCTCATCAAACGAGACCAACTTTTCATCGGATAAACCAACCCCAATCAAAATCACTTGCGAATCAACCCCGTGTTCGGCCTGTGACAACAAGTCCAGAGCAACAAAGTCAGGATCAGAGTTGGAATCGGCTACCACCAATACTTCGGAAGGTCCCGCAGGCATATCGATAGAACACAACGCTTGGGTATCGTTCTGGACATACATCTTGGCTGCGGTAACAAACTGGTTTCCTGGACCAAGGATCTTGTCACACTTGGTCACACTCTGTGTACCGTAGGCCATAGCAGTGACTGCTTGGGCGCCACCAGCCATCACGATCTTGGTAGCACCCAACTTGTGTGCTACATAGACCACTTCAGGCGTGAGTCTTCCCGTACTTCTCGCAGGAGGAGATGCAATCACGATGTTCTTACATCCAGCAACCTTAGCAGGAACTCCCAACATCATTGCAGTAGATGGCAAAACTGCAGTTCCACCAGGAACATAGAGTCCAACGTTTTCAATAGGCTTGGCAAAACGTGAACAGAAAACACCCGGTGCAGTTTCTACTGTCATCACTTCTTCACTAGGAAGTTGGGCTGCATGGAACTTTTCAATGTTTGCAATCGAAATATCAATGGCTTCTTTCATGTCGTCCGAGATCTGCATCCAGTCTTCAGGGAAAGGTGCATTCAAGACGGGAGATTCCAACTGAACCCCGTCAAACTTGGCAGTAAGTTCAAGCAACGCTTTGTCTCCATCCTTCTTCACCAGCTCAATGATAGGAAGAACAAGTTTCATGATATCTGAAGTCTTTTGCACGGGTCTGGTAAGTGCCTGAGCAATGAGCTCAGGTTGGGTTTTTGCATTGAACGCACGGATCTTATAAAGCTCTTTTGGTTCCTCTTCTTTCTTTTCTGGTTCGTTATTCAAGTACTTGTCCTTGGCATCACCCTTTCTTCTGGTGACTTTTCCTGCCTTGATATCTAAGTTCTTCTCGATATCGGCCAATCTTACGCCGTTCTTCGTGCAGAGAACCATTGCAAAGTAAAGTAAATCAGCTGCTTCCCATGCAATCTCTGCTTTGTCGCCGGATTGTCCTGCTTCAATGAGTTCGTCGAGTTCTTCACGGAGTTTGGCGGTGAGAAGCTCTTTATCTTCAAATAACCGTTTGGTGTATGAACCAGCAGGTGCATTGGCTGCACGTTTGGCCAAAGTGTTGTCCAACTTAACAAGACCAGAACCAAACGTTTCTTCACGGAGCTGGCCGTCGTGGAAACAAGAAAAGTTGCTTTCCAAGTGACAGAACCCATATCCGTCCTTGGGAGCCACAATGAACTTGACCACGTCTGAATCGCAGTCCTTTTCTAAACGAACCAACTCTTGGGTTGCACCAGAGGTTTTCCCCTTGTACCAGAGTTCGTGGGGACGCTTTCTTGACTGGTATACCCCGGCCTTCTCGGCAATTGCGGCCTTGATAGAAGCCTCAGATGAATATACAACACCAAGAGCGGTGAATGCAGGGGCAGGTGTGGTAACGAGGGTAGTAAAGAGCCCGTCTGGTCTATCTGTAGTAAGAGTGGCGACAAATACTGCCGAAATGGCGATTTTGTCTACTTCTTGTTCTAAAGTGGTGAGTTTTTCCGATGAAACAATGGGAACAAACCCGTTTTTGGCGGCTTCAATTGCCACTGTTTGATCAGGATCAATTCTGACATAAATCGGGGTGTTTTCAATTGCAGTTGTTTGTTTCAGAGCTGTTTGGTTGACAATAATCGCACCGTATCCAGAATCCAGACTAGGCACGGTGCTGAATTGCACCCCAAAACGACCAGCAGGCAATCCAGCACCCAAAAACGTCTCAATGATGGCCTGGTCAACAAAAATGGTTTTTATACCAACATTGAACAATGAAATGGCGGTGTCGACCAGAAGGTCGGCTCCAACTGCATCGATTAAGATCTCGACATCGGGAAACTGGGCAAGAAAATGCTTTGAAACAGTCACTGACAGAAGTGGAAGCAATACACGACCAACCACAGAAAGCCTGGAAACGTCACCGGCGCTGGTAATTAATGGTAATAAAGGAAACATGCGTTGGTGTACTTTTGACACCGGTTCCGCGCTGATAAAGAAAATCGGCGATATGAGTCAGACTTATATGCAGCGCCTCGGCTTTTCAGATAACGAGTTTTATGAACCGAGTAGCAAAAGATGGAGAGAAAAGGTATTAACTTAAACAAGTGTTTTATTAAGTATAAACTCGAATGGTTTAACAAGTACAAATTCAAGTGTTTTGGTCAATTTTATTTGTTTCTAATTTTTTATAATTTTATTTTTATAATTTTATTCTATTTTTTGTATGTTGGTGGTGGATATTTAGGAGTTTCACAATGTAACAGCATTAATGGTTGGTTTTGGTGATGATTACTTCTTGGAGGATGACGAATGTTATTATAGTAAATGATATTTGATTTTTTTGAGTCTTTTTTATGGATAAACACTTGAGTCATTAATAAACTGACGAGTCCCATCCCTCCCGCAATAGCTATTACCACGAAAAACCACTTGACATCGAAATCGTTCAGTTTACTCACCAACTTACTACCATCATTACTGGAGAAAGACATTGATATTCCATCAATGAATCTTTGTCTCCATTTTTGTTCTTAAACTATTATATTTTATCTGCTTAAATAAAGAAGGTATAATATTTCATTCTGCTAATAGAGATCATGCTAAAAGTTGAATTCGTTCCGGAACTGGTTCAAGTCCATTCCCGGTTTCACCAACTCCAACAAGTCTCGCCTATCCATGGCAATGAATGCTCTCTTCAATGTTTCCATCAACGATGTGCTCTGGTTATGGTTCAATGTAGACGACGTATCGTCAACACCTTCCACTTTATGCATCGCCAACCCGCTCAACAAGTGCTCTGCTGCCTCTTTGTAACATCTGATATTTATACAGCTGACTCCCAAGTTGTACCGTGCTCTCACAAACGTAGGCTTCAACTCGAGGGCCTTGAAATAAGCAGTGACTGCTTCTTCAGACCGGTTCGAGTTCGCCAACAGCGCCCCCAATCTGTTCCACAATACCGCATCGTCTGGCTTGATCGAAAGCGCAGCCTTAAAACAATCAATCGTCTTGTCAAAGTCTTCGTTGGCATAAAACAAAACACCCAATCCCATCTGGACATCCGGGTCCATCGAAGCATGATCGGGAGAAAGCTGCGCTGCCTTGATAAAGAGCTCAGTCACCCGTTTGTTAAGCGAAAACCGGTCCTCATCGGTGATCGTCGGGTTCTGGGCTCGGGCCTGTTCACTCACCTGAGGATACTTGGTCAGTATCCACCGTTCCAACGTGGCAAAAGCGGCATTATCGTAGCCTTCATTGATATAACTGATAGCCAATGTCATCAACGCTTGTGAGTTCTCAGGATGAAGCTCTAAACACTTTTCAAGCGCAGCAATCCCAGCAATTTCCTTTTCATTCTGCGTCTGCACTTCTCCGAGCTTCAACCAGGCATTGATATGGCCCTCATCAAGCTGAATCGCAGCTTCAAATGCAAGGGCTGCTTCACTCAACTTGGCCCCGTTTTCCATCAACTGAAGCCCAATCTCGTACGGATCAGTCTCCTTAGGTAAGTCCATAAACTGATTATGTTGTTTATCCTCAAACTGGTACTCACCAAAATGGGCTCGAGTCAGAGCGTAGCGGGCAAAGTCTCGTTCCCACTGGCTCATATCGCTGGGGAACGGGTCTCGTTGTGTCTTTTTGAAATCTTCATATTGTTGCGAAATAAAGTCGTTCTCTATGGCTTCTGAGTTGAGTCCATCCCATACTTCCTGGAACGTTGCCTGGAACTTATCGTCGACGATGATTTCTGGCGATTCTTGTCTCTGGATCTCTGTTTCTTTGGTAAGTTCTTCGATTTCAGCAAAATGATCATCCCAAGCAGTCAGATCCTGAGTTTCTTCCGTGACTTTTTGCGGTTGTTGTTGTTGTTGTTGTGGTTGTGGTTGCATCATCATCATTGGTCTGTATCTCATAGCACCAAAGTTGTTCTGCATTCCAAAATTCTGCATCTGTTGCATTGGTTGAGACAGTTGCATTTGGGGCAGCAGGCCTGGTCGGAACTCAGATGCCCATTCCGGTGACTGGCTGAATGTCTGGACGTGTTTCTGGACAGCGACGGGCGACGACGACGAATGGAACTCGCTCGTCCAGTTTTGTGGGTTCTGGATCTGGTGGCTTTGCAGATTCAGCAGGATCATGTTTAACTCGTGTCTCATTGGCTGGAACAGGAAGTTTGAGGGCCCAGCCATAAATGTTTCCAAGTTCTGGTGGTTCATGGCCGACTCGTTCTTGAAGCTCAGAGCTCCGAGAACTGGCGCAGCGCCCGCTGTTTGTTGCTGAAGCGAGCGATCCTGTTGCGTATGTTTGTTGAACTGTGCAAGAACATTGTTATTTGTGCTACAATCAGCACCTCCCACAAATGCCATTGGTTCCTTTTTGAATTGATGATAAATCATTGTCATTCTTTCTTTTATAAGGCCGCGCGCGGGGGCAAGTGCCGATAGATTATATGCAGGTAGATCCGAGGCAAGAATCAGAATCACGTGAAAATTACCCCACGAAAAAGTTGAAACTTTTCACTTTACTTTTATTCATTATATACAGCTAATGGGCGTGCTTTTCAGCAGTTGGTAACTCAACTAAACATTTTCTAATGACATCAACACCCTTCAACAAGTCTTCTTCGCTGATGACCAAAGGAGGAGCCAATCTGATGATATGGTCGTGTGTAGGTTTAGCCAATACGCCGTGGGATTTCATGAGCAAACACAAGTCCCATGCGGTTCTGCCGTTGGTCTTGGTGTCGTCAATGACAATGGCCGATAAGAGCCCCTTCCCTCTGACTTCCGAGATGATTCCGTTGGATTCAGCCTTTAATTGTTCGAGTTGGGTCCGTAAAAGCGCACCGTTCTTGGCCGATCTTTCCACCAACCCTTCTTCCTTCACCACATCAAGTGCAGCCATGGCAACAGCACATCCCAAAGGGTTCCCTCCGTAAGTTGAGCCGTGGGACCCAGCCTCAATACACAACATGATTTCCTTGGACGAAAGCACCGCAGACACCGGAAACACCCCGCCCGAAATCGCCTTACCCAAAAGCACCAAGTCGGGCTTGACATCGGGCGAATGTTCGTAGCACAACATCTTACCGGTTCTGGCGATCCCTGTCTGGATTTCGTCACAGATCAACAACACGTTGTGCTTCTTACAGAGAGCCTGGACCTGCGTAAGGTATCCTTCTGGAGGAACCACGATCCCTGCTTCGCCCTGGATTGGTTCCAATAAGATAGCGGCGATCTTGTCACCAGCATTGTTGAACGCACGTTCCACGTCTTCAATGACTCCGTATCTCAACAACGTGCCCTCAGCCTCGCCTGGGATCTGGGGTCCCACGCCCTGTAAGTATGGTCCAAAGTCGGTGGTGGAGTCTGGATCGGTACTCATAGAAATGACTCCCAACGTACGGCCGTGGAAGTTATCTGTAGCCGATAAAATGATGGCTTGACCTGCTGGAATACCCTTCTTGACGTAGCCCCACTTTCTGGCGATCTTCAAGGCGGTTTCGACGGCCTCCGAACCGGTGTTGACGGGTAAGACCATCTCGTAGCCAAAGTATTCGGTGACGTACTTGGCATACGCACTGAAGACGTCCGAAGAAAACGCACGCAGCGACAACGTCAATTTCTGGGCCTGTTCCACCAACGCTCCAACGATCTTGGGATGGCAGTGGCCCTGGTTGACGGCAGAGTACGCCGACAAGAAGTCGAGGTACTCATTACCTTCAGGATCCCATACATGGGCACCTTTGGCACGGGCAAAGACGACCGGAAGCGGATGGTAGTTGTGAGCCGAGTATTCGTGCTCGTATTGTTGCGCAGTAGCAGTGGAAATGTTGACAGACATTTTTGATGAACAAGAAGTAACTTTGCAGGTGGCTTTATATGTTCGGGGTCGCTGAGTACTGCCTATAGCGCAGATTGTAGATGGAAGGAAACCGCGACGTGGGGAACAGTCACGTGGAAGGACATGTTGCCTTGCGTGAGAAAAGTGCAGGCAGGAGAAAGCGAGCAACGAGCCACCAGCCACGAGCAAAGCGAGTGGCGAGTGGCGTGGCTCGTAGTGAGTGGCCCATAGTAAGCACTGAATGATATATGATCATCACACCAATCACATTGTCTATCAATTTGTAATCCCATTCATATTTCATTGATGTCTCCAAGAATGTCGCATGTTGCATGTCGCATCTCATAATTTTTATGTCGCAATTTCATTTTCAACAATATTCCTTTAACTACCTACCACCCCTTAACATCGGTCATCATCACCATCATGTCTAAACGTCAGAATATCAACACGGTGGCTCCAGATCCATCCTCGGGACACTCCGAACTCTCTACTATCGGAATGCGTATCCGTAAAGCCGTCGCTGAAGGCTACAATGTCGGAGCACCACATCCGAACTCGTACCAAAGAGTCCCACTTCCAGCAGGAATGTCCGCTCCTCCTGCTCTTACAAACGCAGGCCTGACGCTCGATTCGTCCATGTCGTCGTTGGCTGAATGGGATTCAAAGTATAACATCGTGAATGTTCCACTCAAAACAGTGCCCACGTACGGCCAGAAACGGAAACACGGCGACGACGAGTTCCAGGCAAAGTATGGCGAGCTTATGTTTAATGAAGAGTTTTAGTGTTTATGGTTTTGTTTATTGTAATTTATGTGTTTTATTGTACGTCAAGGGTATTCATCATGTGATAATATCATGTGATATGTATCGCTAATTTTCAACAGTAACCCTTTAACCATGAAGGTGATTTCTGGCCGTTTCGGGACGTTTTTCAGTGGTCTTTCGGCGGCCGAGCGGTTCCTTCAGGCTCTCCGCATATACTTTGCCGTTTCTACCGTGGTTTATACGCTTGTGGTGCTTGTGGCGCCCGTTTTCCTGAACAAACCATACATAGCCCGGATTAACTGTGCCCATATCGATGTGTCTGCCGGGCTCTACAACTCGCTTCGCAACGCGGTGCTGGCACTGTCGGCTGGAACCGGCGATGGCTCAAATATGCCCATCGATGTGCTGCTTACCAACTCGGAAATTAACATTCTTTCGGCGTACGCCGAGCAACAGGTTGCTGGTGCTCCGCAATATATTGTCACCACGATGTGGCAGTGGTGTTCTGGGACGTATAATCGTACGTACGTCACCCGCCACGGGCGTACACACGTGGTTTTGCAGTACGACCGGCTCCATTGCCTGCGCCACGACAACAAGTATGTGTTTGATTATCGGCTGGAGCTTGAAGCGATCGGACTACTGCTGATTTTGGCGTATGCGTACCGTGGAGCGACGCTGGTCGATGCTCAGGACCGGCGACGCATGGCTGCACGCGACCGGCGCTACAAGATATTGCCGCTGCTGGTGATCTTTGTCTGTTGCTCGGAGTTTGCCGTGCTCGTAGCGATCGGCGTGTTGTACAGCCATCGTAGCGGAGCGAGCAGCTTGCGGCGGTTTCCCGCGATCGTGCTCAATGCAGTGGCACTTGTGGCGATGGCCCTGGCCGTGGCAAGTGTGGTGGGTGCTGTGGTGATCACCAAACTCTTGATCGAGGTGCGCTCGGAGATTGCCGAGACATTAGGAGCGTACGGGATCCATCTCCATATGGGCAAGCTCTGGTTCCTGATGTTGTGGGTGCTGGCCGGACATGCGATCTTTAGTATGTTGTGCTGGGTGTTGCCGTTGTGGTGTGCCAATCCGCCGGTTGATGATGATGAATGGTTGGAGGATAAACCAAAGACCGAATGGCGCGATGAGCTTGAACTTAATGATCTCAGTCAGACATTGAGACGAGCCCCGTCACGGTACCGTAAGGTACAGCAGCCACAGCCGCAGTATGTTGATGAGGAGGAGACGAGAGAGTTGCTTTATCATAATTATGATTATGATTTGTATCCGAGAAAGTTTTATCGTGAACAAACGTTTGATGGGTTTGGGGGGAGGATACAGAAGAAGGTGGAGGAGGAGGTGGTTCAGGTGAGGAGGGAGAAGAGTTTGACGAACTACGAACTACGAACTACGAGCGAAGCGAGTGGTGAGTAGTGAGAGAACAGAAGTACGAACTACTCGCTTCGCTCGTAGTTCGTACGAGAGCACTTCTAGAGCACTACAGCAGCACTACAGCAGCATACATCAAACAATACATAAGTAGAAGTAGAACAATAGGAACAAGTGATGAAGGAACATGTAGTTGTACATAAGATAAGTACATAAGTGGTGAACAGCCAAGTGTTGCTTGAGCTTGAGCTTGAGCTGTTGGATAAGCACCGAACATCTACCCGCTACACTCGTAGATGTTCACTCGTAGACGTTCTTAAATGCCTGATCAAAATCCTTAATCAAATCATCAATAAACTCCGTTCCTGTTGAAACTCTCACCAAACCCTTGGAAACACCACTGGTCTCCTTTTCCTCATCACTCAACTGTTGATGAGTAGTGAACCATGGAGCAATAATCAAAGTCTTTGAATCACCCACATTGGCCAAGTTTGAAGCAATCTTCAATCCATCTACCACCTGAGACGAGTTTGATGAGCCATCAGTTTCCTTCACCACAAACGAAAGCATTCCGCCCGCGTGTGCGGTGTTCAAGTACTTCTTGGCCAACTCATAGTCTTCATGTGAAGGTAAGCCGAGGTACGAGACCAGCTCGACGTAAGGATTCGCTTCCAACCATTTGGCGAGCTGGAGTGCGTTTTGCGATTGTCTTTCGACTCTCAACGACAAGGTTTCCAAGCCCTGCAACAACAAGAACGCACCAAAAGGATTAAGCGTAGGCCCCAAGTCACGCAACAACTCGATGCGGACGTGTAAAATGTACGCTTGTTCCTTAAACGTGTCGTTAAACGTCAAACCGTGATAGCCGTGCGATGGCTGCGAAAACTGGGGAAATTTTGTGGGGTAGCGCGACCATGGAAACCGGCCCGAATCAACAATAGCACCGGCAATTGTGGTTCCATGGCCACCAATCCACTTTGTAGCCGAGTGAACAACGATATCGGCTCCGTGTTTGAAGGGAGACACAAGAAATCCACCTGCACCAAACGTATTGTCGACCACAACTGGAATGCCATGATCATGGGCCAATTTGGTCAATGCCTCGAAATCAGGCACGTTGTAGCGAGGATTACCGATCGATTCAACATAAATGGCCTTGGTGTTGTCGTCAATCAACTTGGCAAAGTCTGCCACGTCGTCACCAGCCACAAACCGACCCTCGATCCCAAGTCTCTTAAATGCGACCTTGAGCTGATTGTAACTGCCTCCATAAAGAAACAGCGACGAAACCACGTTATCTCCAGCATGCGCAAGTCCAGCAAGAGCCAAGAACTGGGCCGATTGACCCGATGCCGTGGCCACAGCACCAACACCGCCTTCCAATGCTGCAATTCTTTCCTCAAAAACAGCAGTGGTTGGGTTCGAAATCCGCAGATAAATGTGTCCTTCGGCCTCTAACCCAAACAACGCCGCTCCGTGGGCTGAATCATCAAACACGTACGATGTTGAAGCATAGATTGGTTGTGCCCGTGCTTTATGAGGCTGCTCGGGTGTCTGGCCCGCATGAAGCTGAAGCGTATCAAAATGAGAAGGCATAAGAGAAGAAGAACAACTTAAGGAAGAAGAACTGTAAACAAGTATAAGTTCTTTCGACTGTCAACGTGGTCCACAGCTTTATATGGTGATTGATTCACCATATCACGTGAATATACATGTCTGTTCAGTGTAAAGGAACCACCGTCAAAGGCGAACGGTGTAAGATTTACGGCGCTGCATACTGTCGTTATCATCAGCCGAACGCCGCAACGCGATTGGTCAATAAAGCTGGCCATATCTACGTGTATCTGCTCGCTGACTTGTTGGAGTCTCGACCTCAGCTCCAAACCAAGAACATTCCAGGAACTGCATCTCGACACCGCGACAAATGGCGTCCATACACTGCCAGCTCAAAGTATACGCTCCTTAAAGTCGGCCGCACGTCTCAGACAGTGCCTCGTCGCCTCAAACAGTGGCAGGATCAATGCAAACATCCATTGGTGGTGGTGTATCCCGATGAGGGTCGTGTGAAATTTACAAAAACTGACAATATGCAGGAAATCCTGAAAAATACACTGAAAATCCTGAAAAATTCGTGGCTGTTCCTTAAAGCATTTAAATCTCTTACAGTTTCATACAATTCGTTCCTGGACTACGGATTTGTGGCTAAAGATGTTGTTACGGCCGAGAACGAGATCCACCGTCAACTCCGGGCTCGCTACGGCCACGGTAACGTATATTGTGCTGGATGTTCTGAGAAAAAACCGGACTTAAAACGGCCCCGAGAAACGTACTCGATCCATGTCGAATGGTTCTTGGTACCGAAACATGAAGTCAAGGACGTTTTTAGGCTCATTGATACGGTGACAACTAAGTAAACATTTTATTACAATCAAGTATTCATATAAGTAGAAGGATCAACGCCTTCTTCAGGGAACTCGGTGATCTTGACATCGAATCTCGACTGGATCTTTTCTAAAACCTCTTCGTCTTCTTTGGTCGATACCAACGAGATGGCCAATCCTTTGGTTCCGAATCTACCTGCTCTACCCACACGGTGCAAGTACTGGTCCGCTTCGTTGGGTAAATCGTAGTTGATGGCCAAGTTGATACGTTCAATATCGATCCCTCTGCCAAAGACATCGGTGGAAACACAGATCCGTTTGTTGAACTCCTTGAACGAACGGTACCGCTCGATTCTTTCCTCCTGAGGCAAGCCCGAGTGGACGGCGATCGAAGGAAAGTTCGAGGCACACAACAACTTGTTCAACTCGTTGGCACGCTGCGTCGACTTGACAAAGATAATCACCTGGTTGAACTCCAACGAATCCAACAAGTCAGACAACTTCCGGTTCTTCTCCTTCTCCTCCAACTTGATATAGTACTGCTGCAACCCATGCAACGTCAACTTGGCTTCATCATCAACATAAATCTCAAGTGGATTCTGCATAAACTTCTTACACACGGGCCGAATCTCCTGCGAAAGCGTAGCACTGAACATCATCACTTGTTTCTGATGAGGCGTGCTCCGGAAAATATCCTGGACATCCCGTCTCATATCCAAACTCTCCAAAACCTTGTCACACTCATCAATCACAAACGACTTGACGTTCGCCAACCGAATCTCCTTCTCCTTCACAAGCGCATGCAAACGCCCGGGGGTAGCAACCACAATATGTGGACACGTCTCCTTACTCTTCAACTTCTCAATATCTCTCTTAATCGGAGTACCTCCATAGAAAACCTCGGTCTTGATATCAGGCATATACTTCAGGAACCGCGCATACTCGTTCCGGATCTGGTACGCCAACTCTCTCGTGTGACAAATCACCAACGTCGAAATTTCGCCAGGAACGGGATCCAACTGCTGGAGCGTCGACAACACGAAAACAGCAGTCTTACCGAGACCAGACTTGGCCTGGCACAACACATCCGTACCGAGAATCGACTGAGGAATACAAACTTGTTGCACTGGGGTTAGTATAATGAAAAAATGGAATAAATGGTAGTGGAATCTCGGAACAATTGACCTCTCTTGTTGGGAATAGGATTGGTTATTTTTTTTTGATAAATTTATTGACCTCTTCTATCAGAACCAGAGTCCTGCAATCTCCAGAATCACACTCGCACTTGGCGATACGAACCTTCAGATGGATGTTCAAAACCACAGTCACCAATGGCTCTCAACAACTCGGGCTTCAACAAAAAGTCTCTGAAACCAGTGGCGTGGATTCCAACATAGGAACCCTTCTTATCGGCTTCCTTTTCGCTGGATGCTTCGGTAGTAGCAGCGGTGGTGGTTGGAACGGCGATTTCTTCAGAATCGGAGTAGTCCAATAACTCTTCTTGACCTTCGTGGGACATGATGATGTGTGGTGATAAACAGTTTGCTGGTTGTTGATAATTTTTCAGGTAGGATTTGGACGAAACGGTAGGGACACGTACGCCACGACACCCATTTTTTGCATGATGGCACGATTACAGGTTACCCAACATAAAAAAAAATAATTTAGTGTGTGATGCAAAAGTTTACCATGTAGAAACTACAATCTAAATGCATAGAAACCCTCTATTTTTTAGCGAATGATGCACTAATATTAGCGGCTTCTTCGACACCTCTAGCAATTCCGGACCGTACTCCTGCGTCCTCCATCTTCAATAACCCACCAATTGTAGTACCTCCCGGCGTACATACCTTACTCTTTAACACCGCGGGATGTTCGCCGGTTTCCAAAACCATTTTGGCGGTCCCTTCCATGACCTTTGCCGCTGATAACTTGGCGATTTCGAACGGAAGACCCATTCTGACTCCTCCGTCGATCAACGACTCCATCATCATCAAGCAGAACGCTGGCCCGGACCCCACAAGTGCCGTGGCGGCGTCCATGTTCTTTTCTGGGATCTTGACTGCGAGTCCGACGGGTTCAATGAGTTTCATCAACAAGTCTTCGTACTTTTCAGCTTCTGGCGACATGGCTACGGCTGCGGTGCCGCACCCGTACTTTGCTGGTGTGTTGGTCATGACCTTGGCGACGTTTGGCGAGAAGATCAGAAGCTCGGCGATGGTGACACCAGCAAGAAGTGAAATGACAAGCTGGGATCCGGTTAAGGCAGGCTTGACCTGGTCATAGATTGTCTGGTAAACCCAAGGCTTGCATCCCAACACGAGAATGTCGGCCTGCTTGACAGCATCGACGTTGGAAGCGCCAAAGGACGTCGATACGAGCAGCGAGTCGAATGTTTCTGATAGTTTACGAGCCGATTTTTCAGTAGCGGTGCAGACGATGATTTTGGCGGGGTATGGATCGAAGTGGGTGTTGAGAATGGCCGATACGACGGCGGTGCCCATGACACCGCATCCCAATACCGCGATAGTGTAGTCCTTCATTGATAATGGTGGATTGGTATAAAAATGTCGCGGGGTATATTTAACTAAGACAGGTGTCGTTGTTGCCTGCCGTTAGCGGGTGCGCGGCGTCGGATGTGCCCAACTTCCATATTGGGAAGTCAAGATAAAAAACGGACAATTTAGCGAAAACGGATACGGGCGGATACAGGATCTCATTTCAGGTAGGAGGAAGGAATCTTGCCAACGAACAGAAGCTGATACGCACGCCAGTCAGCGATACACGCCGCACCCTCCCCATCCTCCGTATAACCCCCAGTTGATTTAAACTGTTTAGAAAAAAGCAGGATTAATAATTTTTTTTTGTCTGAAAAAAGTACAATCTTTGAGCACTGCTGTTTGTACAAAGCTTCCACCACCTGGCCATTACCAACGAGTTACATCGGCGACAGACGATCGGAGCCGGTTTCATTTGGAAAGAAATTGAAGGAAACAGCTGATTTTTTTGAGTGAAAAAAAAAATCTACCAGAAGGAATTCAATGTACGACAAGACACTCCTTACTCCATGCCCCGTACTTCGGCCACTGGCAGTGGAGTTTGCTGATCCTATTGGGTATCTCTCGCGCAAGGACGTGGCGCAGTTGGGAGCAGAGTATGGGATTGTGAAGGTCGTGCCGCCTCCAGGGTGGAAACCCCGGTTTCTGCTTCTGCCGAGCTTTACTTTCCATACTCGGCTCCAGCGACTTGGAGACTTGGGTCTTACGACACGGACGCGGTCCTGTTTTGCTGAGAACCTTAACCGGTTCCGAAAGATGGACGGAAAACGGCGCAGTAAAGGTTACTTCCGGCCCGACCATCGCACCACTGTTCATTACTATGACTTGTATCTTGCGGTAGAGAGCTGCCATGTTAAGGGTGAAGGCCGCCAGGCATGGAACGATGTTTGTCGTACGCTTGAGCTTGATTTGAGCACACGGCGAGCTGTGGAGTTGGAATACGACGCGAATATTCGAGCATATGCTCAATATTTGGCTGCGAAAGAAGGAAAAGTAACTATTGAAGACCATAACGACGCTGAAGATGACCATTGTGTGGTCTGTGGCACCAATGACGATCCTTCATCCACCTTACTTTGCGATGAATGTGATCTGGCGTTCCACATGGCATGCTTGGACCCTCCACTCACATCTATTCCCAGTGGAAGCTGGTACTGCGATAAGTGTCTCGTAGGAACAGGTGAGTATGGGTTTGAGGAACCTGATGACCGTTACTCGGTGCAACAGTTCTGGCAGAAGTGCCAGGCTTTCGACTCCGACTTCTGGTCCAAGTACAATCTCCAAGGAAACGTGCTTGACGAGCTAGAACGCTTGTTCTGGCAGTTTGTCGATGCAGAAAAGTCCGATTTGGAGGTGGCGTACGGGGCCGATATCCATAACTTGCGTCCGGGCGAGATCAGTGGGTTTCCCATGGCAGATACACCCAATTTGGGCCCGGAAGATGTCAGTTATGTCAACCATCCGTTCAATCTCACGCAGCTCCCGTTTGCCAAGGGCTCGCTTCTTAACTATATCAACACGTCGATCAGTGGCATGACGGTGCCGTGGATCTACATCGGCTCGTTGTTGCTGACGTTTTGCTGGCACGTCGAGGATCACTACACGCTTCTGGCCAACTATTGTCATTTCGGGGCCACGAAGAAATGGTACGCCATTCCCGCGTCGCAGGCCGATGACTTTGAACTGTTGATGAAGAAATGTGCTCCGGACTTGTTCAAAAAACAACCCGATCTCTTGCACCAGTTGGTGACGCTTCTTTCTCCCATGAAACTCGTGGAAAACGGAATCAAGTGTGTTTACGCCGATCAGGGCCCCAACGAGTTTGTGGTGACATACCCACGAGTGTATCATGCTGGATTCAATAGCGGGTTCAACTTCAATGAAGCAGTCAACTTCACCATGAACGAATGGTTAGATTTGGGCGAACAAGCAGTACGTGACTACCGTTTGATCGGCAAGGAAAACGTCTTTAATCATTACATGTTGGTGGAGAACATTGTCCGCAAGTACGTGGATGACCCGGAACTGGTGCTGAACTTGATGGACCATGTCTTTATTGCAAAATGTATCGCCAGTTTCGACCGCTATGTCCAGAAACAGTTGTTGTTGGTGGAAAAGATAGAGACAAATCGTCATATTCGGCCTCAACACACTCCGAAAACGCACAAGACACGCAAGCTCGAGGACGAACAGAAGGGGAAGTTTGATGAAGATGAAGAGATGTTGTGTGACCAGTGCAAAACGTGTATTTCGTACCAGTACTGTATTGTTGAAGACAGTGCCATTATGGCTGCGAAAAATAGCGTGGAGACCAAACGCACCTCGATTCTGCAGCTTCTCACACCCGACTCGTCTCCGTACGAGATGATCAAACAGGAACAGCCCGATATTGCTCGTATCAGTGACACCAAGGCTGCACGCACGATGTCTCTGTTTTCCAAGAGCATTGAGGCCGAGTATAGCGAACTTATTCAGGCCGCAAAGCGTGCTGCAAGTGAAGATACAGAAGAAAGAACCCAGCGCAAGTCTCGTCGTGTACAGCAGCAACCCAAGGAACCCGTGTCGCGCATGAAACAGCGTAAACACCGGCCTCTCAACACCAAGAAGAAACTCTGTTTGGAGTGTTTTGTTGGACTAAAAAACTGGAACCGCATCGCACACGGTACGTTATTGTACGAAGTGTATCCCTCCGAGATGAGGGACCTAGTTGAGATGGCCAAGCGTAAATATGAAAGTGTATAGTTGATGAGAAATGATAATGTGAGTAATGAAATTTGCACCCAAAATTGGCCCGTATGCCAAATAGTTGTAGTAGTCAATATACTCTAATAAAATTAAATGGTTTAATTAAAATGGAATATCCGCACGGTATTTCAATGTTATCAGGGATAATTGAAATTCTATTCTAATATTACTTTGGGTAATCTTGAACTGACTTTTCTAACTTGCCTATTAATTAGAGTTATCAGAATCTTTAACATGAAAAGTAGACTCTTGTCGTTTCAATATAATTTGTTTTTAATTACTAATGTTATTTATAAGCAGCAAAGAATATTGTGGTTGGGAAATCTCTTAGTTCATAGTTTTGTTAATTAACTTATCACTTCAGTTAGTTCCAATTACTTTAGTACAAGCGTTGTTGTCACGACTCTTAAAAAACATAATTATTCATATATAAATATTTCCAGTATTGCTTTCTTCCTCTTCAAGATTTCTAAATATAAATCTCCTTCATTACTTAACCTGAATATCCTCAACATCTTCTTTAAGTTTATCAATCATCTTTTCGTTACATTCTTCTCACTTTTTATGTAGTAACAATCTTCTTTCTTCGACAGCTTTGTCGGTAATTTCTTTAGTTAAATTAGGAATTTTATCGATAACACCTTCTTCCCTAATAGCGTATTCAGCTTCGGGTTTGTTGTTCCCATAAGACAAAAAATCATAATCGTTAGTAGTATAACCAGGATACGTAGGTATCCTATTCTTCCAAACTATCCACTTTCGATGTAATTCCTCTCTATTTAATCTCGCAAACAGCATAACAATAGGATCATATTCTTATAAGGATTTACGCTTTTATGCATAGATTTCTGGATCATCATCTGCATCTTCTTTGTCTGAGCTACAAGCATGAAAAAAGCTGTGTTCTAAAGCTAGAAAATCAGCAGGTTTTTTATTGTATTTATTTTCCAATTCAAACATCCATATTTCAGGGTCGTAACCATATATCGGGTTATCAAAATACCGCTCGTCCCATTTTTTATGCAAGATTATGTGCTGCTCTTCAATTAATTCTCGTTGTCTTTCTTGTGTTACTTTGTTCCAGGCATTTTCACCATGTTCATTTAGAAGAATATCTTTAGCTTTTTCCTTATTATCTTGATATTGCAGGCCTGAATATTCTTGGACGGGTTCGCCTGGGTTTTTAGGTTTCCTATACTTCCAATCAAACCAATTTCGATGTAATTTCCACCTCTCTTCCTCATACATTCTCTCTCTTTTCTCCTCAGTAAGATCATCTAATTGCTCCTTACCAATCTTTTTTAATAGAATGGCTTCTGCTTCTGCAAAACTGTAGTTATATTCCAATTCATTAATATTTTTACTGACATATCCGTTATAGTTTGTCAATTCATGAAGCCAATCTTCCCATTTTCTATGCAATTGTAATCTCTCAATGTCGACTAATTTTCTCTGTCTCTTCTTGGTAATCGCATCCCATTCACATCACTATATTGTTTCAAAAGAACAGCTTTTGCTTCTTTCTCACTCAAACTATATCTCAAACAAGCGTAATCGGTAATTACAATGCCTGGATAATGATTGATTTTTTTGTAGAATATGACGAAATTATAACTTTTTAAAGGATCCTTCAACTTGTATCCTTGTGAGTCCTATTTATAGTGCTATTTAAGCAACATCTTGTTAAGTTATTTTATTATGGAAAACTCCTGTTCCAATCATACTAATGTATATGATTGTCAGTATGGTTGTGTGCCGTGTTGGGGTTGTGTTGCATGTTGCTCGCTGAAGTAAGGTATTATCTAAGCAACACGAGGGTCGCTGTCTCCGGCATACATTGTCCGAGCGCGCGAACCGTACTCTACCGAGGTGCGAGCTGTGATTGGTCCGTCAGCCGGCGCATTTTTTCGGGTGGATTTTTTTTTCTGGCCGCATTCGTGCAGCCTGGTTGGTTGGCGGGATTGTCGATTTTCCAATAAATACTTATTTCTTCCAGCTCTTTCTTCTTTCTTTCGTTACGTCTTAAAACTACCATATTTAACCATGGTTCTTCCAAGATTATTTAACGCTGCTTCACGCAATGCATTTACTGCTGCTAAGCGTAACTTTGTTTTCAACAGAGGTTTGGCCACCGCTGCTCCTGCTGCCGGTAAAGTCAGGTATGTATTTTAACAGACTTACTCAAAACAAAACTCAGGTTCAATTCGTGGGTGATGACTGTCGGGCATGAATATCTACTAGATATCCACCTCGTCGCTAACCAATAGGAACACGAATTGATGTGTGGTTGTTCTCCCAAACTTTGGAGGGTAGGCCCGGAATCGGAAGGTTGTTTTCCACTTCAAAATTTTTTTTGACTTGTTTACCAATTCCGAACCGGCTACTAGATCAATCGTCAATTGCAGACCACCAGCATACATACATCAACAACAATGACACACACTTGTGCTTTGTTGTTGTCTGGTGCTTTGTGGGTTTTGTTAGTTTTTATTGGTGGTTGCCAAGTTCACTGGCCAATTAGAGTCGAGAGTTTTTTCGGGGCGCGACAATTTTTCACTTTTGGGAATTTTTACTAACAAACTAGAGCTGTTATTGGTGCCGTCGTCGATGTCCAATTCGAAGAAGGTAACTTGCCAGCTATCTTGAACGCTTTGACCTTGAAGAACGGTGAACATGACTTGGTTTTGGAAGTTGCTCAACACTTGGGTGAAAACACTGTCAGAGCCATTGCCATGGACGGTACTGAAGGTTTGGTCAGAGGTGCTCCAGTCAAGGACACCGGTGCTCCAATCTCTGTTCCTGTCGGTCGTGGTACCTTGGGTCGTATTATCAACGTTACTGGTGACCCAATTGACGAACAAGGTCCAATTGAACACAAGCAAAGAAACCCAATTCACGCTGACCCACCATCGTTTGTTGAACAATCCACCAGTGCCGAAGTTTTGGAAACTGGTATCAAGGTTGTCGACTTGTTGGCCCCATACGCCAGAGGTGGTAAGATTGGTTTATTCGGTGGTGCTGGTGTCGGTAAGACCGTCTTCATCCAAGAATTGATCAACAACATCGCCAGAGCCCACGGTGGTTTCTCTGTCTTTGCTGGTGTCGGTGAACGTACCAGAGAAGGTAACGATTTGTACCGTGAAATGAAGGAAACCGGTGTCATCAACTTGGAAGGTGAATCCAAGGTCGCCTTGGTTTTCGGTCAAATGAACGAACCACCAGGAGCTCGTGCCAGAGTTGCTTTGACGGGTTTGACCATTGCTGAATACTTTAGAGATGAAGAAGGTCAAGATGTCTTGTTGTTTGTTGACAACATTTTCAGATTCACCCAAGCCGGTTCTGAAGTGTCTGCCTTGTTAGGTCGTATTCCATCCGCTGTCGGTTACCAACCAACCTTGGCCACCGATATGGGTCTTTTGCAAGAACGTATTACCACCACCAAGAAGGGTTCCGTCACCTCTGTCCAAGCTGTCTACGTCCCAGCTGATGATTTGACTGATCCTGCTCCAGCCACCACTTTCGCCCACTTGGATGCTACCACTGTGTTGTCTCGTGGTATCTCTGAATTGGGTATCTACCCAGCTGTCGATCCATTGGACTCCAAGTCTAGATTGTTGGACGTTGCTGTCGTTGGTAAGGAACATTACGATGTTGCCACTGGTGTCCAACAAACCTTGCAAGCTTACAAGTCCTTGCAAGATATCATTGCTATCTTGGGTATGGATGAATTGTCCGAACAGGACAAGTTGACCGTCGAAAGAGCCCGTAAGATTCAAAGATTCTTGTCTCAACCATTTGCTGTCGCCGAAGTTTTCACTGGTATCAGCGGTAGATTGGTTAGATTGCAAGACACCATCAAGTCCTTCAAGGAAGTCTTGGAAGGTAAGTACGACCACTTGCCAGAAAACGCTTTCTACATGGTTGGTGGTATTGAAGATGTTGTTGCCAAGGCCGAAAAGTTGGCTGCTGAAGCCAAGTAATTGAGAAGCGGACCTTCCATTGATCATAATGACCGAAACATTTAGTTTTTTTATTTAAAGATTGGCTAATTTGTGGACGATATATGTTTAGTATAGAGTTTATAGGTTTGTTGGTTTAAAAATATTACGTTAGAATTTAAGAAGGAGAGAAGGATGGAGAAATCGTGTACTGTATTGGGCAGGTTGCTGCAGCATTTCCTAATTTGATTTGACACGAGACCCTGAACCGTGGCTGACATAATAAATGATGACTTTGATTGCGGCAAAGATAAGGAGAACTATAAATAGGAGAAGAATGTGACATGTCATTAGTACAATAAGTTTGATGTCTACATTTATTGATGTAAGTCTAAATGTTCCAATTACTTTGAACAATATACTAACTGTAAAAATAGAACCTTGCGTTTCTTAACAATCCCAGCATTGACTGGAAATCAGTGATTTTCGCGTTTACTATTGGCCAGTTTGCATTTGAGAACTATCTTGAGTATCGCCAGTATCAAGTGTTGAAGTCCAAGACGGTTCCAGTGAATATTCAGGCCGAAGTTACTCAGGAAAAGTTTGATAAGTCACAGGAATATTCCCGAACCAAAGCCAAGTTCTCTGTCTTCAAAAGTGTTTATAAGTTGGCTCAGAATTTCTTGACTATCAAGTACGATTTATTGTTCAAGCAGTGGACATTCAGTGGATTTTTGTTGGGCAAGATCGCTCATTTATTGCCTCCCTTCTTAGGTGGTGTAATCACTCAATCGGCGATTTTGATCGGTGTCCGTTCCATTGTGTCGACTGTATTATCACTTCCTACATCGTACTACTCCACGTTTGTCTTGGAGGAAAAGTTTGGTTTTAATAAATCGACAGTAGGTCTTTGGGTTCTGGATAAAATCAAGCTTCTCTTGATAGGTACTGTTATTGAAAGTTTAATTACCAGTGGACTCGTCAGCATTATCGATGCTCTTCCTGAATCATTTATTGGCTACTTAATGGCTTTTTTTCTCGTTCTACAGCTTGCGTTTCTGACAATTGTTCCTTCCTATATCCTGCCGCTATTTAACAAGTTCACTCCTTTGGAAAATGGGGAATTGAAGACTGCTATTGAAAAGCTTGCTGCTTCGGAAGAATTCCCTTTGAAAAAGTTACATGTTATCGATGGTTCCAAGAGAACTTCCCACTCAAATGCCTTTTTTACAGGATTACCATGGAACAAAAGGATTGTTTTATACGATACTTTGATTGAGGATTCAACCATTGAAGAAATTGTGGCTGTTTTGGCCCATGAACTCGGACACTGGAAATTGTATCATATTCCTCAAATGATGGCTTCTAACCAGGTGCAATATCTCATAATGTTTTCTGTGTTTTCTGTCTTTATTCACAATAGCTCGTTATATTCTTCATTTGGTTTCACTACTTTACAACCTACATACATTGGATTGCAGTTGTTTGGCAATATTTATACACCAATTAACTGCATTTCTCAATTTGCCGATAATTTGTTAATCAGAAGGAACGAGTACCAAGCCGATGCCTTTGCTAAGGAACGTGGCCATGGCGAAGGATTGTCATCGGGTTTGCTTAGTTTGTTTGATAAAAATATGGACGCTTTGGAAGCAGATCCATTATACTCGGCGTACCACCACTCACACCCAATCTTGCCTGAAAGATTAGCTGCTTTGGGATATGTTTCCAAGGAAAAACTTGGAGGAGGAAAGGAAAAGTCTACTAAAGAGTAGAGTTATCTGCTTTAGATTTTATATGATTATATTAGTTTTTGCCTATACTTGATGTTTAATTCGATGTAGAAGGAGACTTTCCATTGATCACAATGATTGAAAAGTTTAGTTCTTGTTATTTAAATATTGTCTAAACTATGGACGACATATGTTCAGTTTAGAGTTTTTAGGTTTTGTTGGATTATAAAAGTATTACGTTTAGAATTTAAAAAAGGAAAAGGCTGGGAATCGTGTGTGGCAGATTGGTGCAGCACTTCCTATTTCTCTAATTATAGGCTCCAGAACTAAAATACTAAAAGTGTGGCCCGGCGGCAAAGAGAAGAAGAGTATAAATAAGGGATGGATATTGCTAATATCCCGTTAACCCAATAAGTTTGATGTCTTCATTTATTGATGTAAGTCTAAATGTTCCAATTACTTTGAACAATATACTAACTGTAAAAATAGAACCTTGCGTTTCTTAACAATCCCAGCATTGACTGGAAATCAGTGATTTTCGCGTTTACTATTGGCCAGTTTGCATTTGAGAACTATCTTGAGTATCGCCAGTATCAAGTGTTGAAGTCCAAGACGGTTCCAGTGAATATTCAGGCCGAAGTTACTCAGGAAAAGTTTGATAAGTCACAGGAATATTCCCGAACCAAAGCCAAGTTCTCTGTCTTCAAAAGTGTTTATAAGTTGGCTCAGAATTTCTTGACTATCAAGTACGATTTATTGTTCAAGCAGTGGACATTCAGTGGATTTTTGTTGGGCAAGATCGCTCATTTATTGCCTCCCTTCTTAGGTGGTGTAATCACTCAATCGGCGATTTTGATCGGTGTCCGTTCCATTGTGTCGACTGTATTATCACTTCCTACATCGTACTACTCCACGTTTGTCTTGGAGGAAAAGTTTGGTTTTAATAAATCGACAGTAGGTCTTTGGGTTCTGGATATAATCAAGAATTCCTTGGTAGATACGGTTTTTAACGCTTTGGTTTACAGTGGTTTTGTTACAATCATCGATGCTCTTCCTGAATCATTCGTTGGTTATGTGATGGCATTTGTCGTTGTGGCTCTGATTGCATACATAACTATATTTCCTACGTTTGTTCTGCCACTCTTTAACACGTTCACTACTTTGGAAGATGGTGAATTAAAGACTGCTATTGAAAAGCTTGCTGCTTCGGAAAGATTCCCTTTGAAAAAGTTGTATGTTATTGATAGTTCCAAGAGATCTTCCCACTCAAATGCATACTTTACAGGGTTACCATGGAACAAAAGGATTGTTTTATACGATACTTTGATTGAGGATTCAACCATTGAAGAAATTGTGGCTGTTTTGGCCCATGAACTCGGACACTGGAAATTGTATCATGTTCCTCAGAGGATGGCTTCAATCCAGATCCAATATTTCATTTTGTTTTCCCTTTTTGCAGCTTTTGTTCGCAATGATTCGTTGTATTCTGCATTTGGTTTCACGAATGTGCAACCCACGCTCATTGGATTAACGTTGTTCTCGAATATTTATACTCCAATGGAATGTATTTCTCAATTTGCCAATAACCTGTTGATCAGAAAGACTGAATACGATGCCGATGCTTTTGCTAAAGATCGTGGCCATGCTGAAGGATTATCAAACGGTTTGCTCAGAATGTTTGGTAAAAACTTGGGTACCTTGCAAGCTGATCCATTGTACTCGGCGTACCACTACTCACACCCAATCTTGCCAGATAGATTAGCTGCTTTGGGATATGTTTCCAAGGAAAAACTTGGAGGAGGAAAGGAAAAGCCTACTGAAGAGTAGAGTTATCTGCTTTAGATTTTATATGATTTTGCTAGTTTTTCGTCTAAACTTCATGTTTAATTCATCGTAAGCCTGTCTCATCTGGACGAACCCTAAATGGATCTTTCCAATCAAATGATCGGCCAACCGTCTATCGCTGTCCAACCGCGATAAGTACGCACCACATCCTTCACACACCTGAAGTTTCTGTTGTGATGTCTGACCAACATTCTCTGCAATGTTACGGGCGGTTTCTGCCAACCCTTCTCTCTTTTGACACAACTGATCCAAGCGTTCCGATTCCAGGATCGCCTTAACCAAGTGTTTCTGCTGGACGAGAAAATTGATCTCCTGTGTCATAAGCCCAATCCGTGTATCCAAGTCATCCAACTCCTTGGTTACTTTAGCAATCTTTTCCTGCTCCTCAGGCGTCCTTTCAAGCCGCTTGTGCGCAATTTCTATTGTACGGTCAAGCTCAATGATATACTTCTTCAAATGCTGGAAATATTCGTGCTCAAAGTCCGGAAACTGTTCTCCTTTTTTGCGAACACGATATTCATACTCAAGCTTATGTTTCTCCAAGTGTAATCGTGGACACTTGCCTAAATCCTGTTTGGTGCCCACAAACAAATCATGCGGGCATGTCCCCACTAAGAAACTCTTGCACACTCGATGACTGGTCATTTCTGGCTCTCGTCGCCTGTTCATGCTGGGTGATATAAGTGCATCTTTTCCCATCAACTGCTCTAGTAGTTTTCGCTGATCTTCGGCCATTGCTACCGGTGTTTGTTTGATAAAGTGTTGTGTAATGGAAAAGCTGTTGATACTACGATTTTCCTGCAGACGATTCGATGCCCCATCTTAATAGTGATAGGCAACATCGAGTCAGACACGACCAAGACCTTTTTCTGGACTATAATAACGGAACAATATTACGTATGGTTTAATGGTAACAAAAAATGAAACCGTGTTGTATTTCGTCTGAGAGGCATATATAGTCTAGGGATCAACCGGGATATCTACTCAAAATATCCTGCTTGTCGGGCTCAATTATAAATAATCACGTGGTTTATCTACATTTTGCACCCAAAATGTCTGAATCAACCTCAAGTTACATAAAAGACGACGTCTTCAGTCCTGTTCCTGAAACATATCAGGCTTATTTTCTGCGTTGTCACCTACTCGAATATTTAGCTTCACTCTTTCAAAGGTTACTTTTCAAAATACATACATTGGTGTTCCTTATGAAACCCAAGAATTCATACGTTTCTGAATACGCAAACTTGTGGTATACAACTTGCAGTCTTAGTCACTGTTAAAATCTCATCACATATGTCAGCATAAATCCATACATTCTAGCTGCTTAATGACAGAAACTATATCAAGAAATTTGCCAATAAAATGGCAAACTTTATCAGATAAAAGGTAACTAATAAACGGTGGGTTCCAGCTAAATTGACGTTAGTATGAATTCTTTTGGATTCCACCCTTGAATAAATTGGAAAAAAACTTGGTAATAGCAGTGTATCCCTTGAATAGAGGATGGACTGTAACTTCAGGGTCCTGTTTCAGATCCAGACAATTATACGTACAGTTATATTCTTGTGGAGTTTTAACAATCTCGGTTCCCGTCATTATATCTACTACCACAGATATCTTTGGCTTGGTTGCGTAAACTACCTCGTTTTTGGAATACACAGTGTACTTGGTTGTGAGCTGTTCATCTGTAAGCTCAACATATTGACCTCTGTCTACTCTAACCCCATTTTCAAGTAATTTTTTGGCCACTACCGGGGGAAGACCATTGGATACACCAAGGTTACTATATGTCAATTGACATTTGGGCAATTCGTGTTCGTGCAGCTTTAACCGGAACTTGATTTCATTTTTATTGACTTGCATAGCCTTGGTGACGTAGTCATGATCAATTGGAGGTAACAATTCGTATTGTGATTTCAACTGCATGAAATCTTCAGTCAACTCAATATCTCCATCAAGTCTAATGGAAACAAGTCCATAATTATTGGGTTCCTGTGAATATTCATACACCAATCCCCCCAGAAAAATATCAATCATGTCATTAGAATAGAGAGACTGTATTTCTTCAAACCGTCGTGGAGTCACTTTGTTGCATCCAAATTCAGAAAAGAAGACTGGTCGATTATACTCGCTATAGTCATCAACAAGAATATTGTATCCACTGGTATAGAACGTTTGTTCACCACACCATTGGTAGGAATTGACCCCATAAAAATCAACAGAATCAAAAGGTGAATCTTCCACACACTCAAGATATTCTGACATTGATATACGATACTGCAAATCATCGGCAGCAGAGTACCCCACGGGAATTTTTCGTGGTGAGTGCTTGTCGATATACATCTTTATATCTCTCACCATGGCCTTGACATAAGGTGGAGAATACTGAAATGTTAGTAAAAGAGAATGTCGAGGAGGTTTTCATTTACGTACCTTTGCAGAAGACTCGTCATTGACAATTTCGTTTCCAGCAAAGAATCCAAGCGTATTGTTATAGTAAGAAAACTGTTCAACGACTTTATAGACATTCTCCAAGTATGTCCGCGTATATGTTGTCCAAGGTTCGTATCTGTTCAAGTGGTGACCAATCAATGGCGAGTTGACGTCCAAAATAAGATAAATTCCTGCTGATGCTAACATCGACATACATACGTCGTGATTAAGCGCAGTATTGATAGAATAGATCCGAATTGTCTGTTATTTTTGTTAGTAACAAGAAAGCCCAAATAATTGGCGATAAAAAACATACGTTAATTTCCAATTCCTGGAACAAAGCTATATCTCTTACACATTCTTCTGGATCAGATAAGGGATCTTTTCTTTGGGAGAATCCTGAAGAGCCGCCGGGCTGGTAATCAAGGCCTTTAATATGGAACTGTGGTTAATATTTCTCTTAAACATATAAAAATTGACGTACTGGTTCTTTTGTGACACTATCAACAAAGAAACGTCCCTCCACTGCTATTGGATGGACGTATGCTTGAACTGAAAGCAACAAGTAAAGTAAAAACATCATGGTAAAAAGAAACAGTTGTAGGCGGCAAAAAACAAAAAAAAGTACAAGAGCTAAAATTAATGGGTGCAAAAAAAATTATTAAATATCTATAAAATTAAGTCATAAATAAAAGAAGTTACTAAAAAGAACAGAAACAGCGGATTCAAACGTCTCTCTTATTATATTTTGACTCTTGTTGACTCTATTCAAAGTAACATGGATACTACATTAAAAAATCACATGACTTTCTGTCCCCCCCGCAATAAAATAGATTTAAAAAGCATGGAAATTTAATAGATGTCAATAACCATGGTTTATTTCAGAAAAGAACTTAGTTTTCGGCTCGATTCAATTCTTGCCAAAGCTACAAGTGCTGATGGTAAGGCAACTCCAAGTATCAATGCTGTGATTGCTGGTGTTTCTGACCAGAAACAGACTGTTTATCTTGAAGCTAAAGGTCAACGGAGTTCAGACTCGTCCGAAGCAGCTCTGATTACGAACCAAGTGGCGTTCTATTCATGTACAAAAGCATTTACGGCCATTTGTATCCTCAAGCTTTATGAGGAAGGAAAACTCGATCTTGAACTTCCAGCCAGAACGTATCTTCCACTTATCTCGACCATAGGATTGATTGATCCCGATACGGTGAATGCAAAGGATGGAACATTTACCGTGGAGCCACGCAAGCCGCAAAATGAAGTGACAATCAGACATTTGTTGCTTAACACTGCTGGATTCAGCTATGCGTTCTTGAGTATGGATTACTTGTTCCTTGCCACCAAGAGAGACGTACATATTTCGCTTCTCAAACCTTCAAGACAACTATTTTCCACAACGAAAATGCCATTGATCCATGAACCAGGAACGCAATGGACGTATGGCCATAGTTATGACTGGCTTGGGCTTATTGTTGAAGCTGTTTCCGGCCAGAAACTCGGCGATTTTGTTAAACAAACCATATTTGATCCAATTGGTATGGATTCTTGTACGTTTCATATCACTGACACGTCACGGCTTGTTCAAACACACAGACGTCTTTCGGACGATACGATCAAGCCCATGACGAAAATGGGAGTCAGTTTGGATCCTGCCATTGATCTCGGGGGCCAGGGGAGTTTCGGGACGGTTGGAGATTATCTCAAGTTCCTACGGATCTATTTAAATGACGGGGTATCGCCCGATACTGGCACGCAAATCTTGAAGCCAGAGACGATGAAATATGCGTTACAGAACCATTTGGGACCGGGTCTTCAAGCAGAGTATCCGTTACTGGGCGACCAAGCTCTGTTTGCCATTGAAGGCTTTACATTGACGGGCCACGGCTACCGAACCAGCGATGGCCATGGGGCTTTTTTCTGGGGAGGATTGGCCAATCTCGTTTATTGGTTTGATGTAGACAGAAAAGTGGCAGGCTTTTGGGCCGAGCAGATGTTTCCATATATGGACGAGACATCAATTCGGTTATATACCCAATTTGAACGCACGGTGTACGATTGTATTGAGGCGCAGAGTAAACTCTAAGAATAAAAGAAATCTCCCCAAAATCTCCCCATAGAAATTGCACACTAAAGTTTCGCACAGAAAACGTTATTACATAATTTTAATCAACACTGTTTATACGTTCGTTATTGATACCATGGTTGCTGAGCAACTGTACGAACCACTAAATACGGAGCAGACGGATCTTCCGCTTTTTCCACCGGGATACGATAACATTGCCGACGAAGAAACAGACATAGGCACCGCCTCGGGCTCCGGCAGCCACACGATAGAACAGTTTGAAATCGATGATTCGTACCTTGACGAGCCGGTGGAACGTGAAGGGTTCTTGGTACGGGCCCAGTTGATGACCAAGAAACTCGCCAATAACCTCAACACCAAGATCATCAAGCCTGTTTCTCAGATGATTGACCCCATGTACGAAGGATACCAGTACTTTAAACAGCAGTACGAAAAGTCAATATTGAAGATCGGGAATCCCCTTGTGGTCAACCGGCTCTTCTACTTGATATTCATCATGATCATCATCTTTTTCGTCACCAAGTACACCGTGACTGACGGCATAAACGGCACCAGCGGCGGAGCTTTTTCCAACGGCAAGCTCTACGATATCTCCAAATTGACGTATTCTGTCAGAAGCAAGATCGACCAGAAAACAATGAAAGAAAACTTGGAGTACTTTTCAAGCATGCCCCACATCACAGGATCCAAGGGCGACTTAACTCTTGCCAAGTTTGTCGAATCTTCCATGAAAAATTACGGCATCAACATCATGGAATTCAATGAATTGCAGAGTTTTCTCAACTACCCGACTTCCTCCAAGGATACTACGTATGTCCGTTTGGCTGATGGCTCTGTCGATGCGGTTTTGTTTGAACAGAGCGACGACGAAGTGCACTTTTTCTCATACAACCCCAACTCCTTGTCCACAAGCGACGAAATCGAATCCCACTGGATCTATGGGAACTTTGGAACCGCTCAAGATCTTACGAAATTGAAAGAAAAGGATATTCCATTACAGGATGCTATTCTTTTGATCAAATATGGTGGTCCGAAGGGAACTGTTCCTGAAGCAAATAAACTCCAGATCGCCCAATCATACGGGGTCAAGGCCGTTATTTATATCACTCCCAAGATGGAGTGGAATGGTGAGGTTCATGACACCTTTATTCAGAAGGAAAATGTCGGGTTGACCAGAGAAAGCCCCGGCGATATTTTGACTCCCGGATGGTCATCCGAAGATGGATATGCCACGAGATTGCCATGGTTCAAGTCGGAAATCACTCCCAAGTTGCCTACGATTCCTATTTCATGGAAAGATTCCCAGAAATTCCGGGCCAGGCTCGATAAAGGAGTCAAGTTCGATGATGGATACTCAGGAACTGGAGATCAGGTCAAGATCAAATTACGAATCTCTAATAAGGAAAAACCCACGCACCAGATATGGAACGTGGTTGGTTCTATCCAGGGCCGTGAACAGCCAGAAAAGGGAGTCATTATTGGTGCTGGACGAGACTCTACTTGTTACGGCACAATATCCACCAATACCGGAACTGTTGCGTTGTTGGAGATCATCAAGGTGTTTACGTCATTACAAAGGGAATATAACTGGATTCCTACGAGATCGATCTATTTTGTTTCGTTCGATGCTACAGAGTATAATTTAGCCGGGCTGTCCGAGTGGATTGAGAGCAGACGCGACCAGTTGAAGAAACAGGGCTATGCATACTTTGATTTGAGCGATGTTGTTGCTGGTGATGACCTTTCGATCAATGCTCATCCATTCTTGCATGATGTGATTAAACAAGCACTTCAAAGTGTCAAGAGCGATGTTACCAAACGTGACGATGAGAACAGCAACCTTAATTTGTACGACCTTTACAAGAAGCAGCATGATGGGAAGGACGAATTCAGGTACGACTTAATTGAACAAAAGAATTACATTCCATTCATCAACTTGATCAATGTTCCAGCGGTGGAAATCAAGTTCACAGGCAAAAAGTACCCCAAGAACTCATGCTACGATAATTTTGACAACTTTGAAAAGTCACAGGTGGATCCAAACATGAACAAACATCGTCAAATTGTTGAATTGTTGTCGTCTGTGGCGTTAGTATTGGCAGAAAGCCCCGTGGTTCCATACAACTTCAATGATTTGACGTCCCATTTGATCGAATACACCAAGGACCTTGAACGGTACTCGAAAGAAGTTGTGGACCAGGCACCACTGTTGAGGTTTGATCCACTTTTCCGAGCCATTAGCGAAGTTCAAGAGACCGGGTCACGGTTCCATAAATGGGCCGAGAAGTGGCGTACGTATGTCACCGATTTGGCTGATATCGAGCCTGCGGCACTTGCGATGAATAGATGGAAGTGGAATGATAAGATCGTTCAGTTCAACGAGTATTTCATTATCAACGAGCTTCGTGTCAGAAGACCAGGCTATGTCAATATGTTGTTTGGCGTACCGTACGGTGCACCGGCGGTGCCTGATGGAAAGCATCACTGGAATTCGTTTCCAATGGTGAGAGATCATTTGCTGAACCAGGATTTTGAAAAGGCCCAGGCGGAAATCAACCGCGTGGCTAACATGATGCTGTTGTTTTCATCAAAGATATTTGAAGCATAAGGATTATTTGGGGTATATATAAATAAATATAAGATACGTTTATTGGTAGCTGTTTATTATTGCTAACAAGTATGAAAGAAAACTTACTCAGAAATCCTCTTGGTGGCCAAGCTGGCTAAGGCGCGAGACTGTAATGATAACCTCAAAGTAATCTTGAGATCGGGTGTTCGACTCACCCCCAGGAGATTTTTTTTATTTCTTTTGAATCTTTTAAATATTTTATTCTATTTAGTTAACACTACCAAGTCTTCGAGGTAGTAATCATGGGCACTGTTGTGATGTAATTGGCGAATGGCGTTGTTGAGATTAACAAGATATTCAATATTGGGACCACTGGGACCAGAGGATTTAGCAATAAAAGCCGCAGTATCTTCAATTGATTCAGGACCAATGAACGATTCGTTATCGATGGTTCCTATGTAGATCATCGACTCGATGTAGAGTCTGCCATCTTCTGTTTTTGGAGCCAGTTCCAATGCTTCGTGATCACCATCGTAATCTACAACGTAAAACGGAACGCGATGCGTACTGTAACCATCCTGTTCTCTCACATCAAGGTACTCCTTGACCTTGTCAACGTTTTCTGGCTCAATGTAATATGCCACTCCCCATACCCGTAAATCATCTTGTTTCAACTCATTGATCTGGCGAGAAATATCTTCAATTGAATTCTCTTTGCTTTCACGACCTCCCATCTCGTACAAATGAAGAGAATTGTGGAACTTATCTTCATTCTTCAAGTCTTGTAAGGGAATAAGCGTCACTACTCGTCCAGGTGCCTCTGGTGTTCCTCGATGATCGGAAGAACTCTGCCAAAATCTCCGAATAAACCCTTCGAGATACCCTGAGACCTTGAACGATGTATATGGAGGTGGCTTAAATATAAGTGACCCGTACCCAATCACCCAGAGGCCCGACATTGTTTGTAGATGCTAAGAAAGTGGTCCCAGCTCATATATATATATATATCACGTGCATGATATTCACTTTATATTACCTCTATACATATTCATAAGTAACTGATTTGAAATGCCATTCGAATCGTTTCAATCAACTTCTCCTTCAAGTTAACCTTACGGACCTTGAGCACTCGTGCTGTGATTACAAGAATAGCCACGATCGATACCACCACTAGCGAGTTTTCCTGGAAGTAATTGCGGACCAATGAGTAGAGATAAAGTGTGCGTGTCCGAAGTTCATCTATGGCTGAAGAAACTCCATGTTCAGACACTTCATTTGTATCTTCGGACTCGTATTGTTGCTGGATATCTCTGAGCGACTTGTACTTGAGATCCTGTTCCTTCTTGAGCTGTTTCTGTTGACGCAACTCAGCTTCTCTGGCTTCTTGTTGTTTGATTTCAGCCTCCCGTTGTTGTTGCTTGATTTGAGTCTTTCTTTCTCGAATACTGTTCAATTTTTCCACAGCTGACGCTGAATCATAAAAGTTGCTATTTTGAACAAACTGAATTGCCTCTTCGAACCGGTCGTTCAGAGGCTGTACTTCATATACCCACAAATCAACAAGCTTCTGTGAATATTGATCCTGTTTTTGAACACGACGACAGAGTTGTTTTAACTCTTCAACATAATCTTCCCAAGAATCAACCAATTGAGGATTGGTCACCAATAAAAGATGATAATTGTACAAGATTTCATGTGGAATCATATCTGGAGAATAAAATGGCTTCAACCTCAGAACTACATCCAACTTCACCTTAAATGATGTCATTTCTTTCATCAAAACTCCAACCTCAATGAGATATAAACTGATAATCTTAATAAACAGTTTCTCACTCAATAACTGCTGCTCAAACGCATGGAAACTTCGCTCATAAAGCCCACTGATTATTCCATACGATTTATCATAGTTACGATTCACAAAATACTTGACTGCTAACCGGTAGCTCTCTTCAATTAGTCGAGGAGTAGAAGAATCCATTGTCGTTGTTTCTCCACAAATTACCAACCGAGGACCAGAAAAAATGATATCATACAAATTATATGCATTCCAAGACAAGTATATAATAAATTATTCATTTCTCTATCTAATCCTCTTCATCGTCCGCCAATCTCTTGGAATGTCCCAAAGCTGCCAATCTCCTCTGTTTCTCAATTTCTGTTTCGTGTAAATCATCGTATTCCGAATCTTCACTTAATTCTTCTTCTTCTTCTTCTTCTTCTTCTTCTTCTTCTTCTTCTTCATCGTCATCATCATCGTTTTCTTCCTCTTCACGAGGAATATCACTCTTCAAATAACTAGCCAACTTTCTCTCAACCTTATCGGTAAACTTAGGATCATCAATGCTTGAATCGTGGTTGGGATCCGCGACCAAAATCTTACTTCCATCACCACGCTCGAAATCAGTAACATTAATAGATGGAACAGTATTATCTTCCTTTTGCTTAATCCCAACCAAAGATAATGCTCGTCCAACAATACTGGCCGACCGACCCCGTGCAGTGGACAGCGACCGGTGACGATTGACCCTGTACCGTTTAATGACTTCCCCGTCGGCATTCTCAATAACCAACAAATCGTCAATCTGGTGAGCATAAACTTTGCGTTGCTGTGGATCTGACTTCTTGTAGAAAGCTCTTCTCCGCTCGCCTCCGCTCAATACTTTAGCCAATCTGCTGTGTGGTGCCTTGGCAGAATCAGACGAATGAACTGAGTCCGAAACGCTTGAAAACTGTGACAATTGACGATGCAACAGTCCTTCCGAATGAATACTCATCATATCGCTACTGTGCTTAGGCGATGATGGCTTTGGAACACCCGATTCCTTAACTGGGAACGATTCAATAATCTCACCGGTCTGGTCCTCAATAATGATCATGTTACCCTCTTGGAATGCTGCTGTAGGGATACATTCGTTCCTCGATTCAGCCTTGGTCAACATATGGGTACCATCATCTGATTGGTCTGGAGCTAAAGTTCCTTCTTCCTTAGACATCAGTGAAGACTCATAATACTCCTTATTAGTCAGAGAAGAAGGTGAATCGTTGGACGATGATTCAGGAGCCTTGGATGGTGTACGACCCAACTGTAAGAATTCTGTTTGTGGTCTCTGTCTTTCTTTAAGAGGCTCTTCTTTCTCGTCGTAGTTTGTACCTGCGCGTGATAATGTCTTTTTGATTCTGCTTCCAGGACCGCTCTTCTTGTGCTTCTTCTTGTGCTTTCTTCTATTGGCACCACCAGCAGGTCTTACTTTAATACCACTGGTTTCTACCGGATTGGATTTCTGGTCATCATTATTCTCATTTCCCTTGGTATCAACACGGTGCAATGAAAATGATGTCGAGACCTTGTCCAACTTCGACAATCTCGACATCCATGCTGGTCCACCTTCTTGTGTATTGGTGGTGGTAAACGACATTGTAATAGCCATTCTGTTCAACCGTTTACCCAACGTCAACACAGCAACTGATGATCCATGCACCACGATTGATGTGACCACAACAAAGCAGACAATCGGCCAAATTGTGGCTAACAATTGATAATGAGGAAAGTCGGTGCCTGGAAGGGAGTGAAAAGGCGTTTCTTCTTCGGTGTAATGAGCCTCAAGTTCCTTACGAGCCAAAATTGCGGCAAAGATGGCACCGACACCAATAGGACCAAAATGGCCACAAAACAATGCTTCTCTCCAACTCTTGACGTCGGGAGTAAATGGTTTGAGGGCAACAACAGCAGGGATTCTTCTTAAAAACACAACCACAATAGCCAAAATGATGAGTCTCCAGACATTTAAACCCAAACCAGTGTTGTTAAAGTCTGGCCATGGAACAATGGCACCGAAATAGACGAAAAATGCCAAGTTCAATAACAAGTCAATGACGTTCGATACGTGTGATTCTTCTGTCTTGTTGGCAAAATCCCCGTTCCAGCCAAAAGCAGTTCCTGCAGCAAACGATACAAGTAAGTCGTCGACTCCCAACATGGATCCAATACCAGCAGAATTGAATGCTAAAAACACAAAGATGGCCAAGAAAGATTCACGGTCAATCAAGTTCTGGCGTTCAGCAAATGCCACTGCCTTTCGCAAGAGGAATCCGAGCACCACTCCCAAGATGCATCCAAAGATACATTCCCAGAGAATGGTGATCAAGATCCAGTCCTTGACGATTTCACGGCCATTTCCAGGGTAGAGAACCAAGTTGAGCGACAAGTAAATAAAGGGAAATGCCATGCCGTCGTTACATCCAGATTCGGCCGATAACAAGTTTCTTAAATGGCCCGGGACTCTTTCGGCAAACTTACCCTTACCAACAACGGCAGCAGCCAACACGGGATCTGTTGCTGTGACACAAGCACTAACAAGGAGTGCTGAAACAAAGTTAAAGTGAGGAATTAGGGCCCAGATAAAGAGACCAACCACGAGCCAGCCAACCGTCATCACAGGCAATAAAAAGATAGCTACCGAAAGCCAGTGCTTCTTCATGTATTTCCGAGGTAATTCGACTGCCACGGCCACGATCTGGATGCAAAGCACGATACGGCAGATTTCCAAGGTGATATGGTCGGAATTGCCCCATGAAATAGGATCAAACCATTTCAAGCAATGCGGACCCATAATCAACCCTGCAATGGTAGCTACTGTGGCTTCACCTATGAAGAGTTTTTCCTTCACAAAGAGTGATAATAGGGAGAAGATGGTACTGAAAATACCCACACAAGCATAAGCAATGTGTGCTTTTTCGAGCTGGCGGTTAGTAAGGGGAAACGGAGGGACTGAGTTCGGTTTGACGTTGTTGTTAAACAAAAGGAAAACTTCACTTCACATCATTTCTCTATCATACATACTTCAAGTTGATTCCACACCATGATTAAACACCGTTTTCATTCATATCAATGTAATACATTTAAAAAAGAATAGAGACTTTTGCAAATGAGCCCTTTTGGTAATTTTTAGGATTATGTGCAGGACACTGGAAATCGCAGCAAAAAAGCGATGATGAAAATAAAAATATTATTGGTGATGAGGTTACCTTTTATGTCTGCGGAGGTTCAGAGAAGTAACAAGAAAGATGAGGTATGGGGGTCCTGGTACAGATTTGTAGGGTAAGTATCGTACGGTGGATGTAATCACGTGGACATGTCGTCAAAAAGGTCAAGAAGTACTTGAAAAAGGCCTAGAACACGTAATATCTGATTGGCCCATGAGATATTCTTGGCGGGGAGGGGGGGAAATGATGGCTGACGTTCGACGACATCTTCAACGGTCCACAACATGATAAGCGACATCGATAAAAAAGACATAAAAGTGCGATAAATGCGACATTAAATGTGACGTAAAATGCGACATTAAATGTGACGTAAAATGCGACATAAAAATGACATAAAATGCGACATCTTACACATCTCTTATCATTATGCCACTCTTTGTTAGTTCTCAAGAACATGATCCAGGGGTCCAGCGATCATCTTTTTCTGGCTCAACCAATCAGATTGTCCATCTTGCAGATGTTCTTGCTGCAATCACAACCATTCTGGCACTGGCACTCATGATAATACGGCCTGAAGGTATCATCTTCTATGCTGAATACAATCATGTCACCAACGTCCAGCTCAACATTGACCCCCTGCTTTTCAGTTCATTCAGTTTCCTTGTACGTGACGAGGATCTGCAAGTGATAGAAGCCTCTTCTGGTGCCGAGTTGCGGCTCGGGGTCGATATCAGTTTGATTGGCGATGCGTTCCAATCCGTGGCCTCCAACATGAAGAAACCAAATGCTCACAGCAACGATAAAACAGTCGAGAACGTCACATGTTACATTACGTATCAAGGTAGTGGCCATCCACTTGTGATTGAGTTTGAAGATAATTTGATGAACGAACGGTTGGAGTTTCTCACCTTTTATCACGAAATCACATACCCCTACGACGACGACGAACCAGATCTGCTTATAATCAACTATAACGAGGTCCAGTTTGAGCTCATGCTCAAGTCAGACGTGTTTGCTAATCTCTTGGCCGATTTACACCAGATCAATACCGTCGATATGTTCATATATCTCTGCAACGAGGCCCTGACTTTGGGCTCCCGGCGAGCTACTGCCAAGTCACACATCAAATTCATCGATAACCAGCTCAATTTCATCTCTAACGGACCAATAGGACACCTGAAGTTGATTTATCCTGTTGAAAAGACGATTCTCGAGAAAATGCTTATTTTTGGCCAGGAAAACGGCGAGATGAAACCGGTCCGTACGTCGCTCACCTCGTGCTACAACTTTACCAACTTCATCAAGATCCTCAAGGCAGTCAAGCTTTCGTCCAAGTGTAAGATCTTGAAGGATTTGAACGGAGTGCTTTCTGTCAAGTTGCTCTGTAAGAACCCGTATTTATCCAACTACGCCGGCACGTTGGTGACATTCAATATGCTCGAGGTATCGTCGATCGATGATAATACGAGTTCAGAAGGAATTAATAATATCTTTGACAACACAAGTTATGAATATAAGGACGACAGTGCAACAGCAGCAGCAGCATCAGCAGCAGTTATCAACGAGTACAAGCCGTTGGGATCCGAAGAACCTCGAGCCCAGCCACTTTCATTGGCATCGTTTCGGCCAGGAGCACATATCGATATCACAGACTCAGTTTACGAGAAAAAACGGAAGCATGAAGATGAAGAAGATGATGATGATGATGAAGGGATACATACGGTTGGAGGAGCTGTGGAAGTTCCTCTTTTCTTATAGATATAAAATTAATATATAAAAAAAGAACGGGGCAAGAAGTGAATCAATAAACGGAGATGTAACTGTCGATTCTATTCTTTTGGTTCTGGGCAATACATTCGGCGATCCAGGTGATGTTTCTGATTTCCTGTTCCTTGGATCTAAGCCAGGCCCATACTGTCGACAAGGTGAATTGTTGCGTGAATGCGTTCTTGCAGAACTGCATTTCCAAGAGATAGAACCAGTCTTCCAAGTTACGAGACGAGTCGGCGGAGTCGCTAAAGATTTCCTTGAGATCACCGACACTTTCAACGATGGACTTGACTTGTTCCGCGTCGTCTGCCTGGGCCAACGCGTGGTGGTATGTGGGGTACAACAGGCCGTAGCTGGGAAACAACAGCAACTTATCTTCTGCCGATAATTCGGGGTTGTTCAACGCATTGAGGGCGATGTTGATCACTCGTTTATCGGCCTCAAAGTTCAACAAGCGGGCCATGATTTCACGGTCTGGAGACGTGAATTCGGAGTTGATGAAGTCAACAAATGCGTCCAAGTAGTTCTTGTACAACTTGTTACGGATGATCTCGATGTTCAAGTCGTCCAAGTCATCGGCCGTCAAACAGTCCTTGAAAAAGGGAGCCAATGGAGTATCGATCAACACGGTCGAGTACAAGCTCTCGATATCGGTAGCAATCGAAAGAGTAGGCAATGTCTCGAACCAGCCCAACGGATGGCACTTGGCCAACGTCTCCAGTCCGTCTCTGTCGTGCAACGTGCCGGTGATCATCAACGACACGTTGTCGATCATGTAGCCATAGCTGATATAGTCCAAGAAACGAGTCAATCTGCCTGAAGACTGAGACTTCAAGTACTGAAACTGCAGATACATCTTTTTCAGCAAACTGTCCTGGATCACACTGGTCAGCAACGGACCCGAGTACGACGCCAAAAAGTTGCCGTAGTCCGTCGCCGATAACTGCAACTTCAAGTCTTCCAAGTTATCGCACTGCGTCAAGTTGACGTACTGGTTGCTTCCAAGCAATCCACTTTTGTATCCTCTGACAACACCTTCGACATAGCCGTAGTTGACGTTGAAATATAACCCTTCCATTCTAAAGGAGATAAGTAAGGAATAATTGTTGATAAAATTCGCACCGAAATTAATTTTACTCTTTCTTTATTACATTCTTTACTACATTCTTATCATGGCCGATATCTTATTGGACACGCTTTCTGAGTCGTTGGATCCAGAGTTGGTGCTTTACTTGAACAGCGATCCACACTCACGCCAACAATCCACTAGTTATCTCCAGGAACTCTTGATCAACGACGACTTGTTGTCGACAGAAACTTACACGACACCATCATCAACTGCAGCTGCAAGTTCCAATAAACGTACGCTCATTGAAGAGATTGCTGAGTTGGACCTGAAACAACGCCAGATCAATCTCCTGCTTGCATCCATCACGTCTCAAAACCGTAACTTGATCATCGATATCTCCAACGACCTTAACCACGTCAAGTCAGCCATTGGCACCGACTACGAGCCAGAAATCACCGCTATGCTCAAGACTTTGGATACAGGCACCCATAGAAAGACGTTTGAGATCGCCATCAACACCAAACTCGCTGCTTCCATCAAAACAACCAGCTCCATCCTCGCCAATATCGACTCGGTGCTCGATCTCTTGGAACTTCCCACCCTCTGCAAACTATGCATTCTGCAGGGCAATTACCAGGAAGCTCTCGAGATCTCCATTTTGGTCCAGACGCTTCTTATTCGGTTCCCCAAACTTGCTGTTTTTCAACATATCCATTTTCAAGTAGAACAGGAGTTGAAGTTAATGGTCAAGGGCCTCATTAAGCTCCTCAACACCAACTTGAAACAACACAACATCCTCAAGATCTTTCAGATCCTCAACAAGTTGGATCTTATCAACTTTGACACATCACCTTCCATCAATTCATCGTCATTGGACCGCAAGAAACAACACCAGAAAGACCAGTTCCTCAAAATCATCTACTTGAACGCCCGCTACAAGTTCATTGTCAACGAGGTCACCAATCTTACGCCATTGATCAAGTTCAATAAACTCACGTACCTCAAACGTTTCATTGAAATCTACCGTGAATTCATCTTCAATTCCCTCTCCATCTACTACGCCATCTTCACCACATCGTCAAACAACGATACGCTCCTCATCAACCAATTGATCATCAGTCTCGCATCGTTGTTATGCTCCGAATTGAAACTTTACTTACCGGATCTTATTGCCCACGATGAACAGAGCCAGACCGATGGCTTGATCCTCCAGATCATATATCTCTGCAAATCTTTAGCAAAGTACCACGTTGATTTCGAAGCTATCATCGTTACCGAATTGTGTTTCTGCGAATCGCCCCTTGTATCGGAACTGGACTGGCAAAGAAACCTGGCCAAGGTGAAAAAGATCCGTCAGTTCTAAAAAGTCTACATGAAATAAGGAAGAACCCGTTCTTCTATTATTACAAAGAGTTCAAACCAAACAAGAAACCAAGTTCCCGTTGGCCCAACCTCGAAACAGACTTCATACCGTTTTCATCGAGCGCAGAGTCGACAATCTCCTTCTTCTTGTCTTGCAACTCCATGATCCGGCTCTCGACCGTGCCTGAAATCAAGATCCGGTGCACATACACCTCACGTTCCTGCCCGATTCTGTACGCCCGGTCCATTGCTTGTTCTTCAACAAACGGATTCCAGAACGGATCCATGATGATCACATGTGACGCACACGTCAATGTCAACCCCGTGTTTCCTGCGCGCAACGATAACAACAACACCTTGATATCTTCCTGGTAAAACCGCTTGATGGTCAGGTTTTTGTGGTCGAGCGACATCGAGCCGTCGTACCGCAAGAACACGATGTTCTTTTCGTCTAACATGATCTTCATCACATCAAACAACACCGTGAATTGAGAAAAGATAATCACCTTTTCGCCGGGATGCTTCTCGCCAATCTCTCGCAAAAGATCAATACACTTTTCTATCTTGACCGATGCCGGTAAGCCTTCTTTCTTCTCCATAAGCTCCGTGATCATCTGGACATTGGTGCTGCTGCCCTTCTTCTGTGTATAGTACCCTTGACAGAACTCTGTCAACTGTGTATAAGAATAATTCTCATGATGCACCTTGGCAAAGATTGTATAGTCAATCAAGTCTGCCTGTCGCACACGTATACCACACTCGGTACACGAAGCAATCCGCAAGTCAGACACGTCATCTTCAATGCTGTTGGTTTCAAAGAAAGTCTCGATACAAGAATGACAAATCATGTGGCCACATTTGGGAAACAAAACTATCGAATCGGAACCGGTCAATACATTGAAACAGATGGGACATGTCGTCATACCTGCATCGAACTCGTCTTCGCCGCCACCATTGCTTGGTGTTTGGCCCGAAAGCATCTTGATTCGCTCAACACATTCTTGATCAAGGCTTTGTAGCTGATGGTACATGTTTCTCCAGTCACAGGGCCGGAACCGGTCCTCGGCATCCTGTTGTGCTTGACGTGACTTCATTTCTCCAATCTCCACCAAGAACTGGTGACAACACGCTTGTCTTAAGCGGAGCAACAATGTCAAGATACTCGACGCGGTGCCTTGTTTGTGTTTCTCGTTCATCAACAGCTGTGCCTTCTTCTGGATCCCGGTTTCAAGTGAATTGTAAAACTGCTTCTCGTTCTCTTCCATTTCAACATAGTCAGCTAAAATATGCTTTTCAGGTAACGTCAAGATCGGTTTCCCATCAATCAACGAGTTCTTGGACCGACGCAACAAGATCGCCTTGAGCACCGCCCTCAATTTCCTCATACTACTCGACTTGTCACGATCATCGTAGTTGCCTGAATTGGACTTGAGGGGCAACGAAATATCTGCCCGGAACTTATACTCATCGTTATATGGCCGTATACGAAGAAAACGGACAATTGGAAACAATTCATCGACATTATTCTGGATGGGAGTACCGGAAAGACAGAGCCTGTTCTCTGCCTTGATACACGAGACTGCTTTCGAGGCAATGGCCGCCTTATTTTTGATATTTTGAGCTTCATCCAAGATGATTCGGTAAAAGAAGGCAGTTTTGCTAAAGAATGGCGACTCGTAGCTCTGGCCTCCCTCTGACGACAGGGGAATGTATCCTGTGCTTTCTTTATTAAGTTTTGCTTCAAGTAGTGCTTCCTTGAAGTGTCGTTTCCATTCCGATGATAACGTGCCGTACGAAGTCAAAATGGCATCGTATGACTGGAGACTGTTGAAATTGGATAACGATTTCTTTTCCAACCCGTGGAAGATGCCTATTTTCAATGGCACCGAAACTTTGACCTTCGATTCCAACTCGGCAGCCCATTGTCGTAATAACGACACCGGAGCGATGATGAGGGTTGTTTTACGGCTGGAATCAGACGATTTGTTGGCCACCATTAATGCTATTGCCTGAACGGTTTTTCCCAACCCCATATCGTCAGCAAGAATGCCACCCTTTGACTTGGAGTTTTCGATCCGTTTCAACCATGTCAAGCCTATTCGTTGGTGTTTCATGAGATTGACGGATAGTTCAGGCGGTGTTGGTTCGAGTCCGTCTTCGAGGTCTTCGTCGGGTCGAATATTGTCCAACAAGTTCTGGAGATCTTCGTCTTGGGTTGTTGGTTGTCGTGAATAGATGTTCGGTACGAATCCTGGTTGTTGTTGTTGGTGGTGTTGGTGCTGGAACTGGGCAAGTGCATGTGAAGGGGCCCAAGGTTCGTAGTTGACCAAAGGAGTGACGCCGTTTACTCGTAGCTGCGCATCGGCTTCACGGAGTCCTTCGTCTATAAGGTTCAAGCGGATACTGTTGCCCTGGATGGACAGAACACGCTGGTCATGGGCCAACTTGAGGGAATGGTACTCGCTCTCCTTGGCCATAATCAGGTGTCTGACTTTGTTTTCCAACGTGGTGTCGTTCAGGTCCTGGAGCTGCTGCTGGTAGAGATTGAGAGATGCGATTGTTTGCAGTACCGAGTCCATAAAAGACTTGATGCGCAGGAGTTCGTGGTGAGTGTTTCTGTTGAGGGTCACCAATGCCATTTTTTCATTGTTGTAGATTCCTATTCGTTGCTGGAGCTGGGCGATTTTGAGGTTTATGGCCGAATAGTTGGCATCGCCCACGTTCGGTACGATACTGTTGGATTCAAACGAAGTGGGCTTGAACCGTTTCTTTTCATTTTGGTCCGGTTCCAAGATCACCAACTCATCTTCTGATTCAGCATCAACATCGGGAATTTCATCTTCTGAAGATGAAAGATCAATGATCTCGGCATGTTCAGGGATCTTTGATGGCGGTTCATGTGTTCGTTTGTGATCCGTAACCACGCGTGGTCTGAGTCCTTCTAACCGTAGTGTTTGTGTGTTATTGTTGGTGGTGGTGGTGGTTGTTGTGGTTGTTTTCTCATTTTCATCATCAGAAGAAAGATACACAATGGTTTCTGGATCAGGATACACCATTGGTAAGTGGTAGATGATTGGTGGTAAAATATGGATCAACGCACGGATTACAAAACAAATACATACAAGAAAAAGAGATCGAGACGCGGAAAGGCAAGAAAGAAAAGAGTACAGTGATCCTCCAAAAACCGGTTCTTATTGGTCCGATTCCTACATCGGAGGCGCATGCGCGCCAAGCACTTCGACGAACATGTTCAATTTTTACTTAAAAATAGCACTGGGTGTTCTTTTTATAGACGATCGCCGTTTTCTTCCAAGATCTTATCTAAAACAATCTCCAATTCCTGTTCCAACCGAGTATTGTTTTCATCAAAACATAATCCACGTTGGTAATCAGTGCGTGCATCTTCGTAGTTGCCCAAAAAGAAACTGGCCACGCCTCGTCTCAAAAAGTTATCGGGAACATTCATCTGTAGCCCCAACAACATATCGGCATCGTTGAATGCTTTGATATACTCGCCAAGCTTCAAGTATGCATCGGCACGGCTCTGTAACAAAAGCCCGAATTCCTGTAACGATCCCTGGAACGACTGGAACTTTTCTCTTCTAGCCACCATTTCTATCCCAATCGAAAACTGTTTGGCTGAGTCAGCAAATTTCCCAGCAGTAAAAGCATGAACTCCGCTTTCGTACAATTTCTTGACCATCTTGGACCGATCCTTGTTGAAGTTTTCCACGGTGGCTGCAGGAGGCACATCGGACCCTTGGCCTATTATTTCAGTAGTGAGTGTATTGAGCTGGTCAATATCGAGCTTGAGCTGTGGTGCAAGAACTGCTGCTTCTTCAGGCACCAGCAAATGCTTTGATTTGACATCGTAGCTTATAGACACGTTCATGGTGGGTGTCGGTTTAGTTTTGAACACGATTTTTCACCTATTAATGGACGGAATATATGCAGGAAATGACAGGTTTCTATAACCAACTGACAGTCAGTACCATCGGTGGTTTGATAAGATTCTGATCGATTCTGTTGATTATTGTGACTTTATGGAATTTATTATGGTTAATATTTGTTGTAATTCTGTTGTAATTCTATTGTGTTGATGTGTAGATATTGTAATAATGTTGTAATGGTATTTATTCGCGGGTGCAAATGTATTTGTGTTACCATGACTGGATGTTACGAATTGTATCTTGCCACAAGTCCCAGGCCCAAGCCTCAGAATCACGGCACTCTTCTTTTATCATCTTCAGTACTTACGAAACATCTCCATGAACAGATGGATCTTGTGTGTTCCATTGGACATATTGTTCAGAATACGAACCGAGCCGATGTTGCAACACAAATAGAGAAATTGACCCGAAAACGTTGGGAATTTATGGACTTGTTTCAAAGAGAGTCGGTGTTGATGGTCAGTCCAGTTAAGATCATTATAGAGAATAAACAGTGATCATAATTCATTATTTTAAATTAATTAATTAATTAATTAATTAAATAATCAACATTTCTGAAATAAATTCATTCTGAAATAAAAGCATCATTAGTGAATCATCATCTTCTTCTTCTTCTTCTTCTTCTTCTTCTTCATTTTCTTCAGTTTCAATCATTACTTTATCGGTTTCTTTTTCATTTCTTTATCGCGTTATGTGCCCGCGCAAATGAGTCAGATAAAAGATTGAAATTTTAGATACAACACAACCATCACTTCATCATGTTTGATCTTAAACAGGTTGTTAGACCCAATATCTTGCTGCTAGAACCATACAAATGTGCTCGAGACTTCTTCAAAACAGGAATTCTTCTTGATGCCAATGAAAACACCCACGGACCGGCGCTCGCAGCCGTCAGTCTGCTTGAACACGAACTCGAGTTGAACCGGTACCCTGATCCCCACCAGATCGAATTGAAGAACCAGATCGTGGCGTACCGTAATGCCACCAGCACCCACAAACTTACAGCCGCTAATCTCTGTTTGGGCGTGGGTTCCGATGAAAGTATCGACTTGTTGATGCGCTGCGTGTGTACACCCGGCAAAGATAAGCTCTTGGTGTGTCCACCGACGTACGGAATGTACTCGATCTGTGCAAGGATCAACGATGTGGCGTTGGTGGAAGTTCCATTGAAGTTTCCTGGATTCCAGCTCGATATCGATGCTGTGGCCCAAACTCTTGCCAGTACCAATTCCATCAAATTGGTTTACTTGACCTCTCCAGGTAATCCCACGGGCCAGCTTTTGGCGGTGGACGATATTGTTACGCTCTTGAACAGAGTGGAAGATACATGGAACGGTTTGATTGTGGTTGACGAGGCGTACATTGACTTTACCATCAACGAAGGTGAGCTGCAGTCGCTTGCTACGCTTGTTACCAAGTATCCGCGTCTTGTGGTGATGCAAACGGTGTCTAAATCGTTTGGCTTGGCCGGGATCCGGCTCGGGATCACTTACGCCACCACCGAGTTGGCAGGATACTTGAACGCCATGAAGTATCCGTACAACATCTCATCTCTCACTGCCAATATTGGCAAGAGAGCTACAGATCCCGAAGGGCTTGCACAAATGGAGGAGTACGTGCGGTTGATTGTGGAACAGAGAACTGTTTTGTTGCAGGGACTACAGGAACTTGACCATGTGGGCGAGAATATTGGTGGACTCGACTCCAACTTTCTTCTTGTTCAGATCTTGAACCGTGATCGGGTTGCGTGTAACAAGACGGCAATGAAGTTGTATACGAAATTGGCCACCGAGAACGAGGTGGTAGTGCGGTTCCGTGGTACCGAGCTCAATTGTGACGGTGCTCTTCGGATTTCTGTAGGCACAGCTGCTGAAAATAGTGTGCTTCTTGCTCGTATTGCCAAATGTCTAGAAGAAATAAATGGATAATCTTTTTTTGTGGAGTGTACAAAAATTTTTCAAATTTTTCAGTGAAAAATCTATCAACAATAATCATGGCTCGACTCAATTTGACAGGCCTTGTTGTGTCGCAAGGCAAAATGGCCAAGACGGTCAAGGTGCGTGTACAGACCAAAGGCTACGATAAGAAGATCCATAAAGAAGTGATGAAAAGAAAGGATTATTTGGTTCATGATGAGGGTGAGCTTTGTAAGGAAGGAGACGTGGTGAGGATCGAGGCCGTGCCGCGGATCTCGACCCGCAAGACGTTTGCGGTGGCCGAAATCAAGGTGAACAAAGGGCAGCAGTTTGCGTTGTATGAAACAATGGCCAAACAAAAGGTGCAGCACGAAGAAACCCGTAAACTTGCCGACTTTGTGGCGCGGAAACAGGAGTTTGAGCTGGTGGTGACGCAGATTGAAGATTTACGTAAGTTGGATCAAATAACCACGAGTTTTGGGTCTGCTGATGAAACTGAACGGTCAAAGTTGGTCGCAGAAATCGACACCATCAAAAAAAAGTATAATATTGCGCTGTGGCCGCTGCCGGAGCCACCATTGGCATTGGAGCTCAATGTTGCGGAAGAGGAACTTGGAGAAATCGAGCGTAGAAAAGTGAATTTTAGTGCGATTTATGAAAAGTTGATGAGTCAAGAGTTTGCCGAGGAAAGAAGCAGAATTTTGGCCATGACGACAACGACGCCGGAAGAGAAGCTTCAGAAACATACGCAAAAGAATATTTTGCGGAGGTATATTTTGAATCCAAAGAATTCATTAACATTCACGAGCGAAGCGAGTGAATGTTAATGCGAACAAGTGTTAACCCCATTCGCTTTGCTCATGGGATTAACATCAAATCATGTCAATAGCTGTTCATATCATATAAATACAATATCATAAACTTGATTACTTTCATTTCGCATCATTGGTATGTAACAACAGTGTCATCACTTCATATCTTCATATCTTCATATCTACTTCACTTCTTCACTTTTCACTTCTTCACTTCTTCACTTCTTTTTCTTTCTTCTATCACATTGTTTTAGTTGCTGCGACGTGTGATGACAATAAACAACCTCAACATCCATCAACGTATTCTATCACATCTACATCACCACATCTGCTTTGCTTCTTAACATCTGCTTTGCTTCTTAACTTCTGCTTTGCTTCTTAACTTCTGCTTTGCTTCTTAACTTCTGCTTTGCTTCTTAACTTCTGCTTTGCTTCTCTTTTCTTTTCTCTTTTCTTTTCTCTTTTCTTGAAACAACTTTCGCTGCGCTCAAGTTGTTTCTCAAGTTGTTTCTCAAGTTGTTATGGTCGGCCGTGTACTTCGACGGTTGCTTACCGATACACTCGAGACACCCGCGAGTTTACAGCGAATGTTTGATCCCAACGATGCTGAAGGTTACTTGAGTGAATACGAAGCTCAACTTCTTCCCACGCTCCAAGGCTACTACCAAAACGAAGCCAAACACAAACAGTTTGCCGTCCCCGTGCGCCATGCGTTGCTGGCACCAGTTGTATCGATTGCCAACCTCAGTATCAAACCCGGAGAACCTCATTTCATCACTTGGTACTTGATTTCAGCCTACTTTCCGTTGATTTCGGCATGTTTGGGCCCGTTGGCCAATATGATCTCCATCATCGCCTTGATTGAACATTGGCGGATCGATACTAGGACGGGAATCACGGTACCCGATGACCGGCCATTCATGGTGTTAAACGGATTGCTGTTGGCTTTAGGAATCATCGGCAACATCTCGTTGCTCATGAACTTTTCTGGAACCGTCAAGTACTTGGTCACTCAGTGTATTTCTATCTTCTGTTGGCTTGCTGCCAGCGTGATGCTCACCGTATGTGTAGTGTTGGTCAACCGCGGGGCGTTCTTGGGCCAAGATGTTGCTTATACTCGTTCCGAAGGGTTCTGGATGGCAGTGTTCACGGCATTTCTCTACTTTGCCTGTTCGGCGATCTTGATCATCAACTTCTTGGGCTATAAGCTTAAGAAGTATCCTCCCATCTTTAACTTGAACGTCAAGCTGCGTACGTTGATGATCTATACCATCTGTTTCGCAGTATGGGCCGTGGTGGGCTCCGTGGTCATGAGTAAGATGATCGATGGGTTACTGTATGGCTCTTCGCTCTACTATTGTGTGGTATCGTTTCTTACCATTGGTCTTGGTGATATCACTCCCAACACTGCTGGTGCTAAGGTTCTTGTGCTTCTCTTCTCGCTAGTGGGGGTGTTGATCATGGGTTTGATCGTGGCCATGATCCGTCAAGTGGTGCTTTTGACTTCAGGACCCACGCTCTTTTGGCACCATCTCGAAAAGAGCAGACGTAAGCTTCACGATAAGCTCCAGCGAGAGGGAACCCATTTGTCACACCAAGAAGCATTTGATCAGATCCGCCAGCTTCGTCACCGAGCCAAGATCCGTCAGCTCAACTGGTCGTTGGTGTTGACTATCCTCAACTTTGTCATGTTCTGGCTCGTGGGTGCGGTCGTTTTTCATGCTACTGAAGATTGGTCCTACTTTAACGGTATCTACTTTTGTTTTCTCTGTCTCTTGACCATTGGATACGGAGACTTTGCTCCCAAGACTCCGTTGGGTCGCACGTTCTTTGTATGTTGGGCTGTTGGAGCGGTGCCGTTGATGACGATCTTGATCTCCAACATGGGCGATAAGCTCTTTGACTACGCCAACACGTGTAGTTACCAGATGTCCCGGCTCTTCTTTGCTAGCACATACAAGAAGTTGGGCAAGACCGAGGTAGAACAAGAGATCGAACAAGAGTTGGAAGAACTTGAAGCTGAGGCTGATGATGATCAGAGCTCTCTGACTTCGGCACTGGTGCCGGTAGCAGTCGAGAAGGAACAATGGACGGCGTTGCGCCAAATGGCACTGCTGGTGCTGGAGAAACGGCGTCGCAAGTACGAAGATATCAATACGCTTCTCACCCAACTTAAACCGCTCGTGGGCGATATGCTCGAAAACGAACACAAGAACTACAGTCTCGAACAGTGGACGGAGCTTGCAGGCTCGGTAGAGCAACAGGAACACGCAGAACAGCTCCAGAGCGAGTTGTTCTGGGTCTCCAACCAATCACCGTTACGTCTTCCACTCAAAGAACCAAACTACTTTATCATGAAGATGTTTATGAAGATCGAACGAAGTTTGGACGATTTGTTACAGCTAGAGATCGAAACAAGGCGAAGAATGGAACAGTATTAAAGATCGGATGACGGTCCGAACCGGACCGTCTTTAATATATAAAAGAAGCAAAATTCCATCAATGTAAAGTAATGAGAACTGTTGTTGCGGTTGGGGGTGTCCCTGTGATTAGAGATGTGGCGGTGCCGCCGCCACGAGCCGACGAGGTCCAAGTGTCGGTAATTGCGGCGGGCTACTCGAATCTTGTGCGTATTCGTGCTTCCGGACGTCACTACTCGGTAAAACTGGCTAGCAGTAGCGAGAAAATCATCGGAGTGGATGGTGTGGGCTACGTCGATAACGAGTTGGTGTTCTTTGTGACACCAGAGCCAGATTTAGGCAGCTACGGCGACGTGGTTAATGTCAAGCGAGCCAACACGTTCCCGCTCCCGCGCAGTACCGATGCCGCGGGGATCGCGCGCGTGGCGGCGTTGAGTAATGCCGCGATGTCGGTATTTTTTGCGTTGGCGCGCGTGACGCTACCGCCAGGATTCTCGGTAGCGATTGTGGGAGTTACCGGGACATCGGGGCGCGTGGCGGTGCAAGCCGCAAAACTTTTAGGCGCCGCGCGAGTTGTCGGTATCGCACGGCTGCGCGAGAAACTTGTTGAATTACAAAAGACTCAACCGCTATTAGACGAAATCGTAGCGTTAGACATGCTGGACGATGAGATTAAAGTGTCTGGATTACGTGACGTCGATATTGTCCTTGATTACGTATGGGGTTCTGTCGCTACGCGGTTGATTTCTCTCGTTATTGCCAGCAGACCGCTAGCGACGCGCGCGCTCGCGTGGATCGAAATTGGCGAGAGTGGCGGGGAGTCGACGATCGCACTTCCCGCCGCGATATTTCGCAGCCACAACTTTACGTTATTAGGCAGCGGCATCGGGCCGCTAGACGACGAATTAGCGAGAAAACAATTAGCGAGAGCAGCAGTGCTGCTTGCGTCAGGAGAAATTACCGGCAAGTACAAGGCGGTAGATATTGAAGATATTGCGAAGGAATGGAATGCTGAGTGGAATAGTGATGTGAGGGCGTATTTCACCTTCAACCACAAACCACAACGAGCATAGCGAGGTTGTGGTTAGTGCTATTCACTGTAGTTATTACCATTATCTTTTTTCGTACTAATTCATAGAAGTGTCGCTATTTTTCTCGCTATTCTCGCTATTATCATTTTTCTCACTATTTACTTATCTTTTCTTATCTTCCTTCTTTATCTCTTGATCTCTATCTTCTTTCTTTCTATGAACGACTATGTCTACGACCCTGTGGTTTTTACACTCACTTCCCGGTTCCTGCTCCTGCTCTCGCAGCTCAGATACGTTACCTACATGATCATTGGCATTGCGTTGTTGTGGCCATGGAACTGTTTCCTTTCTGCCTCCGCCTACTACGCCGACCGCTTTGCCCACTCACCAGCATTGATCAAGATCTACTCGTCCACCATGATGTCTGTGTCCACCATGGCACTGGCACTCTTTAACTTCTACTTGTCTCAGGTCCAACAGGGCGTGGATTATACTCGTCGTGTCAATGTGGGTCTCACACTTACAGCCGCTGCGTTTGTGGTCATGGCCGTTTCCTGTGTTTCTCAATGGTTCATTTCCATGCCTGATCCGATCTTCTTTACGATCTTGATGTCCATGGTCTTCTTGCTGGCGTTGGCCACCTGTTTGGCCCAGAACGGTACCATGGCCATCGTCAACCTTTTGGGTGGAATCTACGCCAACGCCGTGATGGTTGGCCAGGCCGTGGCGGGTATCTTGCCAGCAATGGCCCTAATGGTCTCGATCCTTGTAATGGGCGACTCAAAACCTCAGGAATATGTCGCTAAGAACTTTGGTTTGTTTGTTTATTATATCACAGCAAGTCTTGTTTCATTGGTTTCAATGTTGTTATTGTTCTGGTCCAACCGTGAAGCTCATGAATCAACATACGAAGCATTAACTTTGTTAGTTGATGGTCAAGAACCACCAGAACAAGAAGTACAAGAAGAAGAAACAGTGCAGAAAGAACACGTTCCGTTTGGAGTTCTCTGGTCCAAACTTAAACTCATTGTTCTGGCCATCTTTCTTACTTTCTGCATCACGCTCATCTTTCCGGTGTTTGCATCTACGGTTGAATCCACCCATACGTCAGATAACTGGTTCTTTCAGAAAAAGATCTTTATTCCGTTTGTCTACTTTATCTGGAACTTGGGCGACCTTGTTGGCCGCGTGCTATGCGGGTACCCACGCTTGGGCATGCTTATCACGCAGCCACGGACGTTGTTGGTGTATTCCGTGGCGAGACTCGTGTTTATTCCGTTGTTTCTTACGTGTAATATCCAACCGCGTGGGGCATGGATCCGGTCTGATTTGTGGTACTTGGGGCTCCAGCTCATGTTTGGGATCTCGAACGGACAATTGGCTACGAGTTGTTTTATGATTGTACGTGATTATTGTGATAGTGACGATGAGAGGGAAGCAGCAGGTGGATTCACCACGGTCTTTTTGAGTATTGGTCTTTGGGTGGGAAGTTTGTTGAGTTATGTGATGGTTTGGATTATCAGCTAACTCGAGCGATGCGAGAGGTAGTTGAGTAATCAACATCACATACAACATCACATATCATCATTACATTACAGCATGATTTCTCGGTAATTTATTCTCGCTAGATTCTCTCGGCAATTTAACGACACTCTCGCTAAAAAGATTTCTCACTAGATTCTCTCACTAAAAGATTCTCACTAAAGATTTCTCACTAAAACATATCACTCCTTATGTCGTTTTGGGCCAACAACAAAGATACGTTCAAGACTACCGGTAAAGCTACGGTCAGAGGCATTGGGCGTGGTACCAAGGCAGTTGGAAAAGCAGGCGTCAACACGTACAAGAACCATCTGGCCAAGAAGAAAGGCGAAACGGGCCATGACTCTTCTAACGAGCCGTACACGGGTCCAGCGGTGCAGCCAGTACCAACGGAGCATTTGAAGACGTTGCCGCCGCCTCCCAAGCGTAATGTGGGCACGTACGATGTACCTGCGTTTGGTGAACCGTCCCAGTACCAAAAACCAGAGACAAAGAATTATGAAAATGAACAACAACAGAATTATCAACAGCAACAGCAGCGTCAAACTGCTGGTTATCAACAGCCACAACAGAACTATCAACGGCCTCCAGCTGCTGGTTACCAGCAACAGCCACAGAGCTACAATCAATATGATCAGCAACAAGGCTATGGACAACAACAAGGCTATGGACAGCCAAGTTATGATCAGCAGCAACAACAAGGCTACGATCAGCAACAGAACTTTCAACCTCAACAGAACTTCCAGTCTCAACAAAGCTTTCAATCTCAGCAGAGTTTCCAACCTCAACCTCAACAGAGTCAGTCTCAGCAGAGTTTCCTGAACCAGTCACTTCCAAACCAGTCACAGCAGCTGTTCCAGTCGCAGGAACAACCACAAGCAAACTTCCAGCAGCAGCTCCAGCAACAACTTCAGCAGAACCTTGCACCAGGAAACCAGACACTTCCACCACCAATGCCGGCGAGAGACGTCCCTGTGCCTCCATATCTGGCCCAGGACCATCCAAGCCTCCAGAAACAGCAACAGCAACAGGAGCCAGTTACTTATGAGCATCCGTACCACACACCGCAAGCTCAACCTGCTCAACCAATTCAACAGCCTTTCCAGCCACAAGCACAACCTGTTCAACCTGTTCAACCTCAACAGTCTTTCCAACCAGTTCAACAGGTTCAACCTCAACACTACCAGCAAGCTGTTCAACCTGCACCTGGTCTTCCTCCACGAACCCAAACTGCACCGGTGCCTGAACGTGGCCCCAAGAAGATCGAGATCAAACAAGTTGATGTTTCCACGCTTCCTCCACCGCCACGGCACCGCATTGCAGTCGAGGCTGCTGCTACTGTGCCCAAAAGAACGGTCTCTGGTTCCAGCGCCAACTCAGTGGCCACAACAGGCTCGGTTCCAGCCCGGTCCACTGCTCCGCCCACACCAGCACGATCCAGTTCTGAAACATCGTCTGTTGTATCGTTTCCACCACCACCCAAGATATATCGTGGTCCTAACGATGAGGCTCCACCACCACAGCCGGCAAGACCAGCGGACGTGGCACCTCCCATGCCCGTAAGACCAACCGAAGACGTTGCACCACCGCAGCCTGCGAGACCAGGACCAGAAGTAAAGAAAGCACCGCCTCCAAAGCCAACCAAGAAGTTTGTGCCGAAGGAAGAGACACCACCACCAGCGTATACACCAGTGGAGACCCCAAGCAGAGTAAGCAGAGTAAGAAGCGAGCCTGAAGCTCCAGCACTTCCAGCCAGACGTTTAGAGCCGGTGGCTCAATCTTCGAACGATGAGTTTCTTGATCAACTCAATCAAAGACTTAGAAAGACCCAGGTATCATCAAAGCCAGAGCCAGAAAAGCCTTTAAAACCAGAAAAGCCTTTAAAACCAGTGATTGGAGCGAAACCAGTTATCGCACCAAAACCAAAAGCAGTGATTGCTGCTAAACCAGTTGAACCAGTTTTTAAACCTGCTCCGATAGTTCCAGCGGCAAAGCCATTGGTTCCTGTTGTTAAGAAGGTTCCTCCGCCAGTAAAGCCAAGAGTTCCGTCGCCAGAAAAGACTCCTCCGTCAGTGAAACCAAGAACAAGTAAAGCACCAGTACAAGCAGCACCAGAAGCACCAGAAGCACCAGCAGCGTTAGCTGTTGGTGCTTCTAGTGCTGATGTTAATGCACCAACAGCTGGCGCTGTTGGTTCTGCTGGCGGTCGCTACACACGCGGTCCACCACCACCTCCACCACCCAAAGCACGTCTGGTTGCACCTCAACACGATCTAAACTTAAGCTCAGGATGGTACGCCAGTCATAGCTTATCACTTCCATCGGATATTTCTGGTTTATCGTACACCACGTCGATGAAAAGTAGTGGAAACGACCATGAACGAACCATTTCGCTACGTCTTAAAGATTTGGGCGTGGTGGAGTATACGATTCGGTGGCACGGTGATGATTATGGTGGTGCTACTGCTGAACAGACGTACCACGAGCTGCCGATCACGGCGCGCGTCCCTAGCCACGACGAATTAGTGAGCGCGCACCGCCAATTTGGCGAGCATGTCGCGGCGTGGTGCGAACATCGGTTTGGCGAAACCGTCGCGCGCGGCGAGTGCTGGGACTTAGCGCACGACGCCTTAGAAAAAGGGTGTGGTCGCCATGCGTTCGTGTCGCTCTACACTCACCACGGGTATCCGATTCTCTCGCTAGAGGCAGTGGGCGGCCAGCTTCGGTATATTGGCGGCATTGCTCAGCTTGACGAGGTGCGCCGGGGCGACATTGTTCAGTTTGATCGGTGTGAGTTTGTGGACGGAACCCAGACACAGACCGCGGGCGCGCCGGACCACACGGCGGTGGTGCTCGCGGTAGAAAATAGCGACGCGCTCCCTAAACTTATTGTTGCGCACCAGAACGTTGGCGGTGTGCGGCGCGTGGTACAGGGAGAATTTGTCGTGGCGCACCTCACGCGCGGCCGGGTGTGGGTGTACCGTCCCGTACCCGCACTGTGGGATACAAATGTATAGGTTTGTACTTTTTTGAGATGAGATGAGCAATGTCGGTGCCCGCGGCCCTATCAAGTTACCAGGACGAACACACGTTTCAGTATGACCAGGTCAAGGCTTTAGATCACCAACGCACACATTTGGGTTCGTTTACGCATCTCAAACTGCGTGTGGTTGAATACTATAACCTCGATGAGTTGTTGACGAAATTAAGTGGTTATAAAAAGGTAACGCTCCAGTTTCCCGATCCGTTGATCTGTGACTCAGCCACTGTGGTCCATTACCTCCAGAAGAGATTGAATGAGAATGAGAATGATGAAAAGGATGAAAAGAATGAGAAGGATGAGATGGAAGTTGATGTTTCGCCAGAAACATCAACTTCCGAAACAACTTCGGTTTGGGTTCTTGCCGATACATCCTACTCTGCCTGTTGTGTTGATGAGGTTGCTGCTTCTCATGTCAAAAGCGATCTCGTGGTGCATTTCGGTGACGCTTGTTTAAATGTCGTTGATAAACTTCCTGCTCTTTATGTTCTAGGAACACCTACCGTTGATTTGGACGCGATTGCTGCAGCGTTTCGTCGCCAGTACCCCGATCATGCTTCCAGGGTCGTTCTCATGGCCGATGCGCCTCATACACAACTTCTTCACGAGTTGAAATCGCGGTTGAATGAATATTCTGACGTGGTGGTGGCAGATTTGTATCTTGCCCCCGAATCACGAGCAGAAATCGTGGGCTACGTTCCGCTGGTGGCCGGAACGGTGATTGCTAATCGTTGTATTGATGCTGATGACTGTTCTCGCTACGATCTCTTTCATATTACACGGCCCCAGGCACCTCGGCTTCTTCAGTTGACAACTCAGTTTGCAAGCTGTTGCGTGTACGATCCTACAACATCAGCAGTGAGCGACGATCCGTTTCCGAACCTCATGCGTCGGTACCGTGCGGTGCTTCAAGCACGAACAGCGGGAACAGTTGGTGTGCTTGTCAATACGCTTTCGCTTGCGCATACACGGACACTAGTGGCTCAACTTGGGGCTCAGATCACGGCTGCTGGCAAGAAACATTATGTGTTTGTTGTAGGAAAGCCCAACGTGGCCAAGCTCGCCAACTTTGAGAGTGTGGATGTCTGGTGTGTGTTGGGGTGTGATCACCAGGGCATCATCCTTGACGAACAGAACGAATACTTTAAACCAATCGTGACGCCGTTTGAGATCCGGTTGGCGTTACAGGATGAATTGGTCTGGGAAGGGAAATGGGAAACCAACTTCAATGCTTTGATAAAAGAAAGCACTGTGATTGAAAAGGATAATGATGGTGATGAGGATGAAGGACCGGAATTTGATCCTGTTACCGGGAAATACATCACCTTTTCACGGCCGCTCCGACAATTACAGCATCTTGAGATCACGGCAGACGAACCAACAACGGATTTGGTGCAGCGGTTTACATCTACAGTTGCTATTAAGAACACAGTGTCTACATCAGCCCTTCATCTTCAGAACAGAGAATGGACAGGTTTAGGAAGCGATTTTATGCAAGAAGAAGCAGCAGTGTTGGAACAGGGCAGAGAAGGAATAGCAAGAGGATATGATAAGTAATCTCGCATCTCTACATTTATATAGAATCAACGATTCAAACTTTTCATAATTTTTCACTTCTTCTTTATAAATGTCGTCATTTGTGGCTGGTGTATTTCTGGTGCTGGTTCTTGTGGCGAGTGGATTCATCTCACGTTCTGTTGCTGTTACTGTTGCTGTTACTGTTGCTGTTATTGTTGCTTGTTTAACTTATACGTGTTTTCAGTATAAGCTTCCTACGACCGACTGGAAACCATTTGATTCGAATGATTCAGCTTTGATTACTGGTGGTACGCACGGATTGGGAAAACTGTTTGTGAATGCGATGCTTCACCGTGGAATTGGCCACGTCTACATCATTGATATTGAAGCTCCAACTCCGGATCCAAGAATTACATACATCCACTGCGATTTGGCGTGTTTGGAAGATGTACTGAGCGCGATGGAACATCTTTTCCATGATCTCGACCAATCACATCGCCGTATCTCGTGTCTTATCAACAATGCTGGAATCACCCATCGTCGCCAGCCGTTGTGGAACCTTGACGAATCCGCTGTTTCACAGGTTCTTGCTATAAACCTCGAAGCACCAATCACAATTCTTCGTTCCATCCTCACGAATCATCATCTTTCATCCAACCAACTTTCGCTTGTCACCGTTGCTTCGTGTCTCGGTACGTTTTCTCCCGCTAACCTTTCTGTCTACGCTGCATCCAAAGCTGCTCTTATTCTGCTTCATGAATCGCTCGCAGTTGAACTCAAACCGTTTCCTAAAATAAGACCGTTACTTGTAACTCCCGGCCAATTATCTACACGAATGTTTAGTGATATTTCCACTCCAAGCCCATTGCTTGCTCCTGTGGTTGACCATACGGTCTTGGCTACACAAATCATCGAACGCGTGGCTCGAGGCGAAATCGGCGTCGTAGCATCGCCACTTTACGCCAACTTCCTTCCTGCTGTCCGCATCCTTCCGTTCTTTCTCCAACAATGTTGCCGTACATTCTCAGGAATAGATAATCAGTAATCAGAATCTAACTCTTTTTCTTTTCTATCAACAGTTTCATTAATTCCACAAGTTTTCTTTGGTTAATAAACCCAGAAATATCAAAAAACTTACCGAATTCCAATTGACCTTCGATCTCGGCATCGTTGGCTTCAATCTTGACGTAATAAACACTATCGAACTTTGTTGTCCAGCCACGAACCACAACTTTCTCTTCCTTCTTATATCCAATATACTTGACATCTTTGTTCACACGGTTCATTACCAACATCACACCACTAATCACGAAATAAACCACCACCAACGCAGCAGTGATCCCAAAAACATCCTTGAATTCATACTTTTTATCCAAATAAAAGAGAACTGCGGCAATCGCTACCGTCAGGTACCCCAACGCCAACTTTGTGTCGCCAAACTTGAACGATTCATCGTATCCAAATTCCGAAAAAACGCCCGCAAGCGCCTCGTCTGTTGCTTGACGAAGCTCGTTGATAGAACTGCTGGTTAGTGGACTCTGTGGATATCTGTTTCTTGTAGACTTACTTTAAGTTAACTTTGGCCATTGACACGTTGATTTTGAAAAATGAACATGTAAAATACAAAGTGCAAAAAAACTGTATCTGTCTTAATTCCACTATCACTATCCTTCCACTCCACGTGATGGACAGTGTCAACGACAAGGCCCAGCAGCAGGCCAAGGCCCAGCAGCGGGCCAAGAAGAAACCAATCACCATCAGTCATTTGATGGAGTTTCCGCTGTACCGAGACACGCCTGCGTACCATGCCAATCGTCAGAAAGAAAAGAAACGAAAACCAGTGAAAAATCACCATCATCATCATCACCATCATCAGCTTAAAGGAATGGATTTCATCAATGTCAATTATCGGTTTGTTGTCGATGGACTGCAGCACTATCAAATGCAACAACTCGACGCCAATGTCGTGGTCAATAGGGCCGATATCATGAGGGTCGTGGTTCCGCGCGGCGAACAGTGCCCGCTTTGTCTTGACGAGCCCGTGGCTCCACGTATGGTGCCGCTGTGCGGACACGTGTTGTGTCTCAAGTGTGTGCTTGAGCTTCTTGCCAGTGAGGTGCCGCGTGCTCAGAAACAACACGGTGCTGCCGTCCACGAAACGTACCGTGAATGTCCGCTCTGTGCCCAAATCATTCGCCTTCACGAATTGGTGCCGGTCGTCCTTTCAGGTGTGGCAAGTGCAGCCGTGCGGCCGGGCGATGAGACTGTGGCGATGCAGTTGATGTGGCGCATGCCAGCTCTGGTCCTCGCCGTGCCCGCAGGCGTCCGCAGTGACCCGTTTCCGCTGGTGTACCGCCACGATACCCAGCCATACGTCCGTGTATCACGAGGAGACTTTGACTACGCCGTGGCTCGGTACCACGACGAAAAGTTGGCGTTGCAGACTCAATTGGATCACGACCAGCTTTTGTACGGCACAAACTCCACCTTTTATACCCAAGCAATGCTATTTATCGACGCAGAAATACAACTGTGGCAGACCCGAGCACCAACAATCGATCTGCGGCCAGAAATCGACGTTTCCTCGCCGTTCTTCTTCTACCAAGCATGTTTCTCGTCTTCGACCGTCTATGTTCTTGCTCCACTCGATGCCAAACTCCTCAAAACATGTTATGGCTCATATTCATCGCTTCCACCCACAATTTCGGTGGTAGTGGAACATATTCGATATGAAGAACTCGACGAATCAACGTCCTTTTCCAAGTACAAGTACTTGTCGCATCTTCCATTGGGAACCCAGATTGCGTTTCTTGAATGTAATTGGGCTGGAAACGAAGCGATCGATCTGGAAACTTGGTCTAAATTCAAAGATGACTTAACGAAACGAACTCGGGCCCTGGCCAAGAAACTCCGTCTTGAAGAACGTAACAAACAACGGGCATTGGAATCGGCAGAATCGCAGGCTCGCGACTTTTATGCTCGTGAAAACAACCCCACCATCGTCCATGAACCAGAAATACCCGTTGGTCGGTTCGGATCCCTTTCTATCGTCGATAATCGACCATTGGAACCGATGGAACCGGCGGAACTGATCGAACAATCATCAAAAGAGTACACCACGTCGGTGTGGGGTACACGGATCCCACGAAACGATGACGAGATCGAAGCAGAAGCTGAGGCCGAAGAAATGATCCGCAAAGCCAGGGAAGCTATGGGTACCAAGGGAAGGCGGCGTAAAAAGATGGTGTTGATGCAAAATTAGATAAACGAACCGTTATGTAACCTCTATTCTTCGTCGTAGCTGGTATGGTGGCTGCGGGTGGCCCAGAACACTCCGCCCATCACCAACACACCCGTGCCCACCGTGGGGAAACACCAGTACGGAATCGGTAATGTCGATGCGTTTGGTGGAGGCACAAACGGAAACACAGCAAGAAAGATGTTGGCACACAAGAACACGCCAATACAAACGTACGGTGCCGAAACGGTGTTTCTTCTGGGCGGTGGCTCAAGAAGTTGCGTAGAGTCGTCGGAGTTGGTGCGGTGTCGGAGCGTAGATGTATCGAAAACATCACCAAACGACGTGACGTACTCCCCCTCTAGTTCAGTATACTCATCGTTCTTTCCCCAGAGTTCACTTCTGGCCAACTTCAAGTACAACAAACCGCCTGTCAACAAGATATTGATCCAGGTGCCGGGATAGATGTAGAGATTGACGACAAACTCGTAGATCTGTACCAGCGGCGGTGCCACAAGCACCACCACCGTCACCAACCAGTGCAAGAGCAACAGGTGGCTGAACTTACGAAAGTATCGCGAAAACGGGATATAGTTACCCAACGCAAGTTCCTGGTTGACCACCGAATGGGCGTACAGCACCACAAGCACGTTTCCGAGATTCAGCAACGAGATAAACACCGGAAGCAACCGCGACGTGATACTGGCACCAAAGATCTTGTTGAAAAAGATCCCGGCCACCAACACGCCGCTCTCCAACATCTCCTGTTTGGGGATCACCACCAAGTACAGCACCAATACCAAGAAGTAGAGTGCCGTGGTGGCAAGCACCGCAGCAGGAGCAGCCACCGTAAGCACATGCACCGGATCGTCAATCTCCTGGAGCACATAGTTGACGTTTTCCCATCCTTTAAACGAATACACCACTTCCAAGAGCCCCACGGCGATGGAATACGTATCTGGTCTCATATTATCGTGAAACCGCCACATATCGTCAAAATTATGCGTCGGATCCACCGTCACCACACCTACCATGACTGCCATACCAAGCACAATGATAAACACAAGGATTCCGATCTTGAACACTCCCAAAAAGTTAAAGAGCTGGGTGCCTTGATTTGGGAACCGTGAGTGGAGAAACACACAGAACGAGATACACATCACACCAATAAGTTTCAGGGCCCGGTCATTACCCGTATCGTGGCCAGTAGCAGCGTACAACACGTATTTCCCAAACGCAAACGAGTTGCCGGACGAAAACCCAAGCAACACAATTGCAAACGAATACACACAACCCATCAAGCCTGGCGGAACCCGAAACACCCGTAAGAGATAGTTCTTCTCGCCCCCGTTCTTGAACGGAAGATTGAGTGCATATTCAATATAGATCACCATGCCACAGAGAATCACCACTCCTCCAACCGCAAACATACTGAGAAAAAGACCGACATTGCCGTTGGCGTACTGGAAAATGATCGATGGGTTGGAAAAGATCCCGGTACCAATGATCTTGTTGACAATAAGCGAAATACACGAAAGCGTGCCGAGCTTCTCTTTGGTAGTCATCGCTGGGTGCCGATAAGTTTCGGCTGGAAAGATATGGGGTCAGATCACGTGAAATTTTCAGTATACTGTTGTTTTTTTTTTTTGCAACCAACATTTGTGGGAACCACGGCGCATATTTATAGACAATCCCGATATTCAACAGGTGTGAAAAGGGACCTACATTAACTCCGCAAAGTGCATGCATTTTTGATTTATGTCTGCATGAAACTCCAATACCCGTTTAGGACAGTTTCGGCATCGTAGTGTGTCCTATTTAACCCATAGCCTACATTGGCATTCAAAACATTGACAGCAACACGACAAGTATCGAGGATCGCTAGTTCGTCGACATTTTCGGTCTGGCTCCCTGTTTCCGCATGTAGTCCAATTGAAAACGTAAAGTAATCGACCGCATCGGGCCACAGCTTGCCTCCCTTTGTTTTCGCAACCTGAAGCCCAACGCAGTACGGTTTCGTGTCGGTTTCCACCTGCTTATACATAAACTTGGTCTGGTGACACGCCGAATCCTCATAATTCATCGACGGAAAGTTCATGTTCACGACTGTAAAGAGCGGCGGCCGAAATATCGCAAATTCAGACAAAAAATCAAGGATATGTGCGTTGATTACCGCAATATTTGTTGCTTCAACATTATCCCGAAACGGACTGCGGTGGAACGGCTGAAAAACCGTTTCGTCCCGAAAATACATCGGCTTCTTATCGCCACTAGACACCACGAGCGTCGCCGCGCCCCGAAACGCACTGTACCGCATCATCGTGGCGATGGGCGACGCATCGTCGTAGTTGGCCGTGAGCAGAAGCCCTTCGTTCGGTCCAATAATGACAAAGTCCGGCAAAAACCCAGGATACAACGGAAGAATCCGGTCCCATGCCGCCACCAACGTGTCAGTGACAGGTCCATTGATGTACCATGCATCTGGATTTAGCGGGTCTTGGCCGTACCTGAAATTTGACACAGTTCTATGCAGCAGCAGCTGCAGCTGCTGCAGCATTCCATGCATATCCGCCGAAAGATTCCATGCATCTTTCAAATATCGCTGTTTTCTTGGCAAAAGATGCCCGTACTCGCCACCGTCACTAACATCGTTGACTTGCTGCTGGTCCTGGTACAACGTTCCCACCAAAATAACGTTATGTTCCTTCAGAAGGTGTGCGTGGAGGTACCGAACATTCTTCGATACCCACGAGTCGGTGGTGGTGAGCAAGATATTGAGGGCAGAACATGTAGCTATTAGCCAGAGAATGTACATGGCGTGTTTAAATATCTTATCTGATCAATCAGTGGAAAAAAGAATTGACAGATGTTACACAAAAGCTAAACACTATTATTTTACGACATGATATTTTACGACTGATGTACTTTATTACGTTATTTTATGATGTTATACGACTGATGTACTTTTTTACGGTATTTTACGACTGATGTTTATTACATAATAAACGCAATATTCATATCTTGAGGATGGGAGCACGATAACTGGGGTTTCTGGGAGTATTTCTGGCTCAACAACGCGCGCATGTTGTTGAGCAAGCTGAGGTAGCTCTGGTTCTGCATTTCTGTCAATGTCTTTATAAACGACCAGCTCATGGCGCCTGTTGCCGAGCCGTTTTCGGTTGAATCTGCTGAAGTTTGATCGTCCTTGCATCCCAGAATGGAAATGACGTCTGCTGGCAGGGCTTTCATGGCTTTGATGGTGTTTTGGTCAACAGTTTGGCGTTTCATCACCTTTTTTCCGAGTCCCATAAGTGAACTGAGAGCTCCGCCGACGTCGCCGCGTTCGTAGCTCATAAATGCCGACAACGCGCCGGTTCCTGCGTCCTTCAACAAGTTGGGTTCCTTAACCACACCTTTAGTCAGGTACACGTACGGTAAATCAAGCGCAGTACCTGAATGACAGCTGTCAAAAAGCGCCGTTAATCTGCATCCCGGCGGAAGCAGACGCACCATAATGGCGTGCATATCGTCGTCAACAATGTGGCCCTGCTGCTCAAAGTCAACGGGGTAAATCACATCGTCAAACCCCGACTCCTCGTCGCCGTCCAAATCGGGCGTGGTGCCCCCGTGCCCCGAATAATGGAACACAAGCGAGTCGTTCGGCCGCGCATCTTTGACAAGCCACTGCATCGCCCGAATCATGTTTTCTTTCGTGGGCACGCGCGCCATTTCGCGCTGGTCGTCCGTCAAAATCACCATATCTTCCCACTTGTAGCCCCACCGCTCCACAAGAAACCGCAGCATGTTTTTCACATCGTTGATACAGCCGCGAAGCTCGTTGCGGCTCCCGAAATAGTTCACACCAATAAGAAGCGCTTTCCTGCGCCCGCTACAGTCTGAATACTGAAATGTCATGTCGGTCTGCCCGAAATGCTGCTGCCCGGGCGGAGGACCGGGCGGACGCAGGTACGACCGTTGGACTGGTGGTCCTCCAGGCGGCGCTCCAGCAGGCGGCGCATAGCTTTCGTAGTTTCCTGGCGGTGGGCCGGGTGGCGGCGCATACTCGTTATACTGACCCGAATACATGTTGATTGTGTTTTTGCCCGTCGAGTTGAAACGAAACGTCCCCCTACGTCATCGTGTCCGCCGTGCATATGCAGGCTGAAATAATACGCGTAAACAAATGTATCCGGTCTGAAAAATACCCAGAAAATATCTATATTTTCCCCTGCGCCGCGGGTTCTATGTATGCGCGCCACTCACAAGCGAGTGAGTGAGGTTTCAATGCTATGAACGAAGAGAGTGCTTGTGTTCACTCGAATCGGTCGTGAGTGAGTGATTCCAATTCCTTTAATGCTACTTGGTACAAGAGCAACATGATAGAGCTCTGTACGCCTGTCCAGATGAACCGGGGGCCGACACCGGAGAAGGCGCCGAGAATGCCTTCGTGGCGGTAGATGGAAATGATGGCGGTGAGCGTACCACCAGGCGCAACCGCACTAGGAGCCGCGCCCACGGCGGTGCGGCTGGGAACCAAGCCCCCGGATCTCATCCCGGATCTCATCCCGTAATGGCTTCCTGTTTTATTTCCGGACTGATTTCCGGTCCCGGTCTGAATTCTTGTCTTTATCACATCCAACGGCGTGGTCAACACTCCCGCCAAACCGCCTGCTGCTGCACCGGTCCCCAATTCCAACCATACAGGCAAGTCTCTGCCGTGCCACCACATTGCCCACTGGCGAAACTTCTCATAGAAAGCAAACTGAATGGCCAGAAACGGCAAGTCGCGGAACAATGTTTCCTTATAGCCAAACACAAACGTCGCGAGGCCCTCGGTTCTGGCGATGTGTCGCACCGCGTGCGTGAGGTTACGGTAGTTGTAGCCCGAACCTGTCGTATACGGATTGTTGTATCTTCCCTGAAGCTGCAAACGTGTTTTCAAGACTTCCAGCGGCACGTAGAACACGCTCAGCGCCAAGTCACCTGCGATTCCGGCGACAAAGTACAGCGCTGTTTCCGGTACGCCTGCGGCAAGGAGTTTGCGTTTGATGAGTTCGTAGGTACCAAAAAATGCTGCTGTCAGCGGAAACAGGCCCAAGATCGCGGGCGTGTAGCCTCCGTACAACCCTCGACACATGCCTTCTTCGCGAAGAATCGTGGCGTATGCCCGCACCATCTGCTTGTACTTGGATCCTTTGAGTCCTTGTTGCCGCGTTTTGACGGTGTCGAGCGAGTGCATTGCGGTATCGCCCACCATGCCGCCCACGCCGCCGGCCAACATGCACTGCATGAGCAGCGGCACGTGTTCGGCCGGCAGCGGCGGTTCCTGGAAGCTTAGTGGAATCGACGATGTCATTGATGAAGGGTTGGTGGAAAATTTTCAGTCACGTGGAAACGTTGATGGATAAAAGTGTCACGACATTTGTCTGAAAATAATTGTGACAATTTATGTTTAAGAGAGGGGTGAGGTTTTATCGGGTGCTTGCGCTAGAACTGTCGTGTGACGACTCGTGCGTGGCGCTTCTTGAGCGTGTGCTGGCGGTGGGACCGCCACGGGTCGTGGCGGCCGAGAAACGGACGCTCGCATCGGCCGCAGCGGGCGGCATCGTACCAACAGCAGCGCACGATTTCCACCACCGCGAAATGGCAAAGTTAGTGAGAGATTTCTGTGCGAAAAATAACGTGGGCCCAAAGTCACCGCCAGGACTTATCTGCGTAACGAGAGGCCCGGGAATGACCGGGAGTTTAAGTTCGGGAATTCAGTTGGCAAAGGGTTTGGCAGTGGCGTGGGGGACGCCGTTGGTGGGAGTGCATCATATGTTGGGACATATATTGGCAGCTACCGTGCCGAGCGTAGCGAGTCACGGTAGCGAGACGAGCGTAGCGAGAAAAACGAATCATAGCGAGACGAGTCACGGTAGCGTACCGAGCAAAACAAGTCATACCGAGACGAGCGACACGGCTCATAGCGAGAATGATTCACAGAAAAAAGATTCTGGGGTCGTGATGAAAGTTACCGACACTCTTAGAGCCAAAAATGACGCTCGCTCCGCTCGCGGTGCTGCGCTCGCTTATCCTTTTCTATCACTTCTCTGTAGCGGTGGCCACACCATGCTCGTTCTCTCCACGTCCCTCTCCCACCACGAGATCATCATCAACACCAGCGACATTGCTGTGGGCGATTCACTCGATAAATGTGCCCGTGAACTTGGGCTATACGGCGATATGCTTGGGCGCGAGCTCGAGCGCCACGTCGCGGCGATTCCCGCCGAAAAAAAACGTCGCTACGCCAAAATCAACACCAAACACCGCGACAACGCCGCGGGCTGGAAATTAGGCCTTCCGCTCCGGGGCCCCCACGACGATCGGGTGCCGGCGGTGGTGGAGTTTGCGTTTGCGTCGTTCCTTAGCGGGGTCCGTAGCGTGCTTGCTCGCGATAATTCGCTCCAGAACCGCGAGTTGCTTGCCTATAAACTCCAGGAAACAATATTTGACCATATCGTCGACCGAGTCAATGTTGCGGTGGAGAAATATGGCGGTGGCGGTGGCGAGGGGAAGTTTGCGGGCGTGCGACATTTTGTGTGTAGCGGCGGTGTCGCTGCGAACGCGCGGTTGCGCGAGAAACTTGGCGAGATCCACTGGCACAAAATTAGCGACGCTCCCGTGGCGGTCCACTACCCGCCGCTAGCTCTCTGTACCGACAACGCGGTGATGATTGGTGTTGCAGGGATGCAGATCTACGAGCAGCTCCGGCTCCAGTCGACACTCGGTATCACTGCGCTCCGCAAATGGCCGCTCGGCGAGTTATGCACCGTTGACGGCTGGACTGCCGTTAGCGACACAGACCTACACCAGACAATAAATAGAAACAATAAATAGACATATATAACTAGGGAGCGGGGCTGGGACTTCTTGCCAGTAAGATCTGTTCAGCAGAATCGACGATCGACGTCTTGAGGTCCCTAAACGGAAAGCCCAAGATCTTTCTTGTTTTCTCGTTATTTACCGTGGAAACCACAGTCTTATCGGCATCGATTCCGGGGGTTCCTACCGGCAAGCGTTCTGACAAGTGGGGAAAGTGTTCGCGGACGATATCGAGGATATTCTGCGTGGTGAACGCAGCGCTGCTGACAAGCAAGCGCTCGTTCTTGGTAGCGTCGTCCTCGAACGCCGCGAGGTGCGCCTTAGCGACGTCGCGCACGTCGACAAAATGACTGGCGTGGGGAGGAATTGTGTCGTCACGCGCGAGGCCAACGACTTGGGCCACGATCGCAGCCGAACTGTTGAGACTCGCGCCTTTAGTGATGGCAAACTTCTGTGGCCCAAACACAAACGACGGCAACACTGTCGACAACACAAAGTTTGGTTTTTCACGTTCGACAAACTCCCACGCCGCCTGTTCGGCGAGTTTCTTCAGTGCCATGTAGCCGATATGGACGCCTGTTTTCGCGCGCTCCCACGAAATATCGTTCCAGCTCTTCTCGGTAATTAGCGACGGTTTCTGGCTGATGAGATCACACGTAGAACCAATCGACGACGTCACCACCACCCGCTTGATCTGCGGACCGTGTTCCTTGATGGCCTCAAGCGCGTTGCGCGTGCCGTCAATTGCAGGAAGAAGCACTTCTTTTTCGATATCGGTGGCCTTAAACGACACTGGCGACGCGGTATGGATAAATACCGAGGCGTCGCGGTGGCGAAGCAAAACGTCGTTAAACGCGCCCACGCGCTCGATGTCAGTGACAATTTCGTACTCGAAATGCGCGCTCCCAAAGTCTCGCTGGAGCTGCGCGCCTTTCTCATCGCTCCGCACCACACCAACAACGCGGTATTTCCGCTCAACCAAAAGCGCAATGATATGCTGGGCAATATACCCGTTCGCCCCAGTGATTATCACAGTAGTAACCATTTGTGCTGTCTCATTTGCCTACAGCAAGGGCCCTCGAATATATACCTCTGTCCGGAACATTAAAAGTTTCCGTTCCGCGCCCCCTCACTGCCTCGGCCTGGAACAATCATATGCGACCATCACGAACGTCGGCTGGAACAAGGGCTGCCAACGCTGCAAGCAGCTGTCGCCACGCCGTAAAATCGTCGGTTTCGCTCCATAGCTCGTAGCTCTCGCTCTTGTCGCTATCGACACACGCCACGGCCGTCTGTGCAAGTGCAAATACCGACTGGCCGTCGCGGTACGTTCTCGCGACATACTGTGTGTTCCACCGTGCGTGGTTTGCGGCCCCGAACACCGCTAATTCTTGCCGCGCCCACGCAGGAACAATTTCATCGTTCTGGCGCGCCACCGCCGCCGGCTCGCTAAGTGCTACCACGGCATATACGGCCACGAGCGCCGACGACGCGTCGTCGATCTCCAAGTACTCAAACGCTACCGCGTTCTCTAGCGCCGTAATTACCGCATCCAAGTCGCTGTTTCTATAAACATCTTGCCAGAAACAACAGCCGGTATCTTCATCAAATACATGGATTCCAAACGCCCCCATACTACCACGATAAGTAAATTGACCATGCGGATCCTCGCTATTTATATAAAAAAGTCTCCCTAAAATTACGAAAATCTCGCTAAGAAAATTCTATTTATTTTGGCCTCGTTTTTTGATTCGACTCCGAATCCGTTTTCGTAATTCCTCCCCATCTTCATCCTCCGATTTGACCTCATCCGATTCTGATACTTCTTCCGATTCATGTTCTTTCTGTTCTTGTTCTTCTTCTTCTTCCTCTTCTTCTTCTTCCTCTTCTTCTTCTTCTTCCTCCTCTTCTTCTCGGTGGCCTAAGTAGCAGTCAGTAATATTCCACTTCTTCACTAAATATCGCCAGGTGGCGTAGTCAAAACTGGCAATGTGGTGGTACGTATCGCTACGCTGCTCGCTCTGGGTCTCCTCGTACGCCTCGCGAGGCACAATGCTCACCATCGGCACGCCGCCATCGTCGCGCACCCGGAGCCGGGCGTCTCGCACGAGAAAACTCGTAAAAAACAAATTCTCTACCGACTGCGCAAACAGCCGGGGATCAATAAAGAACCGGAAAAAATTCACCTCGTCGTCGTCCTTGGCGAGAAACGTCTGGTAAATAAGTCGTACCATGTACGCCGTATTGTGTTCCTGCTGTGCATCGAGCTCGCTAGCCTGGAGCTCGCTGGCGGTGGTGGTCGCTCCGCCACGCACCGTATCGTCCACCATACGCGCGCGCGCAGTGCGCACGCGTTCCGTAGTGAGCGGCCCGTTAAGAAAATCGCTCGCTATCGCGCGCCGCGACACCGCGTGGTAGAGCGCACCGAGCCGGAGCCAGTTTGTCGCGGTAAACAGCGACTCATCCGCACTAGCATCATTATCGCCCGCATACCGCTTTACGGCCGCCACCACTTCTCGCTGGCCAAGTGCCACGCCCGCATCAAACCGAATATTACGCACATTGACAGCAGCAAAGTCCAGGGTCTCCTTAAACGCCTCGGAATCCTTGAGATGTACCTTGGTATCGTTATTGCGATCGCGCTGGACCATGCTGTAGAGCCGCTGGATCTCGCTAAGATGATGAAGAACAAGCTCCAGGGCGGTCCCGTGAGCTGCATCGGTTCTATTATCGACCAACTGCCGTCGAAGCTCCTCGTAGTTCTCGATATGTTGTTGTTTAGAGAGTTTTGTCATGAAGAATGTCACTATTTTTTCTCATTAAATTCTCATTAAATTCTCACTATTCTCACTATTCATTAATGGACGCGTCGCCTACCATCAGACGGCTCGATGAAGCCGTCATTAACAAAATAGCGGCCGGTGAAATTGTCATTCATCCTGCCAATGCACTTAAGGAGCTCTTGGAAAACTCGATCGATGCTGAAGCAACACAGATCTCGGTAATCGTCAAGGACGGTGGCCTTAAGTTGCTCCAGATTACCGACAACGGCACAGGGATCCGTCAAGAAGATCTTCCTGTGCTCTGTGAAAGATTCACCACGTCAAAACTTGCTCGTTTTGATGACTTAGAGACAATCGCTACGTACGGGTTTCGTGGCGAGGCTCTCGCTAGCATTTCCCATATTGCGCGCGTCGCGGTAGTGACAAAACGTCGCGACTCGCCGCTAGCGTACCGCGCGCACTACGTTAGTGGCAGTTTAGCGAGCGCGACCTGGCGTCCCACTACCGATACCGAGACCGCCATTAAGGCGGTAGCAGGCACAGACGGAACCCAGATCTCGGTCCAGGACCTTTTCTATAGTGTTCCAGGCCGCTTGGCGGCTCTCCGGCCCAGTGACGAGCTTTCACGGCTTGTCGACGTGTTGGGGCGGTACGCGGTACACCGCGACGTCGGTATGGCCGTGAGAAAAGCTAGCGACACCACGCCGCTTCTCGCTACGCGGCCCGCGATGCCGGTGCGCGAACGGATCCGGACCGTATTTGGGACCGCTGTCGCCAGCGAGTTGCTTATGGTCGAGGTAGCTCCCCAGCCCGAGTACGGGCTTGTGGCAGTAACGGGGGCTGTGTCTACGCCCAACTACGTCAATAAGAAGAAGATCATGCCGGTATTCTTTGTGAACCACCGTCTCGTGTCATGTGATCCGCTCCGTCGCGCGCTCGCGGCGGTGTACCACCATTTTCTCCCTACGGGATGCCATGCGTTCATGTACTTGTCGCTAGAAATCGAGCCACGCAACGTTGACGTCAACGTCCATCCCACAAAACTGGAGGTACGGTTCTTGTACGAAGAAGAGATTGTGCGGGTGGTTAGCGAGGCGCTCCATGACGCGTTAGCGAGCGTCGATAGTTCACGGAAGTTTAACGTGGCACGCGCGCCCCTCTCGCTACGCCCCGCGGTGGCGATGGCGGTGGCAGCGGACGAGCCACCGCGAAAAAAGCGTATGGAGAATCGGTTAGTGAGAACGGACCTGCGACAAAGCAAAATTAGTGCGTTTCTCGCTAAAGAAAAGGACAATGACGACGATGAAATTGACCAGATCGATGAAGAAATGGATGAAGATGACGATACGCAAGTTGATTCTGAAAAACGGCAGCTTGTGGAAGTAAATCTCCAGAGCATCAAGGAACTACGTAAAGATGTCGCTGGCGGCGCGAGTCGCTCGCTAACAGCAGTATTTTCGGGAGCGGTATATGTGGGGATTGTGGACGAGGAACGGCGGCTCTGTTGTTTCCAGCACGATGTCAAGTTGTTTCTCTGTGACTACGCCGCCATGTTGGGTGAATATTACTACCAGGTGGCTCTCGGTGCGTTTTGTAATTACGGTACTGTCAAACTTAGCGAGCCGGTGCTGGTGCGAGAAATGCTCGCGGCGGTAGGTGATACCGCCAAACCTAGCGGCGATCTCAGAAATATGGTACTGCTACTTAGTGAGATGCGTGTGATGTTGCATGAATACTTTCAGATTGAACTTGTGGCTGCTGGCGGCTCTGACGACGATGTGGTGCTAGCGACGCTTCCGCTACTTCTTCCAGGCGCGGTGCCGCCGCTCGCTAAACTTCCGTATTTTCTCCACCGTCTCGCGCGCATAGATTATAGCGACGAAAAACAGTGTCTCGCTGCGGTGTTGCGAGAAATCGCGCTTCTTTACGTCCCGCCCAAGCTTGGTAGCGACTCTGTTCCCAGCGATGCCCGGGCCCAGCTCGATGCCCAGTTGGAACATGTGATTTTCCCTCAGATCCGACGCCGTTTCGTGGCACCAAAAACATTAGCGAGCACCGTGGTCCAAATCACCGACCTCCCTGGTCTCTACAAAGTATTTGAACGGTGCTAGCATGTGATAAATAGTATTGTAACGTAACGTAACATTCTTCAGTAAATTTTTTTGTTCTGTCTCGCTATTTTTGTCGCTATTTTTGTCGCTATATTTTTTCATAATATTCTTTTCTCCTCAATTCACTCGTTTATCAACACATGTCTGCCAACGACACATACGCCCAGACAGTGCTTCACGGTGCGTTTCCGCGAAATGTGCTTGAGTTCCAGGAATCCCAGGACTATTTCCAGCAGCTTGTGTTTGTTGACTACCAGCTCCAGCTCCTTGTAGCCAACGAGCTCGCGGGCGACGAGTTTCCCCCATCCGTTCTGCCAGCCACCATCACCAAGGTGGATCTGTTGGCCACATACGTCCATTCCATTGCTGCCAATTATACCACGGCAGCACGGACGTACGAGGAAAACCTCTACTTTGCTGTTCTTGCGGCACAGCTCCATTATCTCCAGCACGACGATCCACAAATGTCACAGGCCCTCAATTCTATCGCCATCAGTCCTGCTGCTGCCACCACGGCCATGCTTCTGTACTTGACGTGTCGCTACTATGTGCTTGCGGGTCTCCAGTCTCCCCAGTCATGGACAGCGTACTTGGGACAGCGTCCGTCATTTGCGGTGTCGCATATCGCCGCTAACAAATGGCTCTCGCTACTTCACCGCCAGCTTGCGCGCACGCGCGCGGCGTGGACGTGGCCTGACGTGGTGGCGATGGACGTAGGCGCGCTTTCTACCGCCGCGTTCGCAGCGTACCTCGTGCACGCGCGCGAACATACGTCGCTGGCGCTCCGCACCGAGGTGTCGCGGTGGATGGTGCGCGAAATCGAGGCCGAGCTCGCGACACCCGCGGTATTTCCTCATGCTACCGCTACCGCTACCGCCACGCCGCTTGCTGCCCACATTGACAATTTGTACCGGGCCTGGAACGGCGACCAGTCGCTTTTGTCGGTCCTGAGCGTACGAAAGTTGTTGCTCAACGCCGCTACAAAGACGTACCAGTCACAGACCGTGCTCTCGGCGTTGATGGACGTGCTTATCGTGGCAGGCGACTACGACGAGGCGTTCGCGGTATTCAAAACGTACGCGGCGTACGTCCGTAACGAGCGCGCGCTCGCGAGCGGCCGCGCTAGCGACATCGTGCGCGTGATTTCGACCTACGCCCGCTGCGTCCGTCTGTTTAACCTCTTGACAGCGGCCCTGAAGTTCAAGTTCACTCCGGAAGAAACAGTGGTGCAAAGCTTGACGCTGTGGTGTGAAGAGTTGGAGGAACACTTAGCGGCGTTTGGAACCATTACCGATATGGAATACGGTGAAAATAGCGAGAAAAATAGCGAGAGTGTCCCTACAGGTGTCCCTACGGGTCTCGCTAACAGTACTGCCGCTCGCTCGGCCCACCCGCTCCTGTTCCTTTACCATAGAAACAACGACAACATTCTTCTTGCCGATACATCGCCGCTGCTTACGCTCATCTCCGGTGCATGGCATGCTGTGGGATACTTCTACTACTTCATGGCGGTGCAACGGCTGCCTACGCTCGCCGTGATGGAGGCCCACCGCGACGCCGTGCTTGCGTGCTACAAGCGCAGTCTTGTCGTCAACACCACCGGCAGCATCGACAGCTTGCACCAGTATGCATTGGCGCTCGCCCAAGCCGGTGACGCCAAGCTGGCGGTCAAGTTGTGCAAGTTTGCGTTGCGCAAGCACCTGGAACTGTTTGCCACATGGAACTTGTTGGTGTTAAGCAGCACCGCGCTCCACCGCGACTCCAAGAACGACGGAGCAGTGTCTGCAGCTGCTGCTGCCCTCAACATCGCGACGCTTTACCTCAAGAAACATCCACAGGCACCAGCACATGTCCGGCGTGAGATTCTCGAGCTCAAACTCACGCAGCTCGCGGTGCTTGAGGCGATGCATGGCACCGAGTACATTCTCGAGCTTGTGCCCGAAGCGTTTGTGCTTTTCCACGAGCTTTTCGAGGTGGTGGTGCTGGAAAAGAAGGTGCCGGTAGAAAACAAGTGGTCGCACCGGCCGCTGGTGCTTGACATGAAGGAAGTATCGAACGGAGCTGCGGCCATTGCCAAAACGAGAGTAGCCACGGTGACTGCTGCGATCAGTAAGCTCAAGGTGGCACCGGTAGCCACCAGCACTGCCACGACGATGGACAGCAACGTCGTGCTTCAGGACTTGTGGCTCTGGACATCACGCGTGTACCAGCGAATTGGGCTTCTTGAAGAATGTGAGCAGTGTATAGTTGAGGCCGAGACGGTGTACGAGCCAAACGTCAAGACGTACACGGCGTTGGGGTATCTTACATCAAAGAGCCGGAAGTTTTTGCTGTTGCAGGAGTATGAACGGCTGCTTGAACAGATGAGCCAGCAGCCATACAACCGGGAGTATGGCCGGACGTTGCTTGGACTCAGCAAAGCGTTTTTGGTGGACGACGATGAGACGAGTTCGCTCTTTACATCGACAAAAGACCGGGACGCCGGGATTGTTCGTCTCAAGAACCAGTTGGAAAGCTATGTATTGAGCTGGCCATATGGCTACAACAACAGCGAGGTCTGGTTCTATTTACTGAAGATCTACGAGGTGTTGGACGATAAGGTACGCATGGGCGAGAGTTTATGGCGATGTGTGGAGTTGGAGGATAAACGGCCAGTGAGAGGATACGAACGGAATCATTAGATAGCAGAATTACTATTGAAAAGTAGAGAGAATTTGATTGTAGAATACCATTACTGTTTCTATACTGTCAGTGTTCTGGTATCGCACGCGATGTTCTGGTTTTTACCGACAATTCTGATATTTACCGATCAACTTTTTTGTGTCTCCAACTCTCATTTTCAATTGAAATTCAAACTTTTTCAATCATCAATGGAAGTGTTGTACTGTTCAGTGTGTACATATCCGCCCGAATACTGTGAGTTTGGGGTCAGTGCCAAACGGTGTCGTGACTGGCTCGGAGAAACACATCCCGAGCTCCATGCCCAGCTCTATTCTGTCGATGCGCTTGCCAACATCACCTCGACGCTTTCGGTTGAAAAAGAACAAAAGATCACCGATGACTTGGCCAAGAAACAGTTGAAGGAAGAAGCCAAACAGGAACGTGAGCTCCGCAAGAAACTTGCCCTGAAAGTCGTGATCAAACGAATCGAACGCAACCGCAGAAAACATATCATTTCTGTCTCGGGGCTCGAGGTGTTCAATATCGATATGAAAAAGTTGGCCAAGACGTTTGCGTCCAAGTTCGCCACGGGAGCGTCTGTCACCAAGAACGCCGAGAAGAAGGAAGAGATCTTGGTCCAGGGCGATGTCAGTGAGGAAGCAAAGGTATACATCGAGAAGTTGTTGGAGGACCAGGGCTTGAATGAGGTCAAGGTCGAGTGTATCGATGAAAAGAAGAAAAAGGAGAAACCAGCCGTGCCAAAGTAACTCCAGAAATGTCCCCAGGTTTATGTAATTCTAAGTAGATCTATCGTATATTCACAGCTCGACACCATTAGTTGACGATTTTGCTGATGCTCGGCACCTTGTCGTTGTTATCCATCGTCATGCTACTGAAATGCACATCAGCAGCAGCAGTAGCAGCAGCAGCTGCTGCTGCTGCTGGAGCTGGAGATGCTGTGTGAGTTGTAGGATGAGTTGTAGGATGAGTTGTAGAAGGAGCAAGTGGAGGTGGAAGCACAGGGACTGCAACTGGCGGTGATCTTGCTCCATTCACAGGTCCCAGACCCGCGCTGCTTGTCAGCGATGCAGCAGACATGGGAATCATCATGAGATTCGGCTGTGGTGGCTGTGGCTGTGGTTGTGGTTGAGGTTGTTGTGGAAGCGCATAGACCAAGCTGCCATTTGCAAGCATGGGCTGGAGCGAGATCAACGGGCCGTACGGCGACTGGATCACCTGCTGCGGCATCGGATACGTATATGTCGGGGCCATTGCACGTGGATGATGCTGATGATGCTGATGATGTGGATGCTGTGGATGAGGATGCTGTGGATGAGGATGTGGTTGTTGTTGCTGTTGCTGTTGCTGCTGCTGCTGCTGCTGCTGCTGCAGTTGATGCTGTTGCTGATGCTGTTGGTTGATCGGAGGCAGTCGTTCGGGCGACGTATCGCGTGATTCCTTCTCGTCAAGCTTTTCCTGGCGTACCAGCTGGTTATACTGAGCCATACGGAGCGCATGGCGTGCGGGCGAGTCCAAGTTGAGGTACGCACAGTTGAGTTTGCCCTTGAGACAGTTGAGACACGCCGGAAGTGTTTCGTCACACTTGATCCTGCGTTTTTTGCATGTGCCGCAGCCGAGGTGTGAGTTGCGGTGTTTTCGGCGTGAGTTCTTCTTCTTAGTGATGGCAGCAGCACGGGGCCCCGCAGTGGACGCAGCACCAGCGGCTGGTGCCGTGCCAGGGGCAGAATTGGCAGGCACTGGCGGTAGCAGAACTGGTCCTAGCGGCGGTCCTAGCGGTGGAGGAGGCTGTTCACCATTCACAAGCACACTGACAGTGGCAGTGGTGCCACCGCCACTGCTCGGTACCGCAGGCATCGCCATGAGTGGCATCGATGGAATGAACTGAACTTTTGGTGTATTTATTGTTGATGTATTTGTTGTTGTTGTTATTTGTGGTGGTGGTGGGTGGGTGGAGATGAGCAGAGGCACCGGTGCGACCACGCCCAATGGCGGAAGCGTAAAGTGAGATTCTTTGTTGTTTGGCGGTGGTTTTAACGCCGAGTTGTAGAGATCCATGGCACACGGGCAGCAGAAAGAGTGGTGGAGGAAGGCACAAAGATTTGCGGTTCGTATTTGTCTGCGACAGCAGCGGGTTTGGTGACACAAATCGCAATCGATTTCAGGTACGGTGCAGGATGCGACGGTACGCACAAAAATCCGGGCACGATTTTTTGCCCGAACGTAGCGCCGAGGTTGGTGACGGCGCAAAGATACGACGCTTGGCCAATAGCCGCGCGGGTAGTGCGAGGCGCGCGTAAACGGAACGACAAAAATACCCTCACCGAAAAAGTCTACTGTGTCCTCGTAATTTTACGGACCGCACCCGTCGCCCACAACCAACCGTGCTTACTAATTTACGGGTAATCGCAGGGCGCGCCCAGACGCAATTACGTCATTGAATTACCAACTTTCATTGTCCCAATGAAACTGTCTGTTTTCAAATTGTCTGTCGGAATTTCTATCTTCTATGTCTGTACTATCTCTTCTAATTGTCTGTCTGATATCGTCTTCTATGTCTGTCTGTCTTCTGTCTGATATTCTATACCCTTCTCTTCAATATTCCTTTCATTTTAGCTATTTACAGCGTTGTTTTCATATCTACATCAACTCTTTCCACAAATATGGAGTAAAGATCACCACCGCAGTAATCAACGCATCAAACCCTTCATACACTGCCAACGGAAACCCAGCCACGCCTCGGGCCTGGAAGTTACAGTAGATCGCATAGAACGCCACGCAGAAGAAATGGTTGAACAACATCATGGGAAATGGCAACATGCCCAGCAACAAGCCGATGGGCCCGCTGACACACGATCCGCCCAACTGGAAATACTCAAAGCATCCCCGCTGCAACACCGCGAGCGCCTTGCGGTCGGCCGCAAACAACGTGTACAACGCGATCGAAAGCGTGTTGATCACTGCATCCAACCGCTTGCGCTTACGGTGGAACTCGCCGAGCTGCCGCGACACCAGCGCATGGTCACCCAAATCGGCCACTTGTTTGGGGTGCAAGAGTTTCGCCAACACCACGGCATCGTTGAGACCCACCGTCATGCCTCCACCGGTGAGCGGATGTCTCATGTTGAGCGAGTCTCCCAACATCACAAGGCCCCGGTGTTCGTCCAGACCCTGTTTCATCGCCAGCAAGAACTGGTTGGGCATCGTACGGAACTTCTTGGTCTCCAACGCCGCCTGGAACGCAGCCAGCACACCAGCAGGCACCACGGGTGCGATCTGGGTCTTAAGATAGTCGTACATCTCGGATACCGAAGGTTGTTTTGCGCCCCGGAACGCACAAAGGATTCTGGTTTCGTCAGGCGAGATTTGGTAGATTAACACCGGCGCATGTTCGCCCAAAATAACGTGGCCCCGGCCAGGCAGCGGTAACGTGGCGTTCTTCATGTGGAGACCCACAAAGTACGAGCCAATCAGCGGCACGTTCAGAGCCAGCAACTCTTTTCTGAACTTGGAATAGATTCCATCACACGAAATCGTCAACTTGGCACGATAATCAACATACGTGTCCTGAGCTTCCTTGACCTTGACCCCCACCACGGTATTGTTTTCCCGGAGGATCTGCAGCACCGTGCCTGTCAACGCCGTGACGTTGGGCTCGTTTTTGACGATGGTACGTAAGTTACCCAAGAAATCACCGTGATGGAACGCCACACCACGCACCCGTTCGTCGTCGTCCCATGCCTTGGCATTGAGGGTGGTATCTGAGTGCATCTTATCGTTATCGCCCACCACACAGTCGGCTACCGGCCGCACGGGGTTGGTGGTAGCGGCGTCTGCTTTGAGTGGATAGTCCATCTCGATCTTTTGGCCATGGAACTGGACATAGTAGCCAGTCACATCCACAGCCTGGATATTGTTGATAGCTTGAACCATTCCTAGTTCTCGCAACGCCTTGACGCCGGCAGGCTGCATCAATTCACCGACAATTCGGTCGGGCTTCAGCCAATCACGTTCCACAATCAACACTGTTCTTCCTTGCCGAGCAAGCGCCGTGGCAATAGCAGGACCAACAACACCAGCTCCAATCACAATAACATCGTACTCAGCCATTGTTTGTATGTTGTCTTTGGACGGGAATACTGTAGTATATATACAATGCGTATACGATGAGTTTGGTGTGTACTTTTCGTCGTATAGAATATGCAGGAATGGTTCGATCTAGTGGGATGATGTACACCACCAACAACCAACGACAACCAACAGCAACGAAGTTGTAGTTGTTGGTAGAGACACTAATGAACTTATTAGAACAACAACAACTTCGTTGTTGTTTTATTTCTATTTATTTAATTATTCTTCTTCTTCGCTCTCTTCCTCTGCGTCTTGTAACCAACTGATAAACTGTGCCGTTAAGCCACGGACCTCACCATCACCACCGTCCATTGCCCACCATTCCAAGATCGAATCTTCTTCAATAATCTCCATCTCATACAAAATCCGGACCGCAAGAAACATCACCGTTTGATTATACGCTTTATCAACCTTGGCGATCTTGGACTCGAGCACCGTACATAAATCGACCTGTTCTTCGTCATTAAACACCTGTCGCTTGAACAACGGGCCCCAGTGCTTGAAGATCTTGGCCGCAGCCTCCTTCGGTTCTAACGTGCCCGTAGCCACAAACTCGACCACTTTATCAACCAATGCTTCCACCGTGGCCTTTCTCACCTCGTGGTACGTCACGTTCATCGACATCCGCAACGTGTTCAACTCCAACAACGCCGTGTCCAAGTCATGGTTGTTGTCCAACGCTCTCTTCACCGTAGCAATCGCCTCCACCGCAAAATCCTCTTCCTCATCGTCAGAATACGTTTCAAAGTCGGTGGAGAGCACCAGCGTCGCCGAAAGTCGCCGTGCTTTCTTATGTTTCTTGGCCTTGCTCTGCGTAGCCGACGCAATCGAGTCGTCAGAGAAGTTGAGCGCCCGGAACTGGTACACCACCCCGGAATACTGGTTCGTGGTACTCATATCGGATTCGGTATCGTCGTCCACCGTACGGTCCGACAGGTACACAAACCCCGCGCCGTCCTCGCCCACAATATCCACGTCCTTGTCCACTTCTTTGTCTCCATCAGATTCTGCCTCGTCAAACCCAAACTCATCCGTTTTCTTGAACGGCTGCTCACCAATCCGAATATTGAATGGAACATGCACGCCGTGGCCGATCCGGACGTTGTAGCCCACCACCACGCCTGGACTGAGCGTCACGTCGTGGCCAATCACGCCGCCACATGCCACAATCGCCCGATCAAGCACCGTATTGTCTCCAATCACCGCTCCGTCCCATACATACGAGTTGTTGATCGTAACGTTGTTGCCGATAGTACAGTTCTTACCAATGACACTCTTGTTGATACACGTCTTCTCGCCCACACTGGTATGGGCTCCAATCGCGGTTCTGCTCCCGATCTTGCACGACTGGGCCAAAATCACCTTTTCTTCCTTGTAGATATGGTTGAACTCGTACGAATACGTGTTGTTATGCAACAAGTTGGCATCAGGGACCAACGGGTAGCACCATCTGGCCAAGATATCTTGCGAAATAGCGTCGTACGTGGCCCAGCTCACCACCCGCGCCGCGTACTCCGAACTGTCGTCGGTGATGTACGCATAAATCGTCTTCTTGACCAAATCAGACGTCAACACGCCGCGAAGAAAGTCTCGTCTCAAGTACTGGTAGTCAAAGTTCTCCTGGAAGATCTGCGGCACATGAGGCAGGCAGATATGGACGTGGCAGTCGATCAAGTCGTTTCTCACCACGAACTCATCTTCGATATCTTCAAGCAACTCGGGATCAAGAGCAATACTGCCCTTTTTGGCGTCGCCCAGCAGAATCTGCTGGTAGTAGATACATCTGTCGGTCTTCTTATCGAGAATGAACGCCGCGGCGTCCACATACAGCCGCAGACGATGCTGAGGAGACGTTGGAGTGAGCACCATCGTGACAATATGGTCTTTGTCCTGTTGTTTCTTGTGCTTGTGCACACTCATCGCTTTGTCAAAGTCCATGTTCGTCACCACATCGCCTGTGATCAAAAGAAAGTCTCCTGAGATCAAGCCCCGGTTGTCCAAGTCACGCATGGCATCTCCCACGGACCGCGACTCGAGCGACATCACCGTACTGATCTGGAACGGCGAGTTCTTGGACGTCCACTTCGAGTTCTCAATATACTGCTGGATCTGCTCTCCATGTGACGAACACATCAAATGCACCTCGTTGACACCAGCTTTGGCAAGAAACTCAAGCGTATACTCAATCAACGGAACGTTGGCCAACGGCAACAAACACCGCGGTTTTGTTGCAGTCAACGGCATAAACCGCGTCTCAAACGAGTCTGTTAACACAATCGCCTGGAATCGCTCGTCCAGTACCACTTCTTTCTTCTTGTTTTTGGGTGGCATTGATGTATGAAATGTTAGTTCTGCTTCGCTATTAAATTTTCATCGGTCACGTGAATGACGAGCGTGAACGAACAAGCGCAACGAGTGAGTGAAAAGTGTCTGAAAGACTGAAAGTGTCTGTCTGAAAAGTGTCTGAAGACTGAAAGTGTCTGAAAAGTCTAAAATGTCTGAAATCTATCTATTCTTTATCACTATTTACAAGCCTATTCATTGGAACTAGTAGCATTCTTTGCTGCCTGCTTCTGTTGCTCTTCTCTTTCCAACAAGATCTGTTTCCATTCAGGAAGTGGAGGCGGCTTCGACTTGTTGATCTCCTCTTCCTTCATCGCCAACAAGAGCGTACCCAACAACAACACAATGGTGATGCCCTGCGCATACATTCTTGCCTGGACAGCTTTCTGGGCCGTGGTCATGATCTTGTCACGGTTGACCAACACCCAGGATCCGTAGAGGGACGCAACCCACGACGAGAAAATGATGGGATACTTGTTGTTGTTGAGAATCGTGAACGTCTTGTCGGATAACGACATGCTGTTCCACTCACGGAACTCCTGCAACAACTTCCCTTCGGTATACTCCGATTGGTGCATCTGCTTATCGAACTCCCACGACCCTTGATCGGCCCAGAACGCAGTCATGGCAATGGTGGGCATGGTGAGAATACATGTCTTGATCGACGAGTTGAACGACCGGAAGCGCACCGCGTGCTTGTTCTTCATGTACGCAAAAAGACCCACAGACAAAATCAGACCATAAAAGAACCCTTTGGTGGCCTCAGACTTGACATGCGAGATATGGGCATCTCTTTCTTCCGTGCTAAGAATCTTCATTGTAGAGCAATTATGTAATTAAAAAGGGACGATTTTAACATGCGACAATTCCCGATCGGGGATAAAAGTCGTGCGCCAGACACTAGAACAGACACTAGAATTCAGACATTCAGGACTCAGGCTTACCAATGAACCACATGCAACATACCGTGAACCACGATATGCCCGGACACACGATGCCGGGACACGAGATGCCCGAAAAGTGTTCGATGAATATGATTTTTACGTGGGACTGGAAAAATACCTGTGTCGTGTTCCTGTGGTGGCATGTCAAGACGTTTTCCGGGTTCGTCGTGTCATTTGTGGCTATCGTAGCAGCAACCGCAGCGTATGAGTTTATTAAACACTGCACTGCACGGTGGGAACTTGGCTACACGAGCTTATTGGCCAACGGAACGCCCAATGCAAACGATACAGCCGTCCGCAAATATAAACTCAAAAAGGCTGTGCTCTACGGGTTCCAGGTTGGTTACTCGTTCTTATTGATGTTGGTCTTTATGACATACAATGGCTGGTTCATGCTTGCAGTAGCCATTGGTGCTGCGGTTGGGAACTTGATCTGGAGTGCCCCATTTGCACCTGCAGCCAGAGAATTGTCGTGTCACTAAGTTATAATTTAAATGAATATTTGCTCTTATTATTATCATTATTATTATTTTGATCCCTTCATTTTTTTCGCATCCACAAATACCTTTTTGCAACTTACTTTATGGTTCCTTCTTCTTCTACCACAGCGTCGTCCATCGAATCACCCGTAATCTCTCGTCAAGTATCTAACTTTTCCAACGGAACACGTTCCATCGACTCAGATACCTTGGAAGAGGCACTTGTCCAGAACCATACGCAGCTCGACCCAGAATCAGATTCAGTACCAATTATTGTTGCATCCCCACCAGCTCCAGAACAGAACCGCCGTCACTCTCGACCTCCATCAATGCCACCTCCTCCTCCTGATTTTTCCAGTTTAATTAGACCTCATGTAACTCTGGAAAAAGACCTAGAATTACACCTTGAAGAACTTCGCCGCGTTGCAAGTGAAAATATCACCACTGCTCTTTTTGCTCGGCGGATCTCGTCTGACGATCACGTTACAGTCGAATCTGTAAGATCGTTGGCAAACGACGAAGAATCTGCTCCTCCTCCTGGTTGGAGAACCTCAATAGTAACACTCTTGTTATCACGTAGACACAATATTTCCAAGAAATTAAAACGAATCTTCAACAAAATCAGAAATCGACAATCTAGTAACTAACCCGTTTTTGATTTCTTCTATTTAATAAAATGTTTAATAATTGACAAATTATTGAAATAATTTAATTAGTGTAGATTCACTTGTTTTCTTGAACAGAGGATGTATTAAGGAGGATAATTGTTAAATTGTTTCTTGGATTTTATTCATCTGCGTCTAGAATTAAGCCAATAAATACATATTATCAATGTTCTTTATGGAAAAATTGACTATTTGATTTAGACTTCAATCTTGTTTGAATGCGAACCAGACTTTCAAGTTCAAAGTCTGGTAATCAAATGGTTTCAAAAGTAAACATTCTCAATACTTAAAACAGTTTCTTTATCTCCATTGTCATATTCATGACAATTGGGGACGGTGGTTCATATGGGGATGAATTGGTCGTGCTCATACCAAATAGCTATGATTTGAAAAAATCAACTTTTCACTGGTCCAACATTCCAACCAACCCTCCACATACAATGTTTGGTTCCTTGTTCCAATATGCCTCAAAAGCAATGTTTGGTAGAAAGTCTTCTTTGAATACTCTCATTCAAACCAGAAACAAGATGAAAACTCACAAGGCCGCCGCAAAAAGATTCATAAAAACCGGAACTGGTATCAAGAGAAAACAGGCCGGCAGAAACCACGGTAACGGTGGTTTCAGTACTCCATCTTTGAGTCACTTGGATTCCTTTGTCAAGGTTGGCGAAAGAGGTAACCACTTAAAGAAACTTCAGAAATTCTTACCATAATCCATCATCCCCTGTACATAATACGTTTCAAATATACATTAGTCTACAAAAACGTTGGATACCATTAACGTGTCATCGTTCCCTTACCACTAAATAGTTGAGGGAGGGGAAACTGTAGTCTGACATTGCAGTTTGTTTTTGTCGTATAAATTCAGACTCCTTATTTCTGGTTCAAGTATTTAATCGTTCCAGTTTTCATAGTCTTGAGCAGGTCAGTCTTGTAGATGAAATGATATTGGAAGCCCAATAATTGTTCAGAGATTTATTTAAACACTCAATGATTTATTCTAGGTCAATTCTTTGTCTTGATAAGATTCCAGAACCTCCGCATTCCACGTTGACCTAACTTTAAAGCTTTGGGTGGTCAGAGCTACACTTTGTTCCAATTGTTAAGAAACTGCAGCAAAGTTTTCTTCTCTTTAGCTAAACACTGTACCTATACTTAAAGAAGGCCTTAGAGTATCGGCCATTCTTTAAATTCAAAAATGATGATGATCGCTTAAAGCTTTATATTGAAGCTTGCAAACTAATCATCTACTTGCGAAGAACCTCAGGTCAATTGAAAGTTGGTAGATTAATCCAGGAATATGATAATGGGGATTCTTTTCTCTTACGGTTGGGATTTTCAGATCCCTGATTTTGGGCGTGGCCCTACAAGAACTCGGAATTCCCGAATCCTTGGAAAGTCCCCTAAAACCTAAACTATATCTTACGGAATTTTACTAATTATCAATAATCAGAGTATCTTAAGTTTATTTTGAATCTAGACGTCTTTTTAGATAAGTATAAGCTAAGCTTAAAGTGTATTACAGATAAAGTATAGACTTATGATATAAGCTCTGGTTAAAAACTTTGGGGAGCGTATATTATTCCAAACCTTAACCTTTTAATGCTATCTACAGATCAATGCAAAAGATCTAATAAATTCATTATTACTATTAAAAAGTGTAAAGTTAAGTCCACAATTGTGAGTCAAGAGTCCTGTTCCTCGGTCCTAATTTTAGGGCCGAAAATCAGGAAAAATCTAAAAATAACTTATTATGAAAGCACTACACTATTTTCTGTTACTTTTGCTAAGCAAAGTAATTAAGGTTGAACTTACTTGAGTAGATAATAGAATTTATACAGATAAAATAAAATAAAATATAACATAGTCAATATATCTCTTTATTAAATGTTAATAAATATTAATTGGGCGTGTGGCGTAGTTGGTAGCGCGTCTGCCTTGCAAGCAGAAGGTCATTGGTTCGACTCCGATCTCGTCCATAATTTTTTTATTTACTTTTAATACACTTTCTATCAATCTTTTTCGATACATTGGTAACGTTAGAAGGTAACTTGGTGGTTATACTTGTAGCTCCGTTTAACAGTAGTAGGATTTAACGATATAGCATAAATAATTGGTTGTTACACGACTTCATCCTCTTGATTAATTTCATTACTAACTACAAGTGAATACCAATTATGGAGACAGAAGTAATAAATTACCTAAGAGATATCAGAATATCTCTATCCAGCACTCATACCAACTATAAGTTTGATGACCAATTAGGATTTCTTGGTTCATTAATCAGTCAAACTGGAGTAGATGAAACTCAGAGGATGAATTTGGCCAAGAATGGCGAAGTATGGGGTATATTATTCGAATGTATTATTACCGGCAATAACAGAGACTTGTTTGAAATATCCAGTCACATAAGGTTGTTTAGAGCAATATTGGTGTTAATACGTAATTTAGTTGTGAACTACCCTCAAGGAATTAATAATATAATCATGTTGGAATTGTTGAAGGCATTCAACCAGTTTGCACACAATTGCTCGAGAACCAATGACTTTTACGGTAAAACGGTTGAGATATTCTTTCAAGTAATTGTCAATTGTCCATATCAACAAAATGACGATGGTAACACTTCCAAAGAAGTGGTGTATCAGACCAATGACTTATTTGAGCAGATTGAATTTAGTGAATTCAGACAGGTTGGTATTCTTGCATTGAGAAACGTGTTTGGTGGGATAGAAGAGGAGACGTATCACAACTTGAATCTTTATCATTTACTACGGTTCAATTCGTCGTCTGTTATGTCATTTTTCTTGCATTACTTTAACGAGATCGATTTTACGGAAATTCTTAGCGAGCCGTCAAAAGCATTAATTACAACGCTCTATGAAGTGATTACGCATGAAAGTTTTGGAAAATGGATTGATGCAAAACAGCAAGAGCCAGATTTCATTCCTTGGCTAAAGCTTTGCCAATTATTAGTTACTTCTAAGGAAGATTGGAATAACTATCAGCTTACATCGATGCTTTCCTGGAATTCGGATTTATTTATTCTTTATTCCAAGCAGGCAATCCACCAACTAGAGAATAATGAGATTTCGTATAGCGAAGATCTTGAGATAATTATAGTGATCTTGCTTGACGTTATTGGTGATCTATGCAAGTTTAATCAGTCCAAGCAATTTTTGGAGCATTATTCTTTAGTGGATCATTTGATTGTACTACTCAAAGCTGTCCATGAAAACATCAAGCCTATTACTATCAAAGATAGAGAAAAGTACAAGAAAGTCTCTGACATGGATATCAAAAACACAAAATTGGGTCAACAGATGCAATATCCTCAAGTAAAGTCGTTGGTAATTGAGATCATTTCATATATCGTGCATGGATCCTTTGAATCTCAAGAGAAAGTCCGAGAACTTGGAGGTTTGGCTGTTATACTATCTAATTGTATTATAGATGAGAATAATCCCTTTGTGAAGGAAAGATCCATCATGTGTCTTAAATTCTTATTAGCCGATAATCCGAAAAACCAAAAATTTGTGGCTGAGTTGGAAGCCAAGAAGGTAGTCGACGATCTGGTGTTACAAGATGCGGGCTACCAAGTGGACATCAGCGATGGCAATTTGGCAGTCAAGAAAAAGAATTGACGTGGATTTGTATTTTCGGGGCATAATGGAAAATATAATTGTCCTGTGATTCGCATTTGTATGAAATGGGTCTACAGTTTTATTTTTTTGAGGTCCTGATCAAATTCGCAGCCAAACTCAAAACAGGAACGAAATTTTGTAGCAGATAAATAAGACCACTTTCCCCGTTTCTTCCGTATTCATTAATCACGACGTACAACCTAGAAAACAACAACTATGTCTGTCGCCGGGAGTGCTTCTCCAGTCGAAGACAATGTCTTGCATATCTTACCAGAAGATATCATCTCGGAACTTGAGTATCTTTCCCGTCAGGTGGCTGGTATACTACAAAAAACAGACACCCCAAACGCCAAACAAGATTTGAACACTATTTTCAACACAATTGAATGGTTAATCAAGAAGTTTGTTCAGAGCATCGATGTTGTCTACCCAGAGAGAGAAATAAGCTCCAGAGAAAGCAAATTGTCGTTACGAAGAATGCTTGATACCCTGAGCGTGTCCCAAACCTCGCAAGAGGCAGATTTTTTACCTTTGATATACCACTACTCGGGATTCCCTAACCAAAAGTCTGAACTGAAAAGATACGCCGAGTATACGACATCAATGCAGAACCCTAATCATAATGTCCATGACCAGTACCTTCAAGAAAACTTTCCATCTTCCTTGAACGTCAGAACAATGGAAGAATACGCGTCTTGGGTTATGAAATTATTAGAGTACAAGACCGACTTTGACATTCCAGATACTTTGTTTGTTGCAAATATAATTGGTACTGCTCACAGAATTGAGCCTAAACCAAAACATTTCGAAGAATACATCATCAAGTATTGCTCAGACAACAGGAAAGATAAAACCATCCCAATTGATTGGGAAAAACTCTCGACAGCTTTAAAGCCTTTCTTAAAGTACCAAAGCGCAAGTACACGTATTAGAGAGGCGTTAACCAACGATGATTTTGCTGAGTCTATCAAGGTGGAACTCATTCACAGTGTTTTATCAAGATACAGCTCTGACCAAATCTCTGATCTTGAGTGGTTTATGATTATCAAATTGCTCTGGACTAATTTACCACAAGCAATGGAGGTTTCAACCACCTCATATCCACTTTTGCACAAGATACGTGGATGTAAGTACTCAGAAGTCTTAAATCGTAACGCATCATTTTCCCAATCAGTCACTCAAACCTGGCCCAGATTCTACAAAGATCTTAAGAAGTACTCTAAACAAACTGAAAAGAAGGACGAGAAGGCCAAGAAGAATGATGGGAAACTCATGAAGAAATTTAAGATCCACGACAATAACTTCTTGCTGAACAAGGTTCAATCACTATTCACTCATTCGCCTTTAAAGAAGCAAAAGAGCGTATCTCGTTCTCCAAGAACGTCTCCCAAGAATTCTCCACCAAGGAAGAATACAAACGAAGCTAGAGATGACACGAAGACCAGAGCCAGAAAGGCAAGTGAAGACAGCTTATCAGGAGGTAGTATGTCGAAAAACAGTCCATCATTCTCTAGTCCTTTGAAGCCTAGCTCATTGGATGAAAGTCCATTGATTGGCAGTCCAATTGATAATCCTCTGCTTGATAGTCCATTACTTAGAAGTCCATTGAATGCTAGCACATTGAATAACAGCCCAATGAGCTCAACTCAACTAAAGGAAATTGAACTGGCAGATATTGATCTCGGGGATATACAACTCGAAGACATGCAGATTATGCAAAATATGACGCATAAGCTGGAACCTATTCCATCGAATCGGGCCATGTCTACAAGGAGATATTCGTCATATGATTATCTGAAACTTAAGGAGGCTATGTGGCCCAAGAGATATTCCTGGAACCCAACTCTGATGGATTCGTATTATTTGAGTGACGATTTATGGTTCAAGAGTCCAGTTGATATTGTACTTCACTTGAGTACAATAATTGATGTTTAAATTTACTAATTACTATTTGCAGAAATGAATACAGCCTATTGGTTCAATTGGTCAATAATAGCCTTCTTAACCTTTTCTAACGATGCTTCGTCGATTAATCTGATTCTCTTTTCCTTGGTGCTCAATTGCTTCAATTCAAGTGGCAAGACATCTTTTTCAAAAGAGTAACCTTCGAACGAGTCCAACGCCTTGTTGACAACTTCCGAAAACTTGGCTGGGTGAGCAGTTGATAATGAGATATACTTGATTTTGTCTTCCTTTGAGTCCTTGGAAATAAATCTGTAGGAAGTGGCCACACCAACAGCAGTATGTGGGTCCAATACGTAGTTTTCGGGATGGTTTGAGTAAACTTCCTTGATAGTCTTAACGGTATCTTCGTTGTCAACTCTTTCAGAACCAAAAAGCTTTCTGGCAGACTCAACCACGGCGTCAGAAGCTACAACAGAACCGGTGGCTTTCAATTGGTTCATCCAATTTTGCAAGGTGGCACCAGCTTCTTCGTCATTACCATTGGCAATAGTGTTTCTTATCAAGTACCACAACAATCTTTCAAAGTTTGAAGAGATCAAGATATCCATAGCTGGGGAGTATGTGGCCTTGACGGCTTCGTCTCCGCTGGTGTTCTTTTCGTAACGACCGGACTTCAAGAATCTGTCCAAAATATCGTTTTCGTTAGTTGCAATAATCAACTTGTCAACTGGCAAACCCATTTCGGTAGCATAGTAACCAGCCAATATATCACCAAAGTTACCGGATGGAACAACAAATCTGATCTTGTCATCGGAGTTGCCCAATTGTTTTCTCAACTGGAAGTAGGAGTAGAAATAGTATGTTTGTTGAGCCAAGATACGGGCCCAGTTGATCGAATTAACGGCACCAACGTGATACTTGTCGTTGAATTCTTTGTCACCAAAGATTTGCTTGACGATGTCTTGACAGTCATCAAAGGTACCCTTGACAGACAAAGTGTGTACGTTGGCATCCTCAACGGTGGTCATTTGTTCTTCCTGAATAGGAGAGATTCTACCAGTTGGGTACAAGATGAAGACAGAAACATCCTTCTTGCCACGCAAACCGTAGATGGCAGCAGAACCCGTGTCACCAGAAGTAGCACCAACCACGGTGATGACGTCCCTTTCTTCGTTGGCTGCCTTCTTTGCGTTACGTCTGGTCAAAAAGTACTCAAACAAATTACCCACAAACTGTAATGCAACGTCCTTAAATGCATAAGTTGGACCATGGAACAACTCCAATAAGTACAAATCTGAGTCGATCTTCTTTAATGGAGTGACTTCGCTAGATCTGAAGGTGGAATAGGACTTTTGAATCAAGGTTCTCAAGTCTTCATCCGGAATCTCCTTTGAATCCACGTACAATCTCAAGATATTAAAAGCCAATTCGTTGAAAGATAAATCTTTCCATTCTTCCAAGAATGACGAAGGTAACTTTGGAATTTGGGATGGTAAGAATAATCCACCGTCTTTGGCTAAACCAGTCATGACAACATCTTCAAAGGAGAAAGCCTGTGCGGCACTGGAACGAGAAGATCTGTAGACTTGTGACATCTTGTTTGTAACTAGAATAGAGTTGTCACTTTTTCACAAATAATTCCCAAAATTGAGTCAACGTTTTGTGCCGGTACCGCTTTGTACTGTGTATGAATTATGACACACACACCTTCCAGAAAAAAAATTTTGCGGTGGTTCATTTTTATCTTCACGTGTGGAAGCACGTGAGGAAGATTCTTTTGACCTCATGCGACAAATAATGATCGTCTTAAATTTCACTAGATACTTTAGCAATTGCATTTGATCCAAAACAGCGTTCCCACTATAAGGAAAATACCATATAATTTTCCTCATTTTCTTGTATATATTACGCAGAATCGGTATCAATCATACCAACTCCACCATACGCTCATAGGTCAATTGTGTTTGTCTGATGTTACAACGATGGATAGCCAGGTGTCACTTTCGGTACAATAGTTCCAGTAGTGGGTTCAACGCTCCTTTCCACACTACTCCATATTCCGATAAATACTACAAGCCAATAATACGTGAAGGTTATAGAGGGTTTGATAAACTTATGATTCCAAAAGATTTTAGAGCAGGAAATCAGGAGCTAGACATTAGTCCAGAAGACGCCACACAAGAAGAAAATCTACAAAAAATCATAAACTCGTTTGAATCATCTGTAAAGGTTGCAATTGGGTACGGTTCGGGAGTATTTCCTCAAATCGGATACGGTAAGGAAAAGTCTGAAGAAATGCAGATTGACTTCATCAACATTGTGGAGAATAACGATACGTTTCACAGACAAAACCTAAAGCAACATCCAGACCATTACTCCGTCAAATTTCCGTTTTTGATTAAATTAATCCAAGGACAGAGTGGAATTTACTTCAACCCTTTTGTTAAAACAGACTATGGGGTTATCAAATATGGCATCATCTCAAAGAACACCTCCTTGAGAGACCTAAGTGAGTGGAGATCTTTGTATTTTGCAGGTAGATTGCATAAACCTGTTAAATTCATAAAAGATGATGATGAAACCATAAAGTTCTTGAATCAATTCAACCTAAAAAATGCAATGACATTATCCATCTTGTTGATTGAGAAGAATCAATTCTCGGAGGTTGAATTATACGAAAAAATTACAAGCTTATCGTATTTGGGAGACTTCAGAATGTATATTGGCGGTGAAAACCCGAACAAGGTGAGAAATATAGTTGACAAGCAGTTCTTACTTTTCAAGAAGTTGTATGAACCAATTTTGGACTATTTTGTTCACAGAAACTGTGTGATAATAATGGATAACAGTGGAGCGAATAGAACATTCCGCAAAAATTTACCGGTCAACACCAAGATAAAGTTAGTCAGTACTTTACCGTTGCATTTCCGGACCAAATTGTATCAAATGTATCACGATAAATCGATCAAGGATATTGTCAAGGACAAAGATCTAGCAAAGAACTTGACAAAGGTGGTAAGCAAGACTATTTCCTCGTCCTCTATTAAACAGGCAATTAAGGGATTCTTCAGCTCCGGAATTATTAAGTCGATAAAATATGCATTTGCTAAGCAACACAAATTTTGGAGAGGAAGATTAAGACATGCATAATCATATAAATATATGCGTGTATGTTTTTTTATGTGTAAATACTAGATCAAATAAGATACATTAGTCATATTAGCTGGTCGTAAACATACACCACAAAGATATATTATTCTATACTGTAGTTTACTTCCATCACCATTAAAATTCTCGATCAAGAATATTTAAGGTGTGAAAGTCATTAGGGCAATACTTTACTCGGGATGAATGTGAGGGTGGAGGTAGTTGAAACCGTGGATTGGTTGACACACTTGAAACTTCGTGGTTGTTGAAATAAGTTGATGGGAGTGGGGTATGATTTGGAGCGTTCGTTGTGTCCTGGGTTTTGAGCTGATTTGTTGGATTAATTCTTTGACTTAACGATGTGATACCTCTATCTCTAATTGACAATTGTGCAAACGACGAAGAAGATGCAGGTGAAGGTGATGTTGATTTTAGTTGATTGTTTATGCTGGTGTGTTTGGTAATAAGACCTTGGAAATCCATGTCTTGAGGTTCTTTGTTGTTAGATTTATCTTGTTTTATGCCGTTATGTGTGGAGTTTGTATTTGGTAATACTGAATTGTCCATTCTAGAATGTTTGATTCTCTCCCTTTTTAACAAATCGTCAGGATAAATGTCATTGCTTAGTATTAAATGTTTGAGCTTTGGATCCTTTGATGGCATAAGAACCAATTCATCGTTTTCCTCTTCAGATGATGACGAAGTAGCTGCAAGATCTGTTTCTTCGTTTTTCATTGAAGATCTTTTTCGTTTCTTCGACCTGAGTACTTCAAATGGATCAAACAGGTAGTAACTAATTAAATGAAGCTTCTGGTTTTGCTTTGTAATAATTGAGAAGCTTTGCTTCACTAGAAGAGATTCTTCTTCTGTTGCTTCTGTCGATACGGGGTCCGAATCAGTTGTCTTGTTTGATTTTTTATCCTTCGACGGTAATTGTTTGTAAATTAAAAACTGGCCATGATGAACCTTTGAAGGAGACCAAACTTTGCCATCGGTCCATCTTTTCATACCACATTGGGTTTCATTCCAGACAAAGACAGTATTTGGTTTAATGTATTTCTTTTTTTCAATATTGTTCAAACGACGATTAATGGTGGGAAGAATCTCTAATCTAGTTGCTTCGAAAAGAAGCAATGCATCCAATACTGTTTTTGTTCGTCCCTTGTAAGTAATTATCATATTGCTACTCAGATTTTCACTTGAATTGTCGTTGTCCTTGCTCAGAAAGTTGGTAGCCTCGGTTTGAGGGTTGTATTCTGGGATGATCCACATTGGTCAGTTTGGAGAATCTCTTTATTGGATAATGTGAGAGATAAGACGAAAATAATGTAGATGCTGCAATTTTTGCTAAACCAGGTCAGTCATGAACGAAAAGAAAGGCATTGACGTGAATGACAAAAAGGAGTCAACCCAAAAAAATTTATGTAAAATCGCGATTACTAGTCGAGCTAGGAAATCTGAGTATTTAGACAGATCTAAGTTTAACTTATGTATGGAAGAAATGAACAAAATGGAACCTCGAATACAACCAGCTAACTACTTTAGCGAGATATCAAAAATGTATCATTGTATTGAGGTTTTGAGGTAACCAGAAACCCAGCAATCGATTGAAGTATTAATTCGGTGTTTTAATTTGAATGTACGATACCTGTTATCAAGAAATTTAAGTTTCCTGATTGAGGATTTATATTGTTAATTCCTATTTTTGGTGCTCATGTTCGAGGACAAATGTAAAAAGTCACCTTAACATGTAATAATTTTTCCCGCAATTCTTTATAATAATCGGTACAATTTCGTATATTCCACCAACTTTTTTGCTTGTGTAACAAACTGCGCATACTGAGGCTTTTTTCAGAGGGGAAAAAGATGCCAGGGGTCACCACTTATTCCGCCGTATTGCTATAATTATACACCAAAAAAAAAGCACCACTCTGTATTCTACTTTTGAAGTCATCTTTCATTTTCAATTTTATTATACTTTACCACAATTTATCGCTTTCAGCGAAGTATTGCCACAATCTTTTTTAGGTTTAAAATTTCCTCATCAAATTTTTCCATTTTTGTATATTTTTTACCAACCTCAATATTCATAGTTGCTACAGATTAAAATGTTTGGCTGAGCCGAACATCGTTATTTTCAAACTTTCAAAAGTTCAGAAATTTGAACAATTTTTTGTATTTTTCTCCACTAGACCAGAAATTTTTGTTTTTTACCCAAAATTGATTACAATCGTATTGTGGTAAAGAGGAGAAGATAAAAAAGAGGGGAAAGGCTGGACTCTGTGTCTGATGACAAGAGACCATTTTATTTTCATCCCCTCATTTTGCACCCTTTCATTAAGTTTTGTTTTTCTTTCAAAGCTATACGACTTATACGATGACATGACATGAAAATTGTCCCAAAAAAAAGAACTCGCAACAATTTTATAGAATCACGCTAGCTTATATTATTATTAGAGGTAGAGGAGGGGGAATATTTAGAATTTTTTGTCCCATGATTCCAACTTCATGGTACCGTTTTCTTGGAAGTTGATGTGCATCTTGAAAGCATCCTTCAAGATGTGAGGTTCATGCAAAGTCTTCTTCTTTTCCGCATAGAAGGTAGCTCTCTCCAAGTAGTCCTGTAATTGAGCTCTGTAGTCTGGGTGTGAACACTTGTCAATGATCACCTTAGCTCTTTGCTTAGGAGATAAACCTCTGAGATCAGCCAAACCTTGTTCAGTAACAACAACATCCAAGTCGTGCTCGGTTTGATCAATATGAGAAGCCATTGGAACAATACAAGAAAGACCAGTTGGGTCGATCTTGGAAGGTCTGGCAGATGGAGTGTGCATGATAGACAACTTGGCATTTCTGAGGAAATCAGCAGAACCACCCAAACCATTCAACATTCTGGAACCCATCACGTTGGTGGAGTTGGCATGAGCGTAGATATCAACTTCAACTGGAGTGTTCATGGCAATAACACCCAATCTTCTGATGATTTCGGGAGAGTTAGAAACAACTTGAGATCTCAAACACAACTTCTTGGAGTAAGAGTCCCAGTTTTGGTACAACTTTTCAAATCCTTCTTCAGTTAATCTAATCGAGGTAGCAGTGGCAAAGTCCAAGGAACCGGATTCAAAGAAATCCAAGAAGGAATCTTGCAAGACTTCGGTCCAGACAGACAAGTTCTTGAAGTTCGAAGATGCCAAACCTTCGACAACAGCATTAGCAATGTTACCAATACCAGATTGCAATGGGTGCAAGTTTTCTGGCAATCTACCGAGCTTAACTTCGTGTTCAAAGAATTCTATGAGATGCTGTGCAATGTTTTGAGAAGTGATGTCAGATTCAGTGTTTGGTGGAACCTTGTCTCTACTGGTAGATTCAACAATTGCAACAACCTTAGATGGGTCAACTGGGATAGCAGTAGTACCAATCTTGTAGTCTGAAGAAGTGTGTGGGTATGGTTGTCTGAAAGGTGGGTTGACAGGCATATCAATGTCGTGGATACCTTCAAAAGATGGCGTGTTTGTGTTGACTTCGATGATGATCCTGTCAGAAACAGAAATCATTTCTGGAGAGGCACCAACAGCTGGACCAGGCACAATGGAACCATCTTCGGTAATAGCAGTGGCTTCAATGATGGTGAAGTCCAACAAATCGTTGTCCTTCTTGTCTCTGGTGTAGTATCCGTAGGTCAAATCTTGTGGAAACATTGACAAATGCTTGTCAAAGAACTCAATTCTACCCTCATTGATACCTTGAGCAATTGGCTTACCGACTTGATGTGGTGATCTCTTAAGGATCATATTGTTGGTTGCCCATCTACTCTCTTCAGGACCAGCAGAAGCGCCAACAAATAAGTTGAATTGCAATTGACCTTGAAGGTTATTCTTTTCAACGTGTTCAGCCAAAGCAGATGGGATGACTTTTGGAGCACCAACACCAGTAAAACCGGACCAGCCTAAGTATTGACCGTGTTTGAACAACTCGATACATTGCTCTCCAGTTCTCAACTTTTGCAAGTATGGAGCGTATCTCACTCTTTGTTTAAGTAAGGAAGACATTATGATTCAAAACGAGACCAATTACTCTGTTTCAATATTTCAATTAAGCTAAGCAAAATCTACGATTTATTCAGTTTCGTGAATAGCCCTTGTATTATATAGTCGCGTATCCAGGGAACGGCCAAAAAAAAAAAAATAACACCAAAAAAAAAAAATAACCTCAACAATTTTGATTTCTTTTTTTTTTCTTGCTCTACATTCAAGATTGCCTGTATGTATCCCAGCCATTTTCTCTGTTGGGTGGCGAGGGGATAAGGGAGGGGTAGTAGGACCTTTCACGCATGTTTATGCTATGAAAGTGAGGCTGGACACTCTGTTACTATACAGGCTGAAATGAATCTATGGGACGCCAAAGTTTGTGTTAAATTTTAACCTGTGTTGTGTGGTAAAAAATATGACGATGAGAAAAACATGGCGTTGCATGTTTCAAAAATTTCCGGAGTACCCCATATGGGGTACTCCGTATCTAAGAAATGTCGACGTGGTCGTTTTAAAGACGCTTTTTTCTCTGGGTTTTGGAGTGAGTTCCGAGACCGGAGTTCCAACTACAGTAGGTTTGTTTGTTTAACTGGTTCGCACCAGAAAGTGCCGATTCGTAGGATTTTGCAAACAGGTAACCGAAAATCCTCCGAATCCGAGGCATTAAAACATAATATGGTTTGCAATGAATTGAAATTCGCCCATCCATGGGTAATGCACACGATATATTTTATTGTCAAAACATTGCCCCTCCTTCCTGCAAATTAGTAAAAAACCGTTTAACGAGGGTGACAGGGCATAATTAGAGAGTATTTACGCTCAGTTCACACGTATACTTCAATATTGAAGGAAATCCAATTTAAGAACTTCATTACTTATATTATTAATTGTTTCGTCAACATCTACCTACATACTTGAACCTCCTTTTTCTTCGGCCAGGTATCGCACAAAAAGAATTTGCACCTAACTCCGAGATTACATGCATTGGGATTGGTCAGCTATTAAACCCATAGAACGAGAACGTCAGGGTCATACAAACCGCTCGGGAAATAATATACAGGTACATTGATCATGAGACCTTCAGCAAATATCATCTGATATTCAATTTGGCTGCTTTAAACCGACTTACTCTAACCGAGTTCCCCTCTTCGTCAACGGGCTCAAACTCCGATTCTTCATCAGTCTTTCTGAACCCATTGGAATTGCTTTGCACAATGATCTTTTGACGTAACCTATGATAGTTTGCAGTTATTTGCTGATCAAATACGTCATCCTCCATTGTATCATCAATGTCCTCGTTGCTGAACTCGTTTTCGACTATCTCATCAACTAAAATAGGGCCATCATCTTCATCTTCGTCGTCATCAAATTCGTCAGCTCTTTCGATCTCATCTAATCTAGGGTCAAAGACAGTCTGATCTCCTTTTAATTTCAACAACTTTTCTCTCTTTTCATCGAGATCCTCTATCTTATCACGGCTTGGCATTGACTCAATCATCTTATTCAATACCTCGAAGTCTTTAAGCTCTTTAACAACAGGTCCCTCTGTTTCGATATCATCGTCATACATACCCAAAGCGTATGCTTTAGCCATCGTATCCAAATCCTGTTGTAACGATAAATAGTCTAAAGTAGTATCTCTCACTGCTGACTCATCTCCTTCCACAATTAGTTTGTCTTGCTCATCCGAGACTATAGTATCCGTGCTTTCAGGTGTCAGAATGGGGGGTTCAGTCTTTTTGGTAATTTCGTCGTTCTTTGGTTGGACTTGTTGTTTCTGTTTACTAGCTTTGAATCGAGAAATCTTCTTTGGTTCCTTGTGAATTTCTTCGTTATCCTGTTTATTTGCTGAACCATGCTCAACAATATCAGAGACAACTGATTGTTCCTTTATTGCATCTTTGTTGTCAATCTTATCTTCATTTTCTCTTATTGATTTCTCAATCAACTGAACTCTATCAATAGGGTCCACAGTACTGGAATACTCCTCACTGTTATCAACTATTTTCTTACCCCGAGATTTTTGCTTGAAAATAGACTGTCTAGTTGGTTGCTTCAACGTTTCAACCACTTCTTCGACATTTCTCTCAACAATGTCTATCACAGGACCCGACAAATTATTTTCCTTTAGAGATGTGTCTTCGTCTTGATGTTTGACAATCCCGGATGCAATTCTTTCCTGCTTAAACTTAGAAAGCTTAGGAGCATCTTCTATGTTTTTTATCATTTCACTGATGTTCTCAATTTCGTTAATTTCAAGCTTTTCTGAAAACCTGACATTCTTCAGTTTGTCTCTTTGGGCCAAATCCGTGTCTTTCAAGCATGATTTCTTCTCTTCTATATCTTGGACGACCAGAGAATTCTTAGATTTCTCAGAATTGAGTCTCAAATTCAATACCTGATTCCATAGAAGATCATTTGCTTTGTCAGCTTCTGAATTGTAGCCCAAAAATGCTTTTCCGGGTCCATAAAGTAACTCGTCAGCAATGTCATCATCATCATCATCTTCATCTTCCTCATCATTGTCTGAAAATTCAAATTCCCACTCTTCATCATCCGCAAAACTAATACCAGGGTCACCATTGTCAAACCCATCCGCCAAAAGCTCCAACTCAAGTATATCATCCCTGTTTATTGCAGAATTCCTTTCGTTAGGTGTACTGGTCAATGTAATTCCATTGCTAACAGGGGTATCTTCTAGGTGGTTCTCTTTTATAATGTTGGCAAGAATCATATTTCTTTCCTGTAACTTTTCCTCATCTAAGGATGCTTCTGATACGTCCGAGTACCACGGTATGCTCAGGTTTGATTCGCCAAAAGACGATGACTCGGGATCATCAGTTTCTCCAAACTCTCCTTCATCTAGCTTCTTGAACTCCTCGATGCATACCTGTTTTAACTTGAATTTGTCATCAGGACTGACATTCAATTTATCTATTTTGTCAAGAAGACCATCTTGATCTACTTTAGAAAGAGAAAGATCTTTACTTCCTGGTATTAATTCCATATCTTCCAATAATTCTTTTAGTTGATCTTCCTCTTCTCCTTTTTCGTTTCCTATTGCTTCTCTTTCCACATCGTTGTTGATCTTGTCGTCTTTTTTATTAGGGGTTTCTGATGTTGCCTCACCCACCTTTTCTTGAATGTATTTGAATTCAGATTCAGGTGGTTTCTTTGTTGTTGAACTCGATTTGCTAGTTTTGGTAGTAACTTCAATTTTCTGATTATTAATTGTAGTGCTCAAAACATTATCATCATCGTCTAGTTCCTCCGTAATATCCATGTAAGGTAAACCTTCCTCGTTGAATTTCTTCAGATCTAAGGCACCTTCATTGTTGGAATCTAACTCTTCAATTCCTTGTAATTTTTCAAGATGTTCTTTGATACTCATCGCCTCTTGTATTTTTGAGTTAAATTCGGCTAATGATTCATTCTGTCTTTCACATTGACGAGCCAAAAACTCCTGAGCATCTTTGACGGACTTTTCAACAAAATATTCACCTCCAAGATGTACTGTAATACGTTTTTCTTTGCTATGTGAAATTTGGGCCAATGTCTTATTACTCGTTAAAACTTGATCTTGCAAGACATTTCTTTTATTCGTAATTTGTTCAAGTGTAGTCGATACTTGTAAATACAATGCTACTAAGGCATCCTCATCTCGAAGAAAATCAACTTCGCCAAGCATACTGGTGACGTAAAGGAGGTTTTAAACGATCTAATGGCAAGATCCAGTAACGTAAGTTATAAAAAAACGAGTTTTGCACTACCAAATTGCTGATCGTGAATTTTTCCACTAAATCTAATCTATAAAAGCTTTGCCCTCCTACGTTGAACTCAAATTGTTCTAATTCCTACGAAGTGCATTGGATACACCCTTTTTCTCTTCCCATTCCCGTAATGCCAGTTCCCACTCTTCATCTTCGGTCATATTTACAGGTTGATCCGTTGACGAATTCATGTTGAAGTTTTCCTCGTCGTTCTTTCTCTCTTCGGCATCATAATCATCCTTGAATTCAATCCACCTCTCGTGGATATCTACTTCCTTGAATCCTGGTAATCCACCTTGTCTTGTTGCTTCACTCCAAATTGAATCACCTCCAATTTCGCTTCCGAAGCTGTAGCCATTGGCTTTGTCTATAACGCTAAGCAAATTGATCATACTTTGCTTATTTTCGACTGCCAATACCTCAAAAGACACCAAATTAAAATCCTCCACTAACTCTGCTATCATTTCCGTAAGCTTGACATAATTTCTTCCCAAAACAGAGTTTGACTCTTTCTCTAAGAACGGCTTGAGATAACTCAAATCTTGAACCTCTGTATAGTAATCTAGCCTGAAAGGTAGTTCTCCATAATTTCGAAGCATATCTATCTTAGAAATGACATTCACATGGGGCAAATCTAGTTGTAACATTGATCTCAAACTAAGTAAAAGGATTGAGATATATTGCGAAGGACTCGTTAAATAGATAGAATCCACCAATGAAACAACACATAGACGAAGTCTCTTTGACTTTACCAATCTTTTAAATATGTGAAATAAGGAGTTGTGATGTGTAAATAGCTCTACTTGACCAGGACAATCAAATATCAAGTAGTTTTGTTCTGCAACCAACTTGTCAACCTTTGCTATGAATTGATCTATTCCATCCTCATCCAAACTTTCCAATGCATACATTAACCCCCCATTTGGCCCCAAACTCAATTCTTCCATAATTTCCTCAAGGGTGACAAAGTCTCTTATATCCAATGCACAATTTGGATAAGGTAATCTGTCATTTGCAGGGTCAAGGTTTATAATACACAGTTTACGTCCTATGGCAGACATAAACTGATACATCCCATGGCAATATGTGGATTTACCGGAGCCAGGCGGCCCTATCACTACTTGGCCAAACATGCTATAACTCTTCCTTCAGATTTGTTGCAGTCGCAAAATTATATTACTAACTCCACTTTGTCCAATTTGCACGACCAAAAAATCAAACAGAAAAACTCATTTGGAAGGCAACACTTCTACGCCAACCAGTTAATTCTTGTGGAAAGAGTTCAGGTATCCATTGAATATTGTTTTAAAGTTTTAAAACATTCATTTAATATTTGTGCCGTATAATCTTTTTTTGATTTTAGCATTCAATCTCATTTAACTTCCTTTGCCACACAAGATGTCCAACGAATCAACCTTTTTAAATAAAACCGTCACCGTTTCACCTTTAGTATTATTATCTGTTGTCGATCACTACAACAGAGTTGCTAAAGACTCCAAGAAGAGAGTTGTTGGTGTTATATTAGGTGATAGTTCGACCGATAATATCAATGTTACCAACTCCTACGCTATTCCATTTGAAGAAGATGAAAAGAATTCAAGTGTTTGGTTTCTTGACCACAATTTTATAGACTCAATGGGAGAAATGTTTAAGAAGATCAATGCGAAGGAAAAGCTTATTGGTTGGTACCACTCTGGCCCGAAATTGAGACCGTCAGACTTGAAGATAAACGATGTGTTCAAGAGATATACACCCAACCCTTTATTATTAATTGTTGATGTTCAACCAAGAGAGGTAGGTATTCCAACTGATGCATACTTTGCGGTAGAAGATATCAAAAATGATGGTTCGGCTGCTGAGAAGACCTTTGTCCATGTCCCTTCGTTGATTGAAGCTGAAGAAGCCGAGGAAATTGGAGTGGAACATTTGTTGAGAGACATTAGAGATCAAGCTGCTGGCAATTTATCGTTAAGAGTTACTCAAACTTATCAATCTTTGTTGGGATTGCACCAGAAAATCAGAGAAATAGCCAATTATTTGGATAAAGTTTACCAGAAGAAGTTGCCAATAAACCATACTATCTTGGGCAAGTTACAGAATGTTTTTAATTTGTTGCCCAACTTAGCGAATCAAGACTTTAGTGAATCCAAACCAGGAGGTGCAGAAACCTACCCTACTAATCCATTGGCTACTGCTTTCACGATCAAAACCAACGATGAATTGATGATTGTTTACATAAGTACTCTTGTGAGAGCTATTATCGCATTCCACGACTTGATTGATAACAAATTAGAAAACAAAGCCTTAAACGATAAGAAGTCCAATGTTGAACCCAAAGTTGAAGATATCGGCTCTAAGATCATTGAGGAAGAAAAGGGTGTTACTACAGCTAAAGAGTAGTTGATTAGTTTTAATTTACAATTAAGCGAATAGTAGAATAATTGATTATTAGTCGTGTGTAAATCATTTATTGTTGAATTGCACCAAATGGAATTAAAAATTAAGCACACATATAATCTGATCAGCAGTTTTATCCAACCAGTTTAGGAGTGTGCGTAGCGGTTCTGGTGCTTCATACGTGATTCTATTGAGGACTTAAATCATGTCACATAGGATTCTTGCCTATCCAAGGCTCAATAATGTTGCCAACTTTAATTTTTTTTACAAGAACACTAAGCGAAACTTGATCATTCAACAAAACTTCATATGCAATGAATATTTAAAAGATGAATACGGCAGAAAGTTTTGGGTTAGAACAAATACAAAGAAAGCAGCGTTTTCTTCTTCCTCATATTCAAATTCAAGTTCAAAGCAAAGTTCCACAAACGACGATAACACCATATTAGAAAATGTTGCTACAAAGATGTTGAATTGTCAAGAGCCAGAGGCTGCAACTAATTCCAAAACCATCAACTCACACATTCCATTTGAAGTAAGACCAAAAGAGGCTTCTAACCATGTAATAGGCGGTGTGAAATCAAACCCAAAAACAAAATCCGACCTTCAGAAGATGATAAATCCGTACATCAAATTGACAAAACCAAATTTGACTGTCTTGGTGACCTTAAGTTCTATTTGCTCATACGCTATTTCGCCGTTGTCTGTCTCTTTGTTTGAGTTGATATTCCTAACTGTTGGAACAGCGATGTGTTCTGGTGCAGCCAATGCAATCAATATGGGACGCGAGCCTGATTTCGATAGAAAGATGCCAAGAACAGTAGGACGTCCTGTCGTCCGGGGATTGGTGACACCTGCACAATCCTACAAGTTTGCAGCTATAACTGGATCGGTTGGTTGTGTGATGTTATGGTTTGGGGTAAATCCTATCGTTTCATTACTTGGTTTCCTGAATATTGTTCTATACTCGTGGATCTACACTTCTCTTAAGCGGAAGTCAATTATAAACACTTGGGTAGGAGCCATTGTTGGAGCTATCCCTCCCTTGATGGGATGGGCATCGTCGTCACCATTGAATCATCCAGCAGCATGGTGCTTAGCAGGACTTTTGTATGCATGGCAGTTTCCTCATTTCAATGCCTTGTCACACAATATTGCAGATCAATATAAGCAAGCAGGGTATGTCATGGCTGCTGCAGAAAACCCAAAGTTAAATGCAAGAGTAGCATTGCGTTATTCCCTTTTAATGTTCCCCCTTTGTTTTGGATTATCTTATTACGGGATTACTGATTGGGTATTTCCATTTGATTCCGCTATAGCGAATGGGTGGTTAACCTATCTTGCTTTCAAATTCTGGTACCAACAAAAGAAAAATTACAAGACTGGCTCAAAGCCAACTACTGAAGGGTTAGCTCTAGCAAGTACTCATGCCAGAAAGCTTTTCTGGTGTTCGGTATGGCATTTACCAGCAGTTTTGATTTTGGCGATGTTGCACAAAAAGGGACAATGGGATAGATTCTTGAGTTATTTGGGAATCAAAAAGGACCAGAAATTGAACCAACCGCTCATTTCTTAGATTTTTCTTGTACATATACATAATATGGGATTGAGTAAACATATTCTAATATATAAAACCGTCATATCAAATAAGCCATGTACAAGGTTAGACGATGTACGAATTTATTGAAATGTTCAAGAAGTCATTGAAGTTAACTAGAAGTATCAAGACTGGGCAGTACATACTCTAAGATATTTCTTCTAGAAAAGTGAATGTCGAATGAAATATTGACGCAAATTGCATATTAATTTCTCGTCAAATGCACTTGGATTTTGAAATTTCACCGTAATGATTACAGCTAATAATCAACGCCAGTACCAACAATATACTTTGAACCTAAATGTGGTTTCTTCATAACAGTAATACTTAAATTACAAATGATTCTGAAGTGGAACCAACACGACTTCAAAAGATGGACTTGCCCTCCTATTATTCTGACCCGTATAGTCACTTAGAGTCCTCGTATGCCCGACTTTCGTTTTCAGGTCAAAACTAATTGCATTTTACTTTTGATACATGTATTGTATTTTAACATAATTTTTGTCCTCCTCGTATCAGAATGTCTCAACTCAAGGATCATCACTGGGAATTCACGATACAAGTTCCAATTTATATTAAAAATATATAGAAACTTTGTAATAGTACTTCCAAATTGCATATTTAAATATATAAATGTCACACAATACTTCCCCATTCTCTGAATACCATAGCACATAATATAATCAGAACATATAATAAAGTGGTCAACGGTAACTTACCTCACATTGAATTAAACTCCGTTTAACATCTCTGGAAGCTTTCAGAAACATCTATTTTTACTGAGCAGGCATTTTGACACGAACTAATATTTTGTTACACAATATTATCGAGTTGAAGATTGTACCTAAACTATTTGAAAATATTTAAAAAGTAGACAGCTCTCGTCTTTATAAACCTCATCAAGATTCATGGCTAATAAAAGATCAATAATGATGACTTATTCCCTCGAAATATTTAATATACCTATTGTTACCTGTGATATTGAACTTCATCGGTATTTAATATAAGCTGTTAATATGAGTATCACTCTTCAATTTAAAACAGCTAGTTCGTAATTTATAAATAAACTAACTGTCATTCCAACAGTCAAATCTTCATTCAACATCTATTTATCCTTATTGAAATTACACTGCTTTTATGAACACCAAGCAAAGCACGGATTTGATTGTGAAGCAAACAATACAAATAATGAACTTCTAAGAAGACCACAGATTTGATAATCTGGAATCTGGATAATAACAATTTTGGAAAAACTTGAGTTTCTGAATATTCCCCATGACCAAAAAATAACAACTTGGGGAATTAATATTGATTAAATACTCCCATAACCTATAATACCGATATATTTCATTGCTTTTCCCACATAATGAACAGGAAAATTACAAGTCCAGAAAACTCCATTACTGTTCTAATGCTTTTCAATCGTTGTCAATCCAAAACCGAACATTTCTACTGAACTAGTTTGACCATCCGTACCAGAGACTCCAAAGTCAGAAGTCCATGGAAAAACAGTGATTCACTTCAACCTGGACGTGTCAGGGTTAAACCAAACAAAATATATTTTGACGACGAATTCTAGGTATGAATTTAAATGATGGAAATGACATACCAATCGTTTCGGTAAAGTTCCGACTTGTAAAAATCCGGTGCTACGAATTAAAACGCCACAGACAACCGACTTTCCTTCTGGTGTGGAGAACGGATATCAGTCAATGAAAGTGCGGCTTTCGCTTCAAATAAACTATACAATTTCAAAAGAAAGTCGCACATCTGTTAGAAGAAAGTCGTCCTCGTCACCCGGGAGAAGTCCTCCATGCAACTCTACAGATGGCTGGCTTGCATCCTTGACGAAATACGCATATATCCTAAACATTTATATGGTATTTTGCCCAATATTGAAGCTATCGCAGGTTAGCTTTGTGGGCTGCTTACTCTCAACTTTGGTATTCTCCATGCAACTCTACAGATGGCTGGCTTGCATCCTTGACGAAATACGCATATATCCTAAACATTTATATGGTATTTTGCCCAATATTGAAGCTATCGCAGGTTAGCTTTGTGGGCTGCTTACTCTCAACTTTGGTATTCTCCATGCAACTCTACAGATGGCTGGCTTG
>PPLS03000018.1:0-184451 GCA_003706565.3 Teunomyces gatunensis | reverse complement strand
GGGGGGGGGGGGGGGGGGGGGCACAGAAGTTTCAGGACAAAAAACGATACATTCAGTTAGACTTGAACTTGGCTTCCAAGTCTGGCAATGGAAGTGACTTCACTGGAAGGTACGAGTTCTGTGGATTAGCAATACCCGCATAGGCATTGTACCACGAAACAAACGATGTAAGAAGGCCAAATACACCAGCAGCCTTTTTCACACCCACCGATCCCTTGAATTCCGAAATTGCGAGGAGTAAAAATGTGATAGCAAGGAAGAAGAAGATGAGGAAAAACGCCAATGTCGACTTCACTGTCATGATCATCAAGAAGAATGTAAAAATAAACCATCCAATAAGGAATATTCCTATTGCATTACCCAATTCCTTCTTATTATCACCATAAGCTGCAACAATGCCGAACGAATCGACTTGGATAGCAGCCCAAGAACACCAGAACCCACCAAAACTACTCAAGGCAGCACCACCAAAGGTGTTGCCAACAGCAATCTCAAACATACCGGCAAAGATCTGGGCGGCACCGCCGTAGAAAAAGGCAAGACCAACCACGATGTTGGGAATGGTGACTCCTCTGGCCTCACAATTGATCAATGATAACACGAATGTGGTCAACGCAAATGCAGATAAACCAAGAGGAGCAGGATTGGCGAAATTATGTTTGGGTGGAGGTGCTAAACCGGGGTTCAAGGTACCGCCAAACGCTTCAACCAATTCAGTTCTCAAGTATTTATGGTTACCGAACGTGATGTAGTCACCTTCAGCCTCAATCTTACCGATTGAATGTGCTGTTTGTATAGGTTCTATTTGATCGTCATGTAATTCAGACATGTTCTATTAGTTATTATTGCCAGCAAATATCTTTTTTTTTTTGTTGGTATCAATTTATTTTTATACAGCAGCAGATGTGTGGTGGTGATGTGGGGCAGAAAATTTTAACATGAAAAATTATCGGCCTTTAGGAAGATGTGTGAGTGGTGTGGGAAAAAGTCCGAGCCCCAGCTTATACTTCCCCACAAAAAAAAGTAAATTTATAGCGAATGCCTGATGATCAAGGAGAATAATAAGAGCCCAAAACCATTGTCACTCGGGTAAGTTAATTGTTGGTTAGCGTGGGTTGATGATTGCATGATTTTTGATGCTACAGTAATATATATATTTTTTTTTTCTTTTCACCGATTGTTCTTTTTTTTTTTCTACTGGGACATTCTTGGGATTCCAGAAGGCAGAAAGCCTCCACGTAATGCAATAGCTGTTAAATTCCATCTGGCTTAATCATTCTACGGGTTGAAAAGACTTTGAGTTTCAATGATCATGGCCCCCTTTCTTGTCAGAATAGAATATGATGAATATATTCCTTGGCTGGTGGGGGGTACCAATACAATGGTTACAGATAACTGGCCTCAGGTGGTGTGTTATGTAGCCCATGTCGCATTACAAAAAAGAAACCCAAAAGAATGCCGACAGAAACCCAAAATCATCGCAACCAAGGACTGATCGTGCGACTAAACTCCGACACGGGGATGGTATTGAAAAATGTCGTATAAAAGTCTCGAAAAAGTCGTTGGTCGCATGGGGTCGTGTCGATGACAAGAAGGGGAGGGAGGGAAGTTGGTGGCTGGTTACCATTACATAATAAAAGACCGTATCTTACTAATCTATTTACGTTTCCCAAACAGGCAAAGACTCATTCACAAAGTAAACATCCATCATCTACATTTGATCCAAAACATAAAGTGACACTAGCTATGACCATGACCAACATATTCAACCGGTCTCCTAAACATAACCTGTCGATGTACCACGATACAGAAATAGCTGACATTTCACAGTCGATGGAGAATGTGTCGATCTCGCTGTCGGCAATGGACGTCGACACTTCCTACAGACTGCAACAACAACCACCACGAACTCCACAGCACCAACTAAACAAGGAAAACATCACACCCTTTTCATCTCCCACCAAGTCGATTATTCACAACTCACCACAACATTTCGCCAATAACAGTCGCTTTCAACACAACACCGACGCTGCCAACCAGGCCGCCATAGCCCAAAACATCACCCAGCTCCAACCTCCATACTCACAAAGGAACAAACTATCTGATGCAGAGTTCCACACCAAAGCTAACACCCAAAAGACCAAACGGTTGGCTTCAGTGGCCCAATTGTACTTTTTGGATTACTACTGTGACATGTTCGACTACGTTATCAGTAGAAGAGAAAGAACGCAACTTGTGGAGAAGAAGTTGACTTCCGATCCAAGCTTTACCAGCAACCCACAAAGACAGCACATGGAATGGAAGAATTACATTGGTAGAGAACGGGCTCTTTTGAGAAAGAGAAGATTGAAACCAAAGCACAAAGACTTTGAAATGATCACCCAGGTCGGCCAGGGTGGATACGGTCAAGTATTTTTGGCCAGAAAGAAAGATACACGTGAAATATGTGCTCTCAAGGTCTTGAACAAGAAGCTTCTTGTCAAACTCGATGAAACAAGACACGTCTTGACAGAAAGAGATATCTTGACCAACACTAGAAGTGAATGGCTTGTCAAGTTATTGTATGCTTTCCAAGATCCCGAAAAGGTGTTTTTGGCCATGGAATTTGTTCCTGGTGGAGATTTCCGTACTCTTTTGAATAACACGGGCTACCTTATTCCACCGCACGCCAGATTCTACATCAGCGAGATGTTTGCCGCAGTCAATTCTCTTCATGAGCTTGGATTCACCCACCGTGACTTGAAGCCAGAAAACTTTTTGATTGATTCCAAGGGACACATCAAATTAACTGATTTTGGATTGGCTGCTGGTACGGTTTCGAATGACAGAATTGAGCTGATGAGAGTCAAGCTTCAAAACTTGGAGGACTTGGGTGATAACGACAATTACAAGTTACCTTCCAGACTTATCCTTGAAAGACAAAAGATCTTTAAACAGAGCCAGGGCCACCACAACTTGGCCAATTCCATTGTTGGTTCCCCTGATTATATGGCATTGGAGGTTTTGGAGGGTAAAAACTATGATTACACCATTGACTACTGGTCATTGGGATGTATGTTGTTTGAAGCGTTGTGTGGGTATCCACCATTTTCGGGGCTGCTGCAGGACGAGACTTATTACAACTTGAAGCACTGGAAATCTACATTAAGAAGACCACAAACAAAAGATGGCCGTTATGTGTTCAGTGACAGAACATGGAACTTAATTGTTAAGTTGATTGCATCGCCATCCACGAGATTACGGAATTTCAAGCAGGTTGTTTCGATGAAGTACTTTGCTGATGTGCATGACTGGAGCAATCTAAGAGAAAAAACCCCGCCATTTACACCCCAGTTGGATAATGAGGAGGATGCTGGGTACTTTGACGATTTCGATGATGAAGAAATGATGCAGAAGTATAAGGATGTCTTTGCTAGACAAGAACAGAACGAGCTGTTGTTGGAGAATAGCAAGGGTAAAAAGGTGATCAACCAGAACTTCATTGGGTTTACATTTAAACACAAATTAAATCCAAACAACAAATTTGGAAATGGCGAGATCAACTTGTTGTATGTCGGAGGAGCCAACAAGTCGAATAGATTAGATCCGTTGGCTACGTTATATTAGTTACATAAAAAAGAAGAAAAATATACAAATTATTCAGTTTTTTTTTCCACTTTTCACTTCCAAATAAAGTCCTTGTTGACCATATCGGAAATGTACTTTCTCTGGTGAGTTTCGTGTATGCGTTCGCATTCGGTAGCAGTCTGTGATATCAATGCAAAAAGTTGTTGTTCGTCAAATTCGCCCTGGCTTTCTAGCAACAACAATTTCAGGGCCATTTTATCTTCGATATTGAAGCAGATGACATGGTGCGACAGACTTTGTTCAAGCTGAGACAATGTGGGATGGAAAACAGGTTGTGAATCGTTGATGCTTACTGACAACGACACAAAGGATGTATAGAGGGCGATGTTGGCGTTTATCAACGCAAAGTAGCAACTATTTATTGCTGCATCCAACTCGTTATTGGTATAGTTGTTACAAGTATTGGTTCCGTCTGTAGTAAGAAACTGTACGACAATCTGAATTAGTTGACGTGGATACTTGTATGTGACAATGACGCTTTGAAGCAAAGACCGCAACTTATCTTCCAAGAGCTTTTCTCTTGTTGTTGGTAACCCCACCGATGGACGAATGACAATTTCAAGACTAGCAACGTTGGGAAGCTCTTGTTTTGCCTTGGGCTCAATAGGACCAGTAACCGAAGTCACAACCTTTGTATTACCAATGGTAAGTTGTGCTGAACCATCAGAACCGCTCAAGGTTGATGTCTGTACATGCATTTTCTTTTTTGGTTGAATAAGTGATGAATATATAATTTATTTAATCTCATCGAGTTTTTCGGACAGGAATTAATCAACCATCACCATGGACTATGAGAAGGAATTGTTGGCCGATTTCGATCTGGAAGAAGAAGAAGTGGAAGAAGTGGAAGAAGTAGAAGAGAAGCCACAACAATCGTTTGATGATCTTATTGGTAACTTGACTACGCCACGAACGGTTGATCGCGAGAATCTTACTGCATCGTCACAGATCTTACCGTTAATATCTGAACTCCGGACGAGAATCCAACAATACAGCGATACACAAGAGACAGATTACTTGGAGTTGTTGGAATTTGTCAGCGATGCAACACAGTCACAGGAGTACAAGTTTATCTTGGCCGTCAACGAAGTATCGACGGTGATTAATGGCGAGATTGCCATGTACCATTCGTATCTCCAACTGCAATACAAGGTCGCATTTCCCGAGTTGGAGACATTGGTACTTAATCCTGTTCACTATGCGCAAACTATCCTTACAATACGCCAGGATCTTGCCAATATCAAGCTGTACGAGTCCGAGTTGCACCGGCTTGTCTCTAGTGAAAAGGTTTTGGTGATTATCATGGCTGCACTACAATCGACCAAGACTCAGTTTACACTTAATGAGCATGATATGGATGGTATTATTCAATGCTGCGGTATAATATTGGAACTAGACCTTATTTTAGCTGAACTATCAGGTTTCATCACCACAAAACTTGCCAAATTTGCTCCTAATGTCAGTGCAATCGTGGGTCTGATTACCGCATCACAACTTATAATAGCTGCGGGGCTGCTTCGGCAACTTGCATTGACTCCAGCGTGCAATTTAGCGTCGCTTGGAGTCAGAGACCTTTCGTCACAGTCCAAAACTAAATCCAACCGAATACGACAGACCGGATACTTGTACCATAGCGAAATCATCAAGTTTCTTCCTGAAGATGTTGTTAGATCAACAATGCGTATAATTAGCGGTAAGGTCATTCTTGCTGCCCGTCTTGACTTGGCCAAATGGTCCCCCGATGGAGAGATGGGGGTCAAGTATTTGGATGAAATCAAGCAAAAAATCGACAAGTTGCTCACACCACCTGACAACCAGGGAGACAAGGCATTGCCGTTGCCGATAGACCAAAAGTCCAAGAAAAGAGGTGGGAAAAGGTTTAGGAAGATGAAGGAACGGTTCCAGATGTCGGAGTTACGCCGCGCGCAAAATAAGATGGAGTTTGGTAAGCAAGAGGATTATGTTACCGATGCCTTTGGCGAAGAAATCGGATTAGGGATGAGCCGAACGAATGGTTCAGGCCGTGTTGGTGAAATCAGGATCAATACCAACACTCTGGCCCGAATGTCAAAGGCAATGAGGGCCAGATTGCACCACTCGAAACTGCTGGATTTAGATAGTAGTATGGTGTTTGCTCCACAAGAACTGGTACCAGTAACTAAACTCGAGCCACAGACAAAGTGGTTTTCTGGTTTAAAACGTCGTCGTCAAAGCACAGACCTGGAGGAACCAATCAAAAGAAAGCATACATAGAAGTACAGCACTTTAAAAGAAAACGGGTGCAAAAAAAAATATGGAGAGCACTGGAAAGTCGCAAAAATGTGACACAAACAACAAAAAAGTTTTCTGCTCAATAATAAAATTTTTCAACTAACCAACGGTGTATGCCCTTTAGTCGACTTCTCCTTCGAAATATAACCATTAGAAGTAGAGTTAGTCAAACCGCAAGTGTTACACGATTTGATTTTAGAAAAATGAGTCAGCAAACTGAACCGCAACCAGCTGGAGATGCTCCTCCAAAGCAAAAGACTGCCAAAGAATTAGAAAAAGAACGTAAAAAGGCAGAAAAGTTGGCCAAGTTCAATGCTAAGAAGGCGAAACAAGCAGAGTCCAAGCCCGATGATGGGCCCAAGAAGCCAAAGAAGGAAAAGAAGGTGGCCGAAGCTGTTCCTGTCTACGTTGACCCCACTGTCCCTGGTGAAAAGAAGGTTTTGGCTTCTCTTGAAGATGCTGCCTTTAAGGCTTACAATCCTCAGAACGTGGAAAGCTCGTGGTACAACTGGTGGGAAAAGCAAGGATTATTCCAGCCACAATTCACTAAAGACGGCGAGGTCAAGCCAGAAGGTGTGTTCTCCATACCTGCTCCTCCACCAAACGTGACGGGTGCCTTGCACATTGGACATGCCTTGACCATTGCTATCCAAGATTCCTTGATTAGATACAACAGAATGAAGGGAAAGACCACTCTCTTCTTGCCAGGGTTTGATCATGCTGGTATTGCTACCCAGTCTGTTGTAGAAAAGCAAGTGTGGGCCAAGGAAAAGAAAACAAGACATGACTACGGCCGTGAAAAGTTTATTGAAAAGGTTTGGGAATGGAAAGACGAATACCATTCTAGAATCAAGGAACAGGTCAAAAAGTTGGGTGCTTCTTACGACTGGTCCAGAGAAGCTTTTACCTTGAGTCCTGAATATTCGGCTTCTGTTGTTGATGCCTTTGTCCAGTTGCACGAGGATGGAACTATTTACAGAGCATCCAGATTGGTCAACTGGTCCGTCAAATTGAACACGGCCATTTCCAACTTGGAAGTTGACAACAAAAACATTCCTGGTAGAACCTTGTTGAGCGTGCCAAACTACGACAACAAGATCGAGTTTGGTGTTTTGACCTCGTTCTCTTACCAGATTGAAGGATCCGATGAAAAGTTGACCGTGGCAACCACTAGACCCGAAACCATCTTTGGTGACACCGGGGTCGCTGTGCACCCCAACGATCCAAGATACAAGCACTTGCACGGCAAGTTTGTCTTGCATCCATTCTTGGACCGTAAGTTGCCAATTGTTACTGATGCTGAGGCTGTTGACATGGAATTTGGTACTGGTGCTGTCAAGATTACGCCAGCCCACGATCCAAATGATTACAACACCGGTAAGAGAAACAACTTGGAGTTCATCAACATTTACACCGACGACGGTCACTTGAACGAAAACGCTGGTCCTGAGTTCAAGGGCATGAAGAGATTCGATGCCAGAGTCAAGGTCATTGAAGACTTGAAAGCAAAGGGCTTGTTTGTTGAACAAAAGGACAACGAGATGAGTATCCCTGTTTGTTCAAGATCTGGTGATATCATTGAACCTTTGTTGAAGCCACAATGGTGGGTCAACCAACAAGACATGGCCAAGGAAGCCATTGCTGCTGTAAAGAAGGGTGAAATCACCATCACTCCAAAGACATCCGAAGCCGAATACTTCCACTGGTTAGAAAACATCCAGGATTGGTGTATTTCGCGTCAATTGTGGTGGGGCCACAGATGTCCAGTATACTACGTTGTGTTGGAAGGCCAAGAAGAAGACAGATTGAACAACGACTACTGGGTTGCTGGTAGAACTGAAGAAGAAGCCTTGGAAAAGGCCAAGGCCAAGTTCCCCGACTCCAAGTTTACTTTGGAACAAGACGAAGATGTCTTGGACACCTGGTTCTCATCCGGTTTGTGGCCAATCGCTACTCTTGGCTGGCCAAATGGCAACGCTAAGGATTTGCAAGCCTTTGCTCCTATGTCGATGTTGGAGACCGGTTGGGATATCTTGTTCTTCTGGGTTACTCGTATGATCTTGATGAGTTTGAAGTTAACCGGTAAGATTCCATTCAATGAAGTCTTTTGTCATTCCTTGGTCCGTGATGCTCAAGGCCGTAAGATGTCCAAGTCTTTAGGTAACGTTGTTGATCCATTGGATGTCATTGCTGGTATTCCATTGCAAGGATTGCACGACAAATTGAAGGTTGGTAACTTGGACCCTAAGGAATTGGTCAAGGCTACCGAAGGTCAAAAGCTTTCCTATCCTAATGGTATTCCAGAATGTGGTACCGATGCATTGAGATTTGCTCTCTGTGCTTACAGTACCGGTGGTAGAGATATCAACTTGGACATCATGAGAATTGAGGGTTACCGTAAGTTCTGTAACAAGATTTACCAGGCCACCAAGTTTGTCTTGGGTAGATTGGGTGAAGGCTACCAGCCACCCAAGACCAGTGCTCTTTCTGGAAACGAATCATTAGTTGAAAAGTGGATTTTGCACAAGTTAACCAACGCTACCAAGAATGCCAGTGCAGCCTTGGAAGCTCGTGAGTTTGGTGAAAGTACCAACTATATCTATAACTTCTGGTACGAATTGTGTGACGTTTATATTGAAAACTCCAAGGCTTTGATCCAAGACGGTACTCCTGAACAAAAGAAGTCTGCTCAAGACACTTTGTACACGTGTATTGATTCCGCTTTGAGATTGATCCATCCATTCATGCCATTTGTTACCGAAGAAATGTGGCAGAGATTGCCTCGTCGTGAAGGTGAACCAGCCATTTCGATTGTCACTGCCAAGTATCCTGAGTACATTGTTGAATTCAATGATGCCAAGGCTTACGAGGCTTACGAATTGGTGTTGGAAATTACAAAGGGTGCCAGATCGTTGTTGTCTCAATACAACATCCTTAAGAACGGCCAAGTCTACGTTGAATCTGCCAAGGAAGATATCCATAAGATTGCAGTTGATCAACAGGACTCTATCGTGTCTTTGATCAAGGGTGTTGAGAAGATTTCGGTTGTGTCCAAGACAGAAGATGTTCCTTCTGGTTGTGCCTTGCAAGCCATTGGCCCAGACTGTACTGTCCATGTGTTGGTCAAGGGACAAATCGACTTGGATGCTGAAATTGCCAAGGTCACCAAGAAGTTGTCTGCTGCGAAGGAATTCCAGGACAAGACCAACGAGTCAATTTCCAAGTTCACAGAAAAGACCAATGCTGCTGCCAAGGACTCGGCCTACAAGAGATTGGAGAAGTTTACTGCTGAAATCGAAGGTTACGAGCAAACCATTGCTATTTTGGAGAAGTTGAAGCTTTAGTGGTAAAAAGAAGAAAATATAAGGAATAAATTTGAAATGATGAATATTTAACCTAACTATATTCAAGTAAAACCTCCTTCAATATTGTAGGGTACCATTTTGCAGCCACGTCTTGATGAGACTTGATTCTGTTTTTAAACACAGCATCACCAACTGGTTTCTTTGAGACGTCTGGGGTAAACTGGAACCCTACATCCACCCCCCAGTCTCTAATCTTACTATCACGCTTTTCTTTCAAAGCCAACACTTCTGGTGGAATACCATCCACCACCGTCTTAAAAGAATCAAGATCGATGGTCAGGAAAAACGGAACGGAGATTCGGGCCCCAGTTCCGGCTTCAGGAACCAAGACCCGATGGATTGTTGCCTTACATACGCCCAGAGTCACGGTTTCCAATGTCTGTCCCGCATTAACCACCAACGTATCGGGGATATTAGGCACGGTGATCCATTGACCCTGGAAGTTTTGTACCTGGAGTGAGTTCTGATGATCAGTTGCCTGGTAAATGTAGGTCAAGAGATCAGAGTCCCGGTGTGGACCAACTCCCTGTCTGGTGTCTGGAGTATCGTTCAAAGCAGCTGATTTGGACGAAGATAATGCTGACGAATCTGGGTACAAGACAAGTTTCATTTTATTCTGTTGATTAGGTTTAAAGTAAGTATCCAAAGCAGTTGGGCTCAAGCCAATTGATTCCAATACCAAGCCTCTAAAGTAATTGCTCAATTTACGAAGCGACTCAAGATGGTACAATACCACTGGTTTAAATTCAGGAATGAGACTGGGGTCTGGCCATAAGTTGGGCCCTTCGATATTTCTGTACAATGGAGCTCCGTCTTCTGGAGCCGGCAATTCGGTTCCTAAATCTATCTGTTCTCTCCAGTCGGTATGTGATGCGGTAATCTCGTTGGCTAAACGTGAATAACCCAAAAAGTGTTTGCTGTGGATCATTTCCACTGCCAATTTCGCCTGTTCAGGCAAGGCAAAGAAATCAAACGAGGTCTTTTTGATATTTTCCAAGTCTTGCTTGGTAGGACCAATATTCTCATAGTTTTTTAATAAAAGAAATCCTACTTCGACAATTGCATGTCTGAGATCACGAAGAAATTGAGGCCTGGTCACAGGATCTGTAGCAAGAGCAAGATCAATAATTGGGATTTCTTGAAATGACATGATGGTGCTTTACGGGGGGATCATCGTACTATGGTGATCCTTAAATATATTTCTTGTCGAGCGCCACAGTTTCTTACTAATTAAAAAAGAAACGAAAAAATGGCTGCGAATCTTTGAAAAACATGAGACTCTCCAACTTTTCATCCACAATTTAACAGTAACTTTGATGTCTAGAGAAAACACAGCATATTAATTCATTCAGTAAACGTCTGTTTTATTGTACGATTGTAAAGTTTCTCAGGTTTTATTCACTTGTGTACTACATAGTAAGTAGCTGATCTCTTTTTACCATTATCATGTGGAGGAAATCCTGGAACTTGTTCATCGTTCTTCCGGTTTCTTCTAGTGGATGATTTCTTATTCAAGACTGGAAATATTGCGTTTATTTCCAGTCTTTTATCTCTAAACCTCGTTCTTTATCTCCTTATTATTTTCATAGGTCTTCCGCGCGTCGTCGCCACGACAAAATTAGTGAAAAATTAAATCAAGATTATACACTAACCTTTCTCTAATAGATGTCTGAGATAGTCAGCAATCCTGCCATCACAGGCGCCGATTTGTTGGTGCCTAAGGCGTTGTTCCTAAGACCATACGTCTGGCCGTTTTCCATCATCTACCCTATCTTTATCCAGGTTTACGTCAACCACTATGACACGTACATTGGAGGTTCGGAATGGACGTTTGTCTTCTTGATGGCAATCATCTCGTTCAACTTATTGTTCTTGTTGATGCCCCACTGGAACATCGAAATCGACGCAAAATTCAACTACTCGCCTGTCAAGACCATCGAACAAGCTTCCCATATCAAAATCACCCCTGCGGCAAACTCCGGTGTCGGTGCCATTTGCACCATCAACCGGGAACAGTTCCACGACGGAGAAAAACAGGTCAGTTTCTTATACCAAAAGAGAAGACACTTGTTCCACAACGACTTGCAACACTTCTCGCCCCCAGAATTCGTCTTTGACCAAGAACCCAAATTGAACTTGTTCCAACAGTCAACCGGATTATCGGGTGATTTGGAGAAATATAACAGAAACTATGGCTCCAATATGTTTGATATTCCTGTCCCTACTTTCTTGGAATTGTTCAAGGAACATGCAGTGGCTCCCTTCTTTGTCTTTCAAGTGTTTTGTATCGGTCTTTGGTGTATGGATGACCAATGGTACTACTCATTGTTCTCCTTATTTATGTTGGTTTCCTTTGAAATGAGTACGGTATTCCAAAGAAGAACAACCATGGCAGAGTTCCAGTCCATGGGTATCAAGCCTTACCCCATCTATGCCCACAGAGACAAGAAATGGGTCGAGTTACAGACAACTGACTTGTTACCTGGTGACTTGGTATCCATCACCAGAACCCTGGACGATAGTGCTATTCCTTGTGACTTGTTATTGGTTGACGGCTCGGCGATTGTCAACGAAGCCATGTTGTCTGGTGAATCGACTCCGTTATTGAAAGAATCTATCAAGTTGAGACCTGCCGAAGAAAAGTTACAAGTCGATGGCTTGGACAAGAATGCTTTGTTACATGGTGGTACTATGGCTTTACAAGTAACCAAGCCTGAAAAGTCAATTGTTCCTGCTGCTCCAGATAACGGTGCCTTGGCTATTGTTGCCAAGACTGGGTTTGAAACGTCTCAAGGTTCTTTGGTCCGTATGATGGTTTTTTCAAGTGAAAGAGTTTCGGTTGGAAACAAGGAAGCTTTCTACTTTATCTTGTTCTTGTTGGTGTTTGCCATTGCTGCTTCGTGGTATGTCTGGGTTGAAGGTACTAGGATGGGAAGAATCCAATCCAAGTTGATTTTGGACTGTATTATGGTCATCACTTCTGTTGTCCCACCTGAATTACCAATGGAATTGACAATGGCTGTCAATTCTTCGTTGACTTCGTTGCTTAAATTCTACGTTTACTGTACCGAACCATTCAGAATCCCATTGGCCGGTAGAATCGATGTTTGTTGTTTTGACAAGACTGGTACTTTGACTGCCGAAGACTTGGTATTTGAAGGATTGGCTGGGTTCAAATCGGATGATATTCACCACTTGTACCAATGTGAGGAGGCTCCAGAAACTACGTCGTACGTCTTGGGTTCCGCACATGCACTTGTTAAGTTGGACGATGGCGAAGTTGTTGGTGACCCAATGGAACAAGCTACTTTAAGAGCAGCCCAATGGACTGTTGGTTCGAAGGATGCTGTTGAAAAAACTGTTGGTGGAAAGACTGAAAAGATTAAGATTTTACGTCGTTTCCAATTCTCGTCAGCCTTGAAGAGATCTTCAACTATCTCTCAAATTAATACTGTTACGGGAAAGAACTTTGTTGCAGCTAAGGGGGCACCAGAAACTATCCGTAACATGATTGTTGATGCTCCAGAAAACTACGAAGAGATATATAAGTCTTTTACCAGAGCTGGTTCGCGTGTTTTGGCATTGGCATACAAGTACTTGGACACCAGTGTTAATGTTACCAAGGTTGACAGAAAGGATATCGAATCCAAGTTACACTTTGCTGGTTTTATTGTTTTCCACTGTCCTTTGAAGGATGATGCTGTTGAAACTATTCAAATGTTGAGTGAATCTTCCCATCGTTGTGTTATGATTACTGGTGACAATCCTTTGACTGCGTGTCACGTTGCCAAGGAAGTTGCTATTACTGAAAAAGATGTATTGATTCTTGATGCTCCTGAAGATCATCACGATGTCTCCGATGAAGAAAACTTGGTCTGGAGAAACGTCGATGAAAGTGTTATTATTCCATACAAGTCTTCTGACAAGATCAACGTCGAGTTGTTCAAGAAGTACGATATCTGTATCACTGGTTATGCTTTGAACTACTTGAGTGACCATGAACAAATCTTAGATTTGTTGAAGCACACTTGGGTGTATGCTAGAGTTTCACCATCGCAAAAGGAATTTATTTTGACTTCTCTCAAGGAAGCTGGTTACAACACGTTGATGTGTGGTGATGGTACTAATGATGTTGGTGCCTTGAAACAAGCACACGTTGGTGTTGCCTTGTTGAACGGTACTGAAGAAGGTATGAACAAAATTGCTGAGTCCAGAAAGATTGAAGCTACCAGAAAGGTTTACGACAAACAAGTCGAGGTTCTTGCCAACTGGGGCAGACCAGCACCACCTTGTCCTCCAATTATCGCGCACTTGTATCCACCAGGACCATCCAATCCAAAGTATTTGGAAGCCATGGAAAAGAAGGGTATTGAAATCACTGACGACATGAGAAAGGCTGTTGCTGCTGCTGAGGCTGCTGGTGTTGGACCAATCCAACCCAAGACCAAGCAACAGCAACAAAACTTTGCTGATACTATTATGGGTGCATTGAATGATGCTGAGAACGAAGACGAAGCACCAGTTTTGAAGTTGGGTGATGCTTCCGTTGCTGCTCCATTTACCTCTAAATTGGCCAATGTTTCTGCTGTTACACACATTATTCGTCAAGGTCGTTGTGCTTTGGTTTCAACCATTCAAATGTACAAGATCTTGGCTTTGAACTGCTTGATTTCTGCGTACTCGCTTTCTGTTTTGTTCTTGGCTGGTATCAAGTTTGGTGATGCTCAATCTACGATTTCGGGTATTTTGTTGTCTGTTTGTTTCTTATCGATTTCTCGTGGTAAGCCTCTCCAAAAGTTGTCCAAGGAAAGACCTCAGGATGGTATCTTTAACAAGTACATCATGGGATCGATTTTGGGTCAATTTGCTGTTCACATTGTTACTTTGGTGTACATCACACGCGAGATCTATATTTTGGAACCAAGAGAACCCCAAGTTGATTTGGAAAAGGAGTTCTCTCCTTCCTTATTGAACACCGGTATGTTCTTGTTGCAGTTGGCACAACAAGTGTCTACCTTTGCTGTCAACTACCAAGGCTTACCATTTAAGGAAAGCATCAAGGACAACAAGGGTATGTACTATGGTTTATTGGGAGTTGCTGGGTTGGCCTTGATTGGTTCAACCGAGTTTATGCCCGAATTGAACGAAGCAATGAAGTTTGTTCCTATGGACTTTATCTTCAAGGTCAAGTTGACTACGTGTATTGTGCTTGACTTGGGTGTTTCGTGGGCCATCGAGTTGACCTTGAAGCATTTCTTTATGAACTCTGCTGCTGCCGATATCGCCTTGAGAGAAAATTAAACCTTTTTTATAGATATATAGGGTCTCAGTTATTTATTCAACACTGCTAGATCGTGATCTCGGTCCAACGTGCCGACTCTGAGTACGGTCAAGTTTCCTCGTTTGACGATGGTGACTTTTCCAGTAAGTTTCTTTTCTATAAGTGCAATGGTGTCGTTGATTTCTTCCTGGTTGATGGGATAGTTCAAGCTGTCCCTAACCACTTCGCGGAGCCTGGTAATCGGTACGGACTTCGGTTGGTCAGTGCCGTTTGTAAGCTGGTAAATGATATCGTACACGGTAGCCGATTTTCCTTCCAAATACTTATTGTATTGGACTTCAGGCAGTACTTTATCAACTTGACTCATCTTTTCTTTAAGACGGATTCGTTCAAGAAGGGTCAAGCCGTTATTCTTTTGTTGTTGAATCAACTCATCGCGTTGGTGGAATGCAAATTTGGACGAGTTGTTCTTCAACTCGCTGGCCAATGACGTTTGTCTCGGCTTGGTTACTTTGGACGGCAGGACCAGTTTCGGTCGAGAAGCGATATCTCGGAGACTCGGCCCCGAAACAACTGTTTCAGTTTGTTTCAGTTCGATCCATTCGATGACTTTACGCTTGAAGTGATCTTTACGTCCTGCAAACAGCATCTTTTGGTCCTTAGTGAACGAGATACACATCTGGTCCTTATTGTTACGGTAAATATGGTACGAAGCTGGCCATATTCCAAGGATACGTTCAACATCCAGTTCTTTGATTCTACGTTGAGCCAAAGCAGATGCACTGGTCATCAACAGAAGGAACAACGGATCAGAAACATGACTTGCATAGTGGAGATTCATCACATTATCTATAGCAGCAGCCTTGACCAGGAGATCATCAAATACTTCAGACAGAATCATTGGATGTAACATGGAAGCAAAACTAAGCAATGGTAATTGAACAAAGGAATCACAACCGGTACCAACATGTAGCTCTAAACTGCTAGTCTTTTGATTATCTTTTGATTATCTTTGATACGCATCTAAAATCACTAAAACATTTTTCAATGGCAAGAGAAGACCATTTACATAAAGGGTCAGATGTTTCTGCTATCGAAGCTGTAGCTGCTGGATCCATATCTGGTGGCGTTGCAAGGTAAGTTGCTGTACTTGTTTGTCTTTTTTATTCAACTGATTTATAGATACTAACAATGTTAGAGCCGTCACTGCTCCGTTGGATACAATCAAGATCCGGCTCCAGCTCCAGCCAAACAATTTTCAGACGCGTCAGAGCGCAGTCCAGCTTACTCAAACACTTATACGTAACGAAGGTATCACTGCATTATGGAAGGGCAATGTGCCTGCCGAAATTATGTATATACTTTACGGAGCGGTCCAGTTTTCGTCTTATTCATGGTTGAGCAAAAGCTTATCGCACTTGGACACCGAATATAACCTCAATCTCAGCAGCAGTGTACATTCACTAGTGGTGGGGACCGGAGCAGGTACAGTAAGTACACTTGTGACGTATCCATTCGACTTTTTACGGACACGGTTGGCTGCAAATACATCATCGCAGTTCCTTTCGCTCCGCAAATCAATTGCAACAGTATACTCCAACGAAGGCATACTAGGATTCTATGCTGGCTTGAAACCAGCTGTGCTTTCGGTGGCATCAACCACAGGCCTCATGTTCTGGTCATACGAACTCGCCAGAGACTTTTCACGAGAATATAAAGATATTCCGTTTGTTGAGGGATTCTGTGGATTTGTTGCTGGTGCAACATCAAAGGCCATTGCATTCCCATTGGATACGCTTCGTAAACGGAGCCAGATGCACTCGGTATCACATAAACAACGCGCCATTGGTTCTAATCGACTCTTTCTCCAGATCCTTCGCCACGAAGGCTTGTTTGGTTTATACAAAGGTTTCGGAATCAGTATCGTCAAAACCGCTCCAACCACCGCAGTCACCTTGTTCATGTACGAATACTCATTATCGGCCATCAGGTCGCTTGGGAACACCAACCCCAACCCCAAATTAGCATAAAACTTTTCTATATTTTGAATAGATAATCATCATCATCGTCTTCGTCTTCGTCTTCTCCATCGGGAACTCCTTGTTCGCTTTCGTCGTTAACATTGACAAAATCAACGTCTTCATCTTCGATTCCTCTTATAAGAAGATCAACATCGTCATCATCTTCAGCATAGTACTTCACCAGGTCTGCCAGTACAGCACTGGAACTCCTTTCATCAAACATTGGTTTGTGTGCATAGAGCGACACGGAGTTCAGCAACAAGTTCTTTACTCGTGTACGGTTGGATGATCTTGCGACAGAGTCTGACGGACTAGCAGCCTTCGAATCTGACGAATCCGTGTCATCTTCAATCACAGCATTGGGTTCCTGTTCCTCATCAAGTTGTTCCCGGATATACAACGGCAAGTTCTCTCCCACAAGCGAGATCCGTCGTTGGCTCCGTCCTGATACGTCCTTGGTCTTTTGAACTACTTCATGAGCCTTGGTGTTCATCCCAAGACCAAGCTTAAACCGTCTCAGAATCTCGGAAAACCGTGCTTTTAGCACCCTTTTATCGCTGGTCTCTTGAATTAAACCCCTGGTTGTCACCTCTGACCGTGTGATCACATTGATCGCCGCGGTGCTCGTGGCTGCTGGCTTCACAAGGTCTACTTCACGTGTAAGTGAACCACCCCGTTTCTTCTCACCAGGATGAATCAAATCTAGCGACATCCGCCGCTCTCTCTTCAGGAGTTGCGGCATGCTTGTTCTTAACTTGATGGGATTGAGCTGCGCACCAGCACCAGCTGCTGTTGCTGTTGCTGTTGCTGTTGTTGCTTGTAGTAATGCTGATTCCTTTTCAAATGGTTGGAGATTCAATTCGTCAACAAGCGCCGTGGCTGCATGGTAAAGAGGACTTTTCTTTCCACTCAACTTCTCTATCATCTCATCAGCATCAAATTGGCCCTTTTCTACCACATAATACGTGTTGTCAAAGATACCGTCTACCTTGACTTTAAGAAAGGCAATATCGTTCGGGAATTTGGCCACAAGACTCTGCCAGTCGAGCTGTTGATAGAACTGTCCCACATCAACAAGTGTACGCTGGTACTCGCTAATATATTCCTGCAATTGACGCTGTTTGGTATCAGACCATTCCATTAGATAGTGGAGTATATTGGATCAACTGTGTCACCTAATAAAAGATAAGGTGAGAACAAAAAGAAGAGATTGGACGAGTCCGGAGTCGAACCAGAGACCTTTCGCATGCTAAGCGAACGCGCTACCAACTACGCCACACGCCCTATAAAATGAGATAATATTTAACAGAATCGAACTACTGTCTTAAACACTATACATAACCACAGGGATTGTTACATTATGACGTTGACGTTCTTTTCAGGTGAAATAACAGCAGGTTTTGGGAATAAGGATTACCAATCACGTTGGTAGCCTCAGAAGATATCAATGTAGTGGAAATGGCGTGCATTACTTGTGATCAAGTAATGTCGTGTGTCGCAAAGATTGTCGCACTTTATCTCATCGCATCGCGAACCACTGGAGATCCTGTTCAATTACATAATGAAGTTTTTGGTTACTGCAGACGATACCGGAGCCGTCAAAGAAGTGATAGCTGCCAGAGGAACAGATACATCGAAGAAAGATGCAGTGCAGCCAAAATCGGTCAAGAATTTCTTTAATGAAGGCCAATCCCGTCGCACAAAGATAATACATCTCGAGACATTCAAGTCTCAGTACGTAATTGGATTGAGACAGAATGGGCTCGTGTGTGTATACGAGTTGTCTGACATCGAGGCTGCTGATGAGAACAAGTACAAGCTTTTGCATACGTACAATCTTGTTACAAAAGACAGACCCGTTGCGTTGATCAAATTGGAACACTTGAACAGTATTTTAGTTGCATACGAGTCGAGCAAGTCGTTTATTATTCGTCTTGATGATAAGTTCAGTACCGAACCGATTGAAGTGAAACTTCCTAAAACCAGCACCATCGAGATCATTGCACAGAACCCGTACGACGACGGGGTTTTCGCCTATGGTGGCCGAGAAAACGATGTTCAGGTTATCAGGCTTTACGACTCAGGAATAACGGCCAAGGAATTTGCTCTGCTCGATGTGTTTGAGCCACAAGTATTGTTTGATGCTGAAAATGTCGAAAATGACCACTTGGACATGAGAGTGCCGGTGTGGATCAGTCGTTTGCTCTTCCAGAAGTCTGAAAGGGGCTACCGTTTTGTCACGGCTACGAGGTATGGCCAGTTGAGATTATATGATACTAGTGAGAGCAAGAGTCCGTTGCATGACTTCAAGGTGTGTGAAAAACCCATCATTACCATGGTGTTCTCCAATGACGAGGAAACCGAGGTTGTTATCACCGATACCCATAGTCTTATTGCCAAACATTCGTTGGTCCAGATCGATGCCAAGGGATACAAGATCCATTCTGCTTCTGCGGGCTGGGTGGTGCATCCTCTGGCCAAATTGTTGGGTAAGTACTCACAGGGAGGCAACACTGGTGCTACACATGCACTTGGAACTGCGCAAGAGTTGCTTGTGGCTGCTGGTTTGGACAGATATTTGCGTGTATTTGATTGTGTTAAGAGAACACTTGTGGCCAAGGTATATTTAGGAGTGGAAGTATCATCCGTTGTGGTGTTGGATACTGAAGATGAGGTTGAGGAGGTTGAAAGTAGCGATGCCAAGCCGGAATTAAAGAGGAAGAGAAGAAGAGATCTCCAGCGTGCTGAAGAGAGTGACGATGAAGAGATTTGGAGACAGTTGGACAGCAAGAAAAAGACAAAGACAAAGTCAAAGTAGATTAATAATATACATAAAGAAGATCTATTTCTCCATCTGGTCGATATCGATGGGGTTGGCTGAGCGGTTGTCGCTGTTGATAACACTCATACATCGCCATTCGTTCAAGTAGTTGCACTTCCAGAGCCTAACTTTCCCGTCATCGCCTGCAGATGAAAGAATTGTGCCTGTGAGGTTCCAGTTGACTCGCCATACTTCCAGTTTGTGGTCCGAGAGCTTGGCGATGGGTTCGATCTTGAATTCTGGTCCTGTTGTTGCTTTGAATATACGCACGTAGCCATCTTTGCACCCAGTTGCAATGAGATGGTGGTTGCGGCCCATGGATGGAGCCCAACTGACGCTCCGAATCAAACCGTTATGTTCTGGCAAGTCACAGATCTTGGTATACTTGGTATTATTGGTATTATCTTTTTCTTCTTCTTGGTCGCCTGTTTCCAGTTCCGGAGTGCTGGCGTAGATAAATCCCTGGTCCAAGGCCACCACGATAAACATTTCTGTCTTGGAAAACTTTGCAGGGCACCATTCGATGGCAAAACTGCTCTGGAGCGATTTGGCCGGTAATTGTTGGCTCAAGATCGGGATTTCTGTGGTCAATGCCCAGTTCGATAAGTCGCTTGGTTCGAGCGATTCATAAATACGGAAGATTCCATCGGAACCCACACATCCAAGCTTGAGACCCAAGTGGTTTGGAGCAAACACCACGTCGTAGATGGGACCAAACAGTTCGATGGCCAACGTTGCGAGTTTCAACCATCGTCTTCCGGATCCATGGAGTTCATCGGGTTGTTCTTGCCATACCTTAACCGTACGATCGTAAGAACATGACGCAAGGATCTTGGAACTCAGGAATTCTGGATGGGCCCATGAAAGACGAACAATCAGAGAATCGTGGGCTTTCCACAGATCATTAAGGACCCACGTCGATGTTTCGGGATCCAAATCAAACACTTTGATATGTTGATCCGATGAGCATGTGGCCAAGTGTTTACCGTAGAAATCGTACTTGACGTCGTGGATAAGCTCTTCGTGGCCAGTAATAAATGGTTTCATCAATCACTTAATGATTTTCGTGGTTCTCAATTTTTGATTCTCGTCCTGATTTTTTTGTTTATCATGAACCGTTACATCAAAGCTGCGATATTGGTGGGTTCAGTGGCGCTCGTGACGCCCAACAATCCCATCAGAACACTGCTAGCGTTTGGAGGCATTGGTTATGTCGTGACACTTTCGCTTATTCCTCGATTACAGTCGAGTTTCATCAAGATCGGTCTTTCCGGACGCGACATGTCCAAACCACCGCCTGTCGAGCCCATTGCCGAGTCCATGGGCCTTGTGGTGGCCGTGACGTACTTGTTCTTGATGTTTGGGATGATTCCGTTCATTTTCTTCAAGTACTTGGTCTCATTCACAGCAATGTCTAACGATACTCAAATCACCGAGGATTATACGGCACAGTACCAGTCAGTGAGCGATAATCACTTGTTTCCTCATAACAAGTTGGCTGAGTACTTGAGTGCGGTGTTGTGTTTGCAGAGCACCACGCTCTTGGGGTTCTGTGATGACTTGTTCGATATCCGGTGGCGCCACAAGTTCTTTCTTCCTGCGGTGGCCTCATTACCGCTTTTGATCGTGTACTATGTTGATTTCAGTGTCACCAGCGTCGTGGTACCGACGTTTATCACCAACTGGACGTACGGTGATGTTTGTGTCTCAACATTGGCAACACTCATTCGCTGGTGCAACCAATTGGTCACATCATGCACCGGTCTCAGTTTCAGCACTTTACCTTCGTACGTGGTCCTGAACAACGTGCCACGCTTATTGGACTTGGGGATCTTCTACTATGCATACATGTCGGCGATTCTGATCTTTGCTCCCAATTCCATCAATATCTTGGCTGGAATCAACGGACTCGAGGTGGGACAACTGATCGTGTTGGCCATCATCTTTCTTGCCAATGATGCGGCGTACTTGTGTAGTGCCACGATCTCACAGGCAGCATACGATGCCCATTTGCTCTCGGTGATCTTCATTGTACCGTTCGTCGGCGTGCTGTTGGGACTCTTACACTACAACTGGTTTCCTGCCCAAGTATTTGTCGGTGATACCTACTGTTACTTCAGTGGCATGGTGTTTGCCATTGTGGGAATCATTGGTCACTTTTCCAAGACGCTTCTTGTCTTTTTGTTACCACAGATCGCCAACTTCATCTACTCGGTGCCGCAGTTGTTTGGTATCGTGCCGTGTCCTCGTCATCGTATGCCGCGTTTCAACGTCAAAGATGGACTCATGTATCCGAGCTACGGCGAATTGAAACAGAAAAGCGTGGTAGCTTCAGCTTTACTCAACGTGTTGTCTACATTCAAACTCATTCATCTCCAACACGAGGGATCGTCGCTCCGCTTTACCAATATGACAATAATCAACTTGTTTCTTGTCTGGTTCGGACCCATGCGCGAAGACCATTTATGTATGTTGATCATGGCGCTGCAACTCATGGTGGGCCTTGCCATGATCTGTGTTCGCCACACCGTCGGTCCATGGTTGTTTGGTTACGATAATCTTCTGTGGGGCGTAAAGTAATAAATAAATAAAGCGTCACTAATCTCTCAAATCTTGTGGGTCACCTTTTTCGGCCCGCGCGCAAAACATAATAACTTCTACTACACCTTCTTCTTCTTCTTTATGGCTGGCCCTCCTCCTCCTCCACCTCCACCACCTCCAGCTTTGGGCAACTTGCCGCCAGGACCTCCACCATCAATGCCTGCGGGCAGAGATGCGTTGCTTGGCGATATCAGAAAGGGAACGAGACTCAAAAAGGCAGTCACCATCGATAAATCAAAACCACTCATAGACTCCAAGACGTCGGTGGGCGTAGGGTCACCGGCACCTACATCACTGGGAACAAGATCTGCTTCAGGCCCACCAATGCCTCCATCAGGTTTACCACCCGCAGGTTTGCCGCAGCTCGGCGATATCTTTGCCGGCGGCGTCCCCAAATTGAAACACATCAACAGAAACGATAATCGCTCAGGAATCGTCCCTCTGTCTGCCCCATCCATTCCAGTGGCGGTGCTGCTTCCATCTGTCCCTTCAGCAAGACCTAAACGCAATCTGCTCATTTCAAGCTCAACTGCTCCACCTCCAGGCCCACCTCCAGGCCCACCTCCAGTTCCTCTGGCACCACCTCCACCACTGGCACCACCTCCAGTAGTACTGGCACCACCACCACCACCAATGCCACTGGCACCACCTCCAGTAGTACTGGCACCACCACCACCACCAATGCCACTGGCACGTCCACCATCCAATCCAAAAATGCCTCCCAGCAGACCCAAGAAATCCTCCCATTTGAGATCGAAATCAGACGTTTCCTTTGATCCCCCAATCCCCAGCGGTCCTCCTCCAATCCCCAGCGCACCTCCTCCACTACCAAGTGCCCCACCACCGGTTTCCACACAAGCACCAGCACCACCAGCACCAGCACCACCAGCACCAGCACCACCAGCACCAGCACCACCAGCACCAGCACCACCAGCACCAGCACCACCAGCACCAGCACCACCAGCACCAGCACCACCAGCACCGCCCGGTGGTTTGCCATTTTTGGCTCAGATCAATGCTAAAAGAGATACAAAACACGAGATATCGTCTCCAGTACCTCCAGCCCCCCCTCCAATCCCTGCTTCTTTTCCACCATCACAACCAAGTGCACCACCACCGCCTCCTCCACCTCCACTGACTGGTATTCCACCACCACCACCAATGGCCAGCATTCCACCACCTCCTTCCAGTGGTTCTCTGAAACCAGCAGCTCCTGCTGCTGGTGGACTCCCATTCCTTGCTGAAATCAATGCAAAGAGAAACGATACGTTTGTTGTCGATGGCCAGCTGAAATACTCCACAAACAACGCTGCTCCATCGCTGTCGGCTCCACGTACACCTTCAGCACCAAAGGTTTCTCAGATAGCACCATCAATTCCTCGTCCACCTCAGGCAGCACCTCAAATACCTGTGACACAACGCAAACCATCAATTCCAAGGACAGAAGTTCCATCAATTCCAAAGACAGAAAGAGTTCCATCAATTCCATCTTCCAGACCAGAACTGGGACACATGTCGGACACACCATCGGTGGCAGCCGCCGCCGCTGCACTTGCTCTTTCTCATCATGCTCCAGGAGCACCTTCAAGAGCACCAGCACCATCACGAGCTGCAGCACCTCCACCAGCTCCGCCAGCACCACCAGTCCCAACATCCATTCCACGTCCTGCTGTCTCTTCACTACCAGCACCAGCACCACCACTACCACAAGTACCAACCGAAGCACCACCACCACAAGCACCCAGACCCCCAGTAACTGCACCAGCACCACCTCCAGTTTCCATGCTTCAACCACCACCTGCTCCGCCAGCACCACCTGCTCCGCCAGCACCACCTGCTCCGCCAGCACCAGCTGCACCACCAGCGCCTCCTTCTGCACCACCACCTGCTCCAGCTCCTTCTACATCCACTTACAAATCCACGTACAAAAAGACGGCACCCGCACCGCCTGCTCTGGCACTTGATCTGCAGCAGAATGTTGGGCAGTCGCTCCGCAAGATCTCGGCGCTGGCATATACGATCAACAGCTCGAACGGGCGTACCAACGGGTCTGGCAACAAGATTGTTATTGACGATAGCGGGCACCGGTTCAAGTTTGTCAATGCCAATGCGCTTCCGCATCCACGGCGGTACGGCGAGAATGGGAACAAAGCGAAGTTGTATCCGAGCGGACGTGGATCGTCGGTGCCATTGGATTTAAGTCTATATAACTAAACGATTGTTGTGTCTGGAGACCAGACCTGAATGACTTTATCGTAGAACGAACATGTAGCGACAAACGAAGCGTCTGGAGCCCAGTCACCGCCATATACCATGCTATTGTGGTCCTGTTTAAAGTATCGTGACACCAGAAATGTGTCACCTTCCGGCTCTACAATACGGGCTCCGTCGTACATACAGCACGTCAAGACCCGTTCATCGGTTGGACTGGGGATCAAGCGCCAAACGCCGCCACCGAGGTTTATCAGGGCAAGTTCTCGAGGTCCGTAGCCAGGAATTAGTGACGGCAGCAGCCTGTCCATGAGTCTGAGGTCAAAAATACGGAGAGTATCGTCGTAGGAACCGGTCCAGAGCTGGTGGGGATTAGCGACGTTCCAGCGCGACTGGGCCGGGAGCACCGCGACAACTCCCGCGTCGTGCTGGCGGCGTGTCGTGGTAAAAATCTCGCCCTGCATGCGCAAATCGTGTGCGATCACCGCCGCGTCGTCGCCACCAGTAAATACCACCAGCGCCAACTCGCCGACTTCACCAAACGAACCTGTCCAGCATTCGAGCGTATGATTGGTTGCAAGTGGCGTGACAGCAAATGTCTCTGTATCAACTATAGCCAGCTCTCCTGTCGTTAGTGTGGCAAGAAGACGAGTGCCATCGGGACTGAACCAGAGCGATGTCACCAACAGCGTCTCGTCAAAGAGCTGGTGCGTAGCCGCGAGCGATAACGTTTTTTCGTGGTACCGCCACACCGTAACACTCCCGGTAGAATGCGCTGCCACCACGAGCGCGCTGTCGCTGGGAGAAAACTTGATATCGAGCACCGCGCTCGCCGTGGGAGTCAGTTCCACCACCACAAGCTGCCCACCATCCCCATACTCCACCACGTCCACTGATCCGTGTCTCGTACCGTTGTCTTCCAATTTGTACGTTCCAACCACAAATATCGTGCTATCTTCCGGATGTACCCGGAGACAACACGGCGGAAGATCAGTCGTGCCCACCGCAAGCCGTTCTGCGTTCATGAGTAAAGTTTTTTTCTATTTTCTTCTTTAATTTTAATCTTCACTTCTCTTCTTATGGGCTTGCTTGCGAGGTGGAACGCCTTACCGGTAAAGGCTCGGTACTACATTGGAGGCTCAACGTTTGTGTTTGCTCTTATTGGAGATTACGTGACTTCAAGAGTCAATGAGGAAGTCGTGGCACGCAAAGAAACACTTGCCAGTATCAAAAAGGATTAGAAACTAATAATCAAAATCAAAATTTATATATTTATATATCCTCTATAATTATTTAAAGTAACCCACGTTGGATGTATTCCTTTCTTGTAGAAGAAATGAATTCCAAGAACCGGGCTGGGTTCGAATCAATACCTCTGGTATAAACGAAACGCGACGCCAAACGAGTAGCAAACAACGCTCTAAGGTAAGCTTCTGGAACCCGTGCCAACACATTGTCAATACCAATCACCTTCAATAACAATGGAGGCAACGAGTCAAGCAAAACAGCGTTTCTAAACTCAACATCATCATTCCACAACTCCTTCGAGTTAGCAAGCTCATCTCCTAATCTGTTGATCGCAACAGATAACTTGTCCGACAACTCAGTGAACGAGATACCAGTCTCTTCCTTCAACTTCCACAACGCCTCAAATTCAGATTCAGCATTCGACACAATCACACGCTGCACTTCCTTGACGTAATCCTGGTAAAATTGTGGTTTTTGACCAGTAACACTGTCAACACACATGTTCGACAAGAATCCCTTATCGTCAAAGGCCAACGCAGCCAATACTTCCAACGAAGACGAAGTAACACCACCCTTGTTGGTAGAAGCATCCTTAAAGATAACAATACCAGCCTTTTCCAAGATGAGCTTGGCTGATTGTGTGATAAACAAGTTGGCACCTTCAACAAAGTATGGAACAATTGGCTTACCAGTAGTTTCGTCAATCAACTCGTGCACATTGTTGGTATCAATGGCAGCAGGTCTACCTCCACATGGCACAAACAAATCAACTCCGTCAACACCAAACTGTTCCTTCAACTTCAAGTGGAACGTGTTTCTAAAGGCAACACCACTGGTAACCACTTGTCCACTAGGCAAGGTAACATCCTGGTCGTCAACCAACACAACGTAACCATCCTTGGACAACTTAGATTTGTCATAGTGTTCAATCATCTTTCTTTCATGGGCCAATCTCAACAATTCTTCCTTGTCAAGACCATTTGGATCAGCAATCACCCCAGAACCATCAACGAGACCAACATAGTTTTCACCTCTGGACAACAAGATTTCATTACTACCCAAATCTCCATCTGGACCACCCGTCTGGAACTTTCTGATCTTGGCATCGTCAATCTTCAACTTTTCGTAAATCTTGTTAACGTATGCTCTGACAGAAAGTGTCGTCATACCATATTCATCGTGAGGAATACCACCAATTTGTGGAGACTTACCGGTCAAGAATGATCTCCACCATGGAGCACCTCTTTCTCTAGCGTGTAAGGTGGCCCAGTCGGTGTAGCCAGCAGTACCTTCATCGGGACCCAAGAACAAGATTTCAGGCTTGTTGTACAAGTCAATGTATGATTCCTTGACACCAGGAATGTATTGCTTCAACAACAAATCAATCAACGAGTCAACATACTTTTCAAAGCAAGCCTTTGGTCTGTCCTGAGCTGCACCTGGATCCAACAAGATAACACCCTTGGAACCACCTTCTGGAATATCCTTGTTCTTTCTTTGTTGGGTGTTGGCCAAGTTGTAGTTTTCGTCAAACAAGTTTCTGGCATTGACATTGTAGGCATCAACCGATCTCGACCTCACAATTCTGATACCACCTCTGGCAATGTCTCTAAATCTAATGTGGAAACCTCTAAAGTCAGATCCAACAACAAAGAACATACCGTAAGGCTTTTCTGGGTATTCGGAGCTGGGTAAGAAGGATGGGTCCAATCTGAAAGAAAGAGCAACCTTGGTAGACGTGTAAAAGTTAGTCTTCAAGATCGACTTGTTGAAAACATACAAGGCTCTCAAGACAACAGCGTGATGTTCGTTTTGCGAACATTCACGACTCAACAACTTCTCAAACTCTTCTTCAGAACCAATAGGATTGATTTGGGACAATCTTTGGTACGACAAAGTCTTTTCCATTGAAGAACGGACGTAGTGGACATCGGCAAATTGACGGTACAATCTCTTGACAATATCTCTTCTGGTGTCAAACACTTCTTGGATGTAGTTTTGAGTATAGGTTTCAGCTCTCAATCTCTTTTTTAACGACGACAAGACTTCAGCGTGTTGGATTGACTTGGCAGGATCAAGCAAGTCGTGCAACTTGTTGTATTCTGGACCCAATCTGTTCAAGAAATGGGTGACAAAGATGACACCTGACTGGGCATAAATACTTTCCTGCAACGACAACTCGCCGGTGGTGAATCTGTGGTGGAAAAAGTTGTGAGGAATACAGTACAAGAGCGAGGCTTCCTTGATGACCTGGTAGATAGAAAGATCAAGAGGACTCTTCATGTTCTTGGAAGTCACGTACATCGAGATGATGGTCACACCGTTGGCAAACTGTTCCACGTACTTACGAGTAGTCTGGAGCTTGTAGTAGTTGGCCAAGTCACTCAAGGCCGAGTTGTATCTGGCCGTGGTCTTTTGTCTGTAACCAATAACGACTCTGTATTCTTCCGATTCGTCGACACTAAAGTATCTAATGACAGGACCAGTAGTATTGATAACTTTTTCGATAATTTCGGAGTAAACTTGTTTGGTGTTGTTCGAAGCAATCTTCAAAAAGGTAGAGTCACCAATCTTGTTGATATCTGTTTCGGTGGACGACACGTTGGAGTGTTCAAATTGGTTTTTGTAGACAAAGAAGCACTTCAACAATTGGTCCTGAACATTCTTGTTCTTCAGGTAGACCCCGGACAAAATAGCATCCGCCTTGTGGTTCAATGGCGCACTAAAGTATTCGGCACGGTACGAGTCGCCTTCGGTGCTCGAAGGGTCAATGTACTTGTCATCCACTCTTTCTTCGAACCGGTTTCTCAAGGCAGAGTTCAAGGGAGAAGAATCGAAAAATACCGCATGGTCATCCGTTTCGGTCTTGTACTGTATAAGAGCAGTGTCTTCAGCAACATCACCAGCATAGGCCTGGATCTTACACGAGTAAAGCGAGTGGATGTGACCAGCAATACCTGCAGCACTTTCTTTGGCAAAGAAGACATCGTCAAGACCCAAAGATTCGTAGAACCATCTGGTTTCAGCCTCAATCAACGATTCGGGAATAAACCCTGTACTATCCAAGATATCCAACACTTGATCAATCTGGTCTTTCTTGCCGGAGAAAGGCGTATCAATGTAACCGTGCTTTAAGCTTTGGACAGAGGACGAATTCGAGGGAGTCTTGTGTAACGACAAGTGGGCGATATCTGGTTCAGAAGCAGCCATCTTTTGTTTTGTTTTGTTTTTGGTAGTTTTTTAACACGTTTTGTGGGGTTCAATTCCTTTTTATATATGTAACGGATATAATTGTCCGTGTAATATTGTATTTTAGTGACGATAACCAGGAATAGTAAGAAGAAAAAAACCTGGAAAGTCAATTGTACTGTGGTGGGACGCACTGTTGTATTTATACTTAAAATTATGTGGTGACCACAATTATTCATAAAATTATAGTCCCAGGTTACGGTGGGGAAGCTTGGCTAAACGTTGGGGTCTTGCAGGTCGAGTGTCAATGCCTTCCAGGGTACGTGACACAAACTCGGAATTGCCGCCTGGTCCCGTAACTGTGGGGCGTGCACCGGGGATACTACCCCACCCTCGGAAATCGTAATGTTTCTTACTTGGTGAGTACAAGCGAGACCGTTTGCCCTACAGAAAACCGCCGCCGCAAAAACCTGGGGGTGGGGCTCCGGGGCGACAGATATTGATCAGCTAGACGATTCTTGGAAAAGGACTGGTTTCCGAGGCAATTAAAAGTAGTGGTAGCGGCATCTTACGTATTCTACCTGGTCATTGCGTTTTTCAGCCGCTGCCAGCGTTCCGCCTTCCTGCTTCCGCCATGACCTGCCGCCGTCACTCGTTTTAGACAGCGGGAAATTTTTTTTTTAGTTTTTTTTTTAGTTTTTTTTTTAGTTTCTTTTTTTCAGTTTCTTCTTTTGATGCAACTCTCGTAACAGGAAACCCCTCTCCTGGCATTTCCCCAGATTTTCGGGAGGGAACGGCATTGGAAAACTTTTCAGGACGCGGGTACCCGAAATGTGGAGACGGATGATCTAAACAGTATTGAGGCTGTTTCCAAGGTAAAATTTATGTGTCTGGCACTCGTTTGGAGAGGGGAATGTCAAAACTCTAATATTCACTAAAGTAATTATCTATGTACTGTAAACTTTACCAGCCATGGTCAAATAACATCGAGACACTTTCACCGTTATGTATTCTACGGATAGACTCGGCCAAGATCCGCGAGACGTCCAACACCTCGATCTTTTCTCTTCCCAAGATTGCCAAACTGCCGAGTTGCGGCACTGAGTTTGTTGTGATGACCTTATCGATGGCGCTATTCTTGACTCGGTTGAGGGCATCACCGCTGAACACGCCGTGGGTGACCAACGCATAGACGTACAGGGCGCCCTGGTCCTTCAAGAGCTTGGCTGCACGGGTGATGGTGTATGACGTGTCGACCAAGTCATCAACCAAGACACAGACCTTGTCCTTGACGTCGCCCACCAACATCGTGGTGGCCACCATCAGGGTATTGACGGTGGACGACAGCGACGAAGTAGAAGGCGGGTTCTTGGCCAGCCGGGCCCGTCTTTCCTTGTGGATAAGTGCAAATGTACATCCCAACGCATCGGCAATCGATGTTGCCCGCTTGGCCCCGCCACTGTCGGGAGACACAATGACACAGTCACGGTAGTTGGGCACGTAGTCCATAATGTAGTGCTTCAACAACGGCCGTGAGTACAAGTTGTCAACCGGGATATTGAAAAAGCCTTGGAACTGCGGATCGTGCAAGTCCATGGTGATGATACGGTCGGCACCGGCTGTCATCAACAAGTTGGCGACCAACGTTCCGTTCTGAGCCACCCATTGCTTGTATCCGCTGTCGGTCTTGCCAAACGCATCGACGGCTGGTAAGTTGGTCAGGGCTGAGTTGGTGACGATGGACGTGGGCACCAACTGCTTGCTTTTGGTACTGTTGAGCGCAGCACGCTCCAACATACCGTCGGAGCTAGTATTGTTGCGTGACAATGGACGGGGCGTGCCAGGCTCGCTGTCGTACGTGTACACTTCCTTCTTGGTGCTGATGGAGGGGGCACCCGTCAACGAGGCTGCATGCGGCACGTCGGGCTGGCGCAGGTATGGAAAGAGTGGCAACACCGCCGTCACACGACGAGCACTGGCGGTCTTACATGCTGCAATCATGATCAACAACTCAAGAAAGTTATCGTTGACATCGCCGCAGCCCGACTGGACGATAAAGACATCTTTTTCACGAACAGAGTCCTTGACTTCGATACTGGTTTCGCCATTGGAGAACTTCTTGGACTCAACTTCGCCTTGTTCGATCGTCAAGTTACGACAGATGCTCTTTGTAAGTTGTGGATGTGACGAGCCTCCAAGCACAATCAAGTCTCTCATGATGAGATGGTGATGATGATGGTGAAAAATCCGCAATTGGAAAAAAAAAAACGTGCTACTTTCCTTCAGTACCGGATCTCGTAGGAACCAGCACGGGACGCATACTTGACCCATTTGACGGTTCTGTAGTTGGCTTTTTCTTGGACTTTGAGGTACTTGACCGCAAGACCCGAGCACAGGAACATGTCCAAAGTAAAATCGACCTGGATCGGAGGTCTTGTCCAGTTGAGCAACAGACGGCCGTCGGCCGAGTCGGCGAGCTGGACTTCGGCAGTCAAGACATGTTCTTCCTGGCCATAGAACTTGTTGAATTTCCATACCACCATGTTGTTTTCGGGATGGAACTTTGTTTTACCGGATGAATTGGACGAGTAGCTCTTGACCACGCCCTTGGGAGTCGGGATTTTGAACAACACGTTGGTGGCCGGGAGTTTCGAGGGATAGAGCGACTTCACCACCATCTTGTACAGGAGTCCGGACCGGCCCTTCTCCTGGACCTCGGTGGTCACGGTGAACGGAAGGTTGATGTTCTGGACACAATGGTACGACATCAACTGGAAATCGCCATCGGGCGGAACAAACTGGATCACACGCGTCGTATCGAACTTGGCAAGCTCCACACACTGATGGAATTTACAGTCTTCTAATGTTGCACCGCCCAGTCCTGAAGCCATACCTCCTCCCGTTCCTCCTCCGAAATGCGTAATCACCGTATCGTCATTGAGACCAAACCGACACTCAGGCATACCGGAAAGATGTGTTTTCATCATGATGGCACCTTCTACCGACGCACGCATCACCTCGGAGTTGGCGTTCATAAGTACATGGACCTTTTCTTCCACGTTCAAAAAGATCTCGTTTCGACGATACTTGATTCCTTCGTTACGCCACGAAATATTCAGCATGGATGTGGTGGCAGGATCCGGGGTTGGTTTAGGAAGAAGCGATTTCCGAGGAAGCTTGACGATATTGGCTTGTTTGAACACATTGTCGCTCGACAGGATCGATGTCATGGTATTCTTGAGATACGACAACTCGAGATTGGTGGGATATCCAAACTCTACCACTTCTTCCAACAACTCATAGACCATGTTGAAGTTGTTCTTGATAAGCTCGTCGTCCAATGGTTTCTTGAGCGCCGCACTGGCGTCCAGTCCATGTAACGTTACTTTAAACAACAGTTCCAAGTTATACAAGAACTCAAGGATCGTCGAACAGTCCTGGTTCGAGCGTGTGACAGTACAGATCCATACCAGACCCAGACGGATGTACACGAACGATGTGGAGCCCAACGTAAGGACTGGCGACCGCACGTCCTTGCCGTTGCTGCCGCCTGCGGTCGACGCAGTATGAGTCGAGTTGATCACTTGGATCCGAAACACATCCAGAATATTGCGCTTGACGCCTTCCTTATACAATTTCGACATCAAAATGTCCCCTTTTGAATCATAGATAAACAACGCCGTGATCATCTTCTTTAATATATGAACAGTTTATGTATGTATATATTTTTCGCGTAAATCTATTGATAAATTTATCTTTTCTTCTCACCACATTCCAACAAGGGTTCCAGCAGTCTTTTTATTATGGCCCTGGCGACGCGAATGGTTCGTCTTGTTCTTGGCTGCAACCTTTTTGGGCGTGGCCTTTGCCTTTTCTTGTTTTTTGGCTTCTTCTTTCTTTTGTTGTCGGAGGTACGATTCCGTCTGGTTGTAATCGGTTTCCAAAAGCCATTTTCGTCCACTGGTCTCGAGTTCCCGGTACCATTCCTCGACTTGCAGAGACGTCAATTGCGTGCTCTTGGCAAGGTCTCGGCGTACTTTGGTACTTTTTGCTTCTCTGGTAAATATCTCCGGACCATGTTCCTTGTAAGACGCAAAAAGAATCCGTTCATGTGGAGCAATGTAATACTCGGCATTTTCCTCTGCATCGAGCTGTTGTCGTGTACGATGGCCTGGTCCTTTGCCTACAATACTATTAGGCTTGAAGTACTCTTCATCAGGTGGCTCATCGTCGTAGTCATCGTCTCCATTATTCATCATCTGCAACGCAGCTTCCAACGCCCGTTTCTTGATCTCTTCAGGTGCTTGTGAAACAGACTCGGTGTCTCGCTTGCCATGCACAACTTTAACTCCAGAAAAGTCGCCTCGTGATATCTTATCATCATCAAACACCGATCTCTTGGCCACAGGACCCCCAGATTTGCTGGGAGTACGTGGTGGTGGTGGTGGTGCCTTGGTCTCCATAAGCAGGGGATCTTCCAATAACATATTCGTCACCATTTCCACATCATCGCCAACCTCAGCCAAAATCTCCCTGGCTCTCGTCTCAGTCAATTCCGGAAACAAATCCACAAGTATCGAGATGTTCTCCGGTGACGTTTTATCTTCTTCCAACGATATCGACTTCAAAAACGGCAATTTCTGCTCCAAGTTCGGCATGATTTCCCGGAACGGATTCGAGATCATGATTACACTGAATAATGGATACAATCCAAGAGTACTGGCGCTGGTGACCCCCAATTCCAGCACCAACTTCGCCAACTTGGCCACTGAGAGCGACACAAGACAAACCACCATGATATTCTTGATCACACCAGCATGCACGCTCTTACCTCCAACATATATCTTCTCGAGCATATCTATCCAGTCAGGAGTAACAAACGTCTCGGCAAACGTCAGCGTATTGCCGGTTCTTTTGCCAATATGTTTCTTATTTCCTTGTAAATTGAACGTGGTGCTGCTGCTGACGTGTTGGCCCAATAAGGACGTCAATGTTTCCAAATCGTCAGACAGAAACTTACCGTTATTGATGACGGTTTCCAAATGTTTATGGAGCAAACCAACACTGCTGAGGTTACCCGACTTCTTATTGTCGTTCTTCTTACACTTGAACGACCCATCGACCAATCCACGCACAATCGTGGCGTTCTGTTTCACATACACCGTGATGAAATCCCACACTGCCTCGCCGCTTAGTCCAAGTTTCACCAAACTATAACACTTGACCAAATGAAACACAACCGTCCGCAACGTATCGATATTGGCTCGAATATCCGGATTGATGGCACCAAGAGAAAAGATTCTCGTGGCCTCGCGTGCTGTTTCCGTCAAGTAGACCTTGAGAAAGAGCAGAAGCTGCTGCTGAGACGCCACCGATAACTTCTGTGCATCGTCTTCAACTAGATGCTGCATGAGCTTGATATATGCTTCTAAATGATGTACCCAAATCACCGGATCTTTATCGATAAGTGAAGACCGCAATTCAAACGGGGGATAGTGCGGTATCGTAACATTGAGAGCATCTTGTTCTATAACAACCATTGACTTTAAGAGAGTGACTCAGTTTTTAGATTTTTGTCGCATCTTTTGATTGCCTTTTTATATCTCTATCAGGTACATCATTTGCCAAGAAAAGACAGATATACGAACTAGACCCCAAACCTATTCTCATTCATCAACTGTTTATTTGTTAATGTATTTGTATTGATGTTTGTGAATTCTGTAAATTTTTCACAATTTTTCATGATTTCATAAACTTTGATAAAGAATCCATAATCAGTCATAATCTTTGTATTATACTCTTCAATGTACATAGTACAAAATACTTTAGCAGTAAGCGCCGTGGCGCAGTGGAAGCGCGCAGGGCTCATAACCCTGATGTCCCCGGATCGAAACCGGGCGGCGCTAAAAGCTTACTTTTTTTATTTTCGCAGCCATTTATTAACTACTTAGCGTTCATCCCAGAACTTCCTCAATAGTAAACCAGCAGTCTTATACTCTTCAAGGTTCTCTTGGGTAACAACTGGAAACTGGCGTCCGGTGTTGAGTTTATCTTTTTCAATGTGTCCCAAACGAACCAACGAACCGAAATATTCATAGACATCTGCTACTCCAATCGTATGGTACGCTCTCAGGAGCCCCTTCTTGCTCAAACGGTCTAGTTCCCATTGTTTTTGTTCATTACGGTTTGGTAACGAGATCTTTCCGGCAAGAAACCGGGAGAGAAGGACCGCCTGGTACTCGAACACCCGGAACGAAACCCCATCAACTGGCATGCCAATGAAGTTGATAAGTGGATCGTCAATCAAAAATGTATGCTGATACAATCCACTAACAAGTGCACCTTGATTGGTGATAGTATTTTCCGTCAATCTGTTCAAGAACGGGAACGAAAAGCCGTAGCCGGTGCCATAAATGACGTGGTCAGGATTAAAGATCTCGCTTCCATCTTCAAAAGTAACCTTAAATCCAGTATCTAAAACAACAAACTCACTGATGGTTGGTCTGTAGACAATGTTGGGTTTCTTACTTACTCTCTTGGTATTATCGAGATTCCGGATCGATTGAATCACCGTAGTGGCAGTATCGGCAATAAACTTGGTCAAATCAGCCCCAGATGCCCGTGAACCAACGACCACCACGGTTTTATCCTGGTACGGATCAGCCGAACGATAAAACTTGGCATGCTGGACTACATCTTCGTACTTTTGTTGCAACTCCGCAAGGCCCTTGACGTATGGAATAAATGGAACGTGGTAGTGACCCGTGGCTACCACTACTGAATCAAAGTCCTGCTGGAACCAGATATCCGATTCGTCATTTAAGGTTTGTTTCACGGTGAGCCGGAACCGGTACGGAATCTGACCAGGAGCTGTCACGGCTCGGGGAATCCGTTCAACATCTTCGACTGATGCATTATGGACAAGGTTAAATCTGGAATCAGACAAGTTACGTGTGATATAATCATCGATGTACTGTCTCACCACAAGACCATCGACGTAACTGTTATCTTCACCAGTAACAGGCCACTTGTTAACATCACTATAAGTCATCATATTTTCGATAATGTTAGTTTTGATGGCCTCGTACGATGGGGTCTTGGTGAATCGTTCCTGTTGGTGTCTGGGAGCGATAATGAACTTATTGAATCTATCGGGATTTCCAGGGTCATTAAACGGATTGGCAAGTTGGGGATCGGTCTTGTAGGTATCGTAGCCCGATCTGACAATATTGTTGGGAGTCTTGATAGTTTTTTTATCCAAGACCCATACTCCACCAAGCTTTGATGTTCTTTCAAAAAGGGTTATGTTGGAGATTCTGGTAAATGTTTCTTTGAGTAAAGTATCAGAGATAATGGCACCAGAAGCCCCACCACCAATAATAGCAACGGTTTCGATTTGCAGGGCAGGGATAGAGACTGGCTCTGTGATATTTGAAGAGATCGAAGGCATTGGTTAAATTCAATCGAGAGACATTGGCAGGGGTTTTTAAGTGATCCCTTTTCGCAATCAATGCCACAGTTTAACCACTAGACGAATTTATAGATACAAGATAACTTTAAAAATAAGCGTAAAATGTACCAATTCCTGTTGGCCAGGAAACAGCGTATCTTTTACCCAAAAAGAATCGTGGCGTTTTTCTTTTATAATTAGTCGTAATTGTCGTAGTTCCACCATGCACAGTGTAATTGTTGCAATAGTGGCTGCGCGAGGAGGTGCGGCGGCTCGCTCTATATATGCAGGAGAAAATTCTGAATTGATAAATGTCGCTAAATGTCGTGGTTGCAACCATGCGACATAAGGCATCGCTGGTGCGGCCCGCCTTTCGCTGCCTAAATTGGTTATTACCCACGTGCGAGTTTCTGACCCCCATATATAAGTCCCATTACATCGCCGATAAACCGTTTTTGTTATTGCAGTGGTATCCATAATGGTAGAACAGAAGAATGCTGACTTGAACGTGCCACTTGATGCCAACGAAAAACCTACGTTGTACCAAACGCAGTTGGTGCCGGAGCTCTCGGAGGGTGCCATCACTTTACATGGTGATTACTATATCCAAGCCCAGTCACTGGTGGCCAAACACGTTTTATGGCACCCGATCGTCTTGGGCACTTATATGGTAGTGTTTCCGCTCTTGATGGGTTATTTCTTGAGAGACTACTTTGTTATTTCGGACTCGGTGGCCGAATTCCTTTCCTTCTTTAAGAGATCCCGTGATCCATGGGTCGCCATCATCTCATCCACTCCAGCCATCATCTTTATCGTGGGAATCTTTGGGTTTCTGTCGTATATCATTTCTGATGATTTACGGACGGTTTCACAGGATTTACTTGTTAAGGGATATGTCAATACCATCTTTGGTCCTGGGCTTGATATCAAGAAGTTTGCCCAGATCGATCCACAAAAGGCTTCTTCCAAAGACAAGAAGGTGTTGGCTGAAGGTGCGAATACCCAGCTCTTTGTGTACCGTGAATCACCAATTGCTGTGGCATCAGTAGTGGTGGATACCGAAACGTCGTCAGAATCGTTGTTCAAGGTCAATATCACTGGGTTACATGTTCGTGCCGTGTTCCGTAAAGCAGACCTTGAGCTGTTGTTGCTCAAGTGGGCCGTGGATAGAGCAACCCAGTTGTACAGAACACAGTTTCCCAAGGCAGATGGCCAGATTGAGGTTTCGTTTACTGGGTTTTCCTTTGATAAGAACTTGCCCGGCAAATTGGCTGCTGCCGGGTTCACGGTGGTCAGTGAAGACTACAACTTCATCTCCTTCCTTGACATCACACCAAACTGGTTTTTTCTTTTATTTCACAAACTATTCGGCCTCAAGAAACAGGTATATGCTATCAGAATCGATACAGCCACCGCAGCCGAGATCTAATCATTATATATATAAAAGGAAAAATATTGCATGTACTATTATCAACTTAATAAACCGATTGTCTTTACCTTTCTGCGTTGTTTCTGGACACGGTACACAATCAAGATGGTCCACACCACTATCACCAGCACCAACACATACATAAAGTACTTGAAGGTCACGTAAGCTTTGTGGAGCATACGGTTGAAGAACGTAGCATCGGCATCACCGTACTTCTCGATACGCAACTGTCTTTCTCGTTCCTTGATACGTTGTTCGGCTTTTCTAAGACGAGAAATGGACTTGCGTTTATCTTTACCAAACTTCTTCTTGAACATCCGATGTCTGCCACCGCCCTGCTGCTGTGGCTGCTGCTGTTCGTCCTTGATCATCTCCTCAAGCTCTTCAACAGATTCAACAAACGTACCGTCTGGTTTGTATAAGGCATATATCTTATTTTCGATAACATCAACTGCTTCTGATAAGTCGCCTGTTTCGGCAGACAACCCCAAGTACTTGATTGGAGGCAAACGGACACCTGTCAATGTGACACAATTGGTCCAGCTTTCATGGATTCCCTTGAAATTAAAGTCGATGGAAAGGTATCCATTTTTGGTGTATACCAAACGCATCTTGGTTTCGTGGCTGCTGGGATTAAGGACGGGCGATGCCGAGCATCCTGCAAGTCGTGTATCGAACCCATCCGTACCCTTATCGTACTTGGTATTGCCATCGCCCACCATGATATTAACGTAGGGAAAATGGCCACGTTTGCCGTTTTTGTAGGTATCTATCATGATTCCCAAGCCCTTGAAGAAGTTACGGGCACCAAAGACATCGCCAATGTCTGACTTTTCATCAATGAACCATATAGCAAAGCCATCGCCGACAAAACCTGTTGATGACTTGCTGTGGATATGAAACGTCAATTCCATCTCGAACGATTCGGCTTGAACAGGAAGCGAGGCAAAGATAGATCCTGCCTGGTGCTGGTCATCGCTGGTCAAGCGGATAAACTCGTTGTTCTTGATGACGGTCTTGCCTCTGGCTTCCCAGTTGCGGAGCTTATAGGTGCCTGGCTCCAAGAATGGCCGCACCAATCCTTGGGCCGATAACTCGGTCTTGGCCAACGAAACGATATCGGCTTTGTTCTGCAACAAATCATTGAGTTCTTCAGGTGTAAAGGTATCGTTGGTCGTACGGAAACACAACACGTACACGGAAACAAGCACGAGCAACAGAAGGAGTGCCTGAACGGCTCTGGATCGAAGCAACGACATGATGAAAATTCGCATAAAAAGAAATAGCATGATCACTTCAAAGGCACACAGAGACACACACACAGACACACACACACACAGACACACACAGACACACACACACACACACACACACAGAGTTACATGACATTTACACCTCAACATATATTCTTATAATCCTATTTACCAAACATTACTGTTCTTGCTGCAGTCATCAAGTTTTCTTTACTTTCGCCCTTGAGCTCGCTCATCAAACGATCGTAGTACTGAGGGTTGCCCTTGGGCCGCAACAACTTATCGTCCAACTTATAGTAGTTCTTGTACTTGTCGTTGACGAGATTCCGCAACGCCACGTACTGTAACTTGAGGTCGTTTTCACTGATCTCCTCTACTTGCTTCGAGTCCTGGAACCGTTCCAACTGCACTGCTTTGTATGATGCATAGTGTTGAATTCTATCTTTGGGTAATGTCTTTAAGAGCGACACGATCTTGGTGGCTACTTCCTGACGAGACATGTCAAAAATAGGTGAAAAAGAACCGGTTGGTGCGAACTTTTGATGATAAATTTCATCAAATATTTTGATAAATATATTGATAAATATTTCATTCACTTTAATTATGAAAGCACCAACGCCACGAGTGATTTTTGTGCGTCACGGACAGACAGAATGGTCCAAATCAGGTCAACACACGTCTATTACTGACTTGGACTTGACTCCGTTTGGAGTGGTCCAGATGCGGAGTACCGGCAAGGCACTTATTGGCGATGGTCCATTCCAGTTGATCAAGCCGGCGAACTTGACGCATATCTTTACGTCGCCACGTGCCAGAGCCAAACAGACAGTTGCATTGTTGACTGAAGCCGTCGATGTATCTTCTGTTCCGGTTGTGGTGGAAAACGACTTGCGTGAATGGGAATACGGTGACTACGAAGGGTTGCTCACCCACGAGATTGTTGCGTTGCGGAAGCTGCGTGGACTTGATAGCGACACCACGTGGAACATTTGGCGCGACGGGTGCGAAAACGGCGAGGAACACCACGCGGTGGCGGCGCGTTTGGACCGCGTGATTGCCGATATTCGCGAGATCCACGCGCACGCGCTCGCTACAAACACCGCCAGCGACATTGTGGTGGTGGGCCACGGTCATATTTTGCGCTGCTTCGCCGCACGCTGGGTCGGCCGTGAAATCTGTGTCAATCCCCAGTTTATGCTTGATGCCGGTGGCGTGGGTGTCCTCAGCTACCAGCACCACAACATCAACGAACCAGCATTGTTCTTGGCCGGTGCTTTTACGGTTCCAGTCGAGGAAGAAGGCCAACGCTTATAGATTTTTTTAGATATTTACTTCGGCTGCCAGTAAGGCCAGGAGCACCAGGTTCCAGAACTGCGGCACGTCCACCCGTTGGCCAATGTACGTTCCGTTTTCTGTCTCGGGTCCTGCCACGGTCTCTCCGGCCCGCTCACCTTCTTCAACCACTGTCACCACCTTCTGCATGTACTCGTACCGATAAGCCAGTGGATCAGCAAGTGCTAGCACCGAATACACCGCCAAGGGATCGTGGACCGGTGGTCCATCGACCATGCCATGTCGTGTGCGGTACGACTTGGCGTAGAACATCACGATGTTGTAGAACATCTGCCGGAGCTCCAGCAGCCCGTTCCCCAACATGCGCTGCCGCACATCAGCATCACAGATTGCCGTGTGAGTATAGTTGAGTGGTGTAAGCACAAGCTTGTTGCCCATCTCACGTACCACGTGAGATGCAGCATGTGGATCGGCGTTGAAGTTGAACTCAGCGTATGGAGTCACGTTGCCCATCGCAAACCCGCCGCCCATAGCCGAAACTAACCGCACTTGATGCTTGATCTCGGGATATGCACTGAGAAGCCGGGAAACATTGGTCAACGTACCTGTAGCCACAAGCACAAGCTGGCCGACATGCAGAGAAATGGCTCGGCGCATTGCCTCGAGGTACCCGACATCGGTCAGCTCGCAGATTCGTGGCGTGGCCGGCAACACCGTGCCGCCGATACCGGAGGCTCCATGTACCTCGAGCGCATACTTTGGTGAAACATGGAGCGGTGCTGCTTCTCCACGATACACAGGTATCGCATCTTGTTTGATTCCAAGCACATCTAGAAGTGCAAGTGCGTTGTGGGTAGTCATTTCTACCGGAGCGTTTCCGTGAACGGTGGAAATGCCCACAAGCTTGAACCGTGGATCAAAGGCTGCCAATAAGATAGCAAACGCATCATCGTTGCCTGGATCACAGTCTAGCCATATAGGAATGCTTTCTATGGTCATTGTTTTGTAGGTGTTGTTAAAAAGTGGCTGGAATTGCAGCCTTTTTATACCACCTCCAAAAAAACGCCGTGACGGTTGTGGAGAACATCCGGACCGCACCCAACGGTTCCGACTTCTGCCCCGCAAACATTTGTTCCAGACCAAATATAACCGTGACTTCATATAGCTTCAAAACTTTATATCTACAACTTTAACTACACCTTTCTAGAATCTTCAAGTATTGAATCTAATATGACTTTTTAAAATGACTATTAAATTATTTTAAGGTGTTGCAAGAATTACCCAAATGGGAAACCGTCTTTTCCTCTTCTTCTTCTTCCACTTTTGGTCCATGAATGGTCTTCAATTTGTCGATAATCACCGTACCAATATGGCCTATAATATCCTCTGCCCAAGTCACATCGACGTGAGAATAGTTGTCGATCTCAACCACCCCCAAATTTTCACCCTCCTTGTAACTGGGCTCAAAGTTTCTCATATGTGTAATCAACCTTGGTGTGTCGACCAAGTAATCGATGCCTCCAGCAAATATCACCATAGGCACCGCATGGTGGTCCTCACTAAACCAGCGCTGGTGGAACGGAAAGAAAGATTTGGAGTCGTCCTGGTGCTTGGCCTCAGCATCGAGCTTATAGTTGGCCCCAACCTTGTATGCGTGTTTCAGCTGTAGTTGGTTGGAGAACCCTTCCTCGAAATATCCACTCAACCACCACGACATCAACTTGGCCAGAACATACGTCACATTGAATATAAAGCAGAAATGCCACACCCGTCTGTCCTTGCCCCATTTACGAGCATTCCATCCAAACAAAAACTTAAACATATAGTACAGAATCACCCCGAATATCGACGTCGTGGCAAGATAGTACCGGATACTCGATAAGTTCCTCAAGAAGGACATGTTACCAAAGATAAGTTTGTATGCGGTGGCCCCACGATTATGGATAAACCGAATGAAACCACGGTAATGAAACGAAGTTCCTGGGAAAACAGCAGGAGCTAACGGAAAGAAGTAGTCGATTTTATCATGATAATGGGCCAAATTACGGTTTTTCAACATCAAGAACGTCTGGGCACATCCCTGAGAATGACCCAACATGGATAATTGCAGATGGTTGGGCTTGTGGGCCAAGACTTGTTCAATGATCTTAGGCAAGTCATAGTACGCAAGACTGCGGATATCCCAGTCCCAGTACGCTTCGTTATTGTTCAAATTGCCCTCATAAAATGCATGTTTGGGCTCGAACCACGACCGGTTGTTACCCATCCATACATCGTAGCCCTGTTCCAAAAAGTAGTATGCCAATGAGTTGGTTCCAGAAACAAGCCACGCAGCCGAACACGACAACAAGCCATGCTGCAATAGAATGGGCCGTCGGTTGTTTCTAGCCTCATCTGATTCCTTTGGATCAATCAAACGATGAAGTGGTAACACGTAGCCATCCTCAGTAGTTAATGGATACTCCTGTAAATCGAGTCCAAGCTCCAACGCATAGTAACGTAGTTCTTTAGACGGTTTCATCTTGGAAGTATCGGGATATGCTTTTCTTGGAGTGTAGCCATTCACCACATTCGAACCGACCGGCTCATTAAACCGTTCCTTGCCCGTTATCTTGTGCCATAAGTGATAAAAGAGAGACCCGATAAAGAGCGTGCTGACAAAGAAAAACGAGCCGATATACGACGAGAATATGATCCCATACTTGCTGAAGGCCCCATGCCTTGCAACCTGCTTGGGAGGTGTGAGTTCTTCGTACATCAATGAAGAACTAGGTGCTGGTAGTGTGGTATAAATGTGTGGTTTCCCTTACGTTGTTTACTATGTTTATTTACGGCGTTCGGATAAGAGGGGCGCCCATATGCAGGGTTTGATACCCTTTGAGGGAAACTTGTTCACTACGCTTAACTTTTTTTGGCAATCCATGTGACAGAAGCCGAACAATGTTACATTTGCGCCGCAGGATCATCATAGCGGAGAGAGAAGAGTTGGTACAAAGATCATACTTGTCCATGTGTTATAAATGTAGTACTGTTTCTTGTAAATCAAAGTGGAATTTCTTCTTCTGGACAGAAATCAGCTTAATCAGGATCCTGCCGCGGACACCGGGCCGCGAATCCGGTCCACAATTTTCCAAAACGGAGGCCGTAAGGGCTCGTGCCCTAAAACATCTATTTGACACGTGCATAATTATCCCGCACTACCATCGAAAATTTTCAACTAATCGCCAACGTTAAGACGAACTTTCTTCATTAACGAAACTATAGTCCAATATGGGTAAATCGTATGTACCGCACAGTGAAACGCAAGCATTCAGTCCGTTAGGATGAATGCTGTTGAACCACTCTCGAAAAGCCGTATACTAACAAATATAGTCGTGGTTACAGATCCGGTACTCGTTACGCTTTCCAACGTGACTTCAAGAAGCATGGTGCCATTGCTTTGTCCACCTACTTGAAGATCTACAAGGTCGGTGACATTGTTGACATCAAGGCCAACGGTTCTATCCAAAAGGGTATGCCACACAAATACTACCACGGTAAGACTGGTATCGTTTACAACGTCACCAAGTCTTCTGTTGGTGTTATCATCAACAAGGTTGTCGGTAACAGATACATTGAAAAGAGAGTCAACTTGAGAGTCGAACATGTCAAGCACTCTGCTTGTCGTCAAGAATTCTTGAACAGAGTTAAGGAAAACGCTGCTAAGAAGAGAGAAGCCAAGGCCAACGGTCAAACCGTCTTCTTGAAGAGACAACCAGTCAAGCCAAGAGGTGCCAGAGTTATCTCCACCGAAGGTAACGTCCCACAAACCTTGGCTCCAGTTCCTTACGAAACCTTCATCTAAGCATCATATGGTTCTACGTCGTTAATTTGTATAATTAGTTCTTTGCCAATGCACATACCTAAAACGAGATAAAAAAACCATCTCGCCTTGTAGCACATGTAATCGAACGTTTGGTTCATACAATAAAACTCAAGATGGATCTTATTATCTTTGTTACTTCCAACGTAGTCATCATGCTCCAGTTTGTTATTTGCATCGCAACACCTCAGTCCCAACTGTTCGGTTACTAAGCTTGTCGTTTTCTGCAAGAAATATGATATGAGAGAGGGGGGTATATACGGAGGTCTATAGCCTTATAGACACCAGCATATAACTTAACTTCTACAGATAAATGAACCTTGAGAGTTTGGGGATCAGAAGTTCTCTCGGTGTCTGCATTATGTAACAAGATAGTTGCGCCAGACACATTCACCATTAAAACCCAACTTTCTCGTACGAAAAAGCATTTCCCGAGGAATCACCAAGAGGTAACTCAACCCAGGAGGGAATTGTCGTGAAATACGCGAGATTTCATCATGTAGTATAAAACTTGGAAGGTTCATAGGGAACAAATCAACAGTGCCCGGAATCGCGACGTATTTATACTCATTGAACCATATCCGGGTAACCTCATTGCAAAAATTATTCCTCTTGGTACTGCAGGTATCTTGTGAAGCCCATCTACCAAACACTATAGAGCAGGTGTTATAGAGACTATGGCAAAGAGAAAGTCAGACTCTAAGGAGTCTAAGAAGAAGGTTCAGAAGAAAACAGGAGAACTTGGTCTTGAAGAGATTGAAAGACTTGGTCAGGAAGCAAGTGAGTCTGCCAAATATAACAATCTTGTTACATTGATAAACCAGTACGAAGTCTACACCAAAGTTTTAGTGGTAAAGCAAGATGAAACAACTGAAAAATTAGCTCGTCAGTTATCGTTGACGTTGTTTAAATGTTTTCTGAAACTTATGAAGCAAGGATTGCTTGTCAGCAAGAAATCATACGAGGACAAGAAACAATTGGTGGTGAAGTGGTTGGTTAACAAGTTTGATACGTTCAAACAGACGATCAACACGATAATCGAGACGAAATTGGCCTACGAAACGTCGTTACAACTAGACTTGTTGGATATCGGTTTGAATCTCGTGGTTCTTGAGAGCCAGTACATGAAGTCTGCGCCCAAGGACTCGTACTTCCCAACCCAGACATATCTAAATATCGTAAAAGCCATACTAGTCGGTCAAAACGGAGATATCATGAGCGATGGTTCTAACGACGACTTCATTCTCTTGGAGTTCCAGGAGAAGTTTGCTACTAACTGGGACTTGCAGTTTTATTTATTCAACAACTTGCACACATCATTGGAAGAATTCAAGCAGACCAAAACCAAGGCTGAATTGAGACAACTATTCTCAAAGTTCTACACCCTCATCAAGGACAAGTTGCTAGTTTCAAAGGATGATGACGAAACGTTGGAAGAGCTTGATACTTTGGTGGACACCAAATTACCCTCAGTAGCATACAAGATACCCATTTTCAAGGCTCAGTACCAAAAAGCATTTCTTGCTATCATCTCGTACCCGTTATTGACTTCGCAGTACAAGTCTGTCTTGCTTGTTTTGCACAAGAGAATCATCCCTAATATGGTGGAGCCCCAGAGTCTTATGGATTTCTTGACCGATTGCTACAATGTCGCTGGAGACGAGATCATTCCTATTCTTGCATTGAATTCCTTATATGAGTTGATGAAACGATACAACTTAGAATATCCCGATTTCTACACCAAGCTCTACTCGTTGCTTACGCCTAACTTGTTGTACACGCGTCATCGGTCGAGATTCTTTAGGTTGTGTGACTTGTTCCTTTCGTCGACCCATTTATCATCCAGTTTAGTTGCTTCTTTTATCAAGAGATTGGCCAGATTGTCAGTGGGTGCTACTGCTTCTGGTGTGGTCATTGTGATCCCATTTGTATACAACTTGTTAAGGAGACACCCTTCGTGTATGTTGATGTTACACAACAGCAATGACAAGGATGGAGCTTACAAGGATCCATTCGACAATACCGAAACAAACCCATTAAAAACCAATGCCATGGGCTCCTCACTCTGGGAGTTAGAGACGTTGATGTCTCACTACCACCCTAACGTTGCTACCTTGGCCAAGATCTTTGGTGAACCATTCAGAAAACATCTGTACAACTTGGAAGATTTCTTGGACTGGAGCTACGAAACGTTATTGGACAGTGAAAAGAACAGAAAGTATAAAGGAATGGCTGCTTTGGAGTATGAAGAGTACGACGGTTTGTTTGCCGGCAGCGGTGACAATGTCTACGCCCAGGGATGGACTTTATAAGAGGAAGAGTATGGCCTGTATATTAAATATATCAATTAGTCCCAATTAGGAAATATAATGAAACGCGTCGAAGGTGGAAAATTCTTTTTTTTTAAGTAAACGTTAATTCCATTCTTTAACAAAACAAAGTACACTAAGACCATGGACGACACAACACAGACCGACCAGCCGATTGATGCTGTCTTTGGTGACAGAGTTCGTCGTTTTCAGGAATTCTTGGACCGTATTGACGGCGAAGGTACCGATTACAGAACACAAATTAAAGATATGTTGAACAAGGGACGTTATAGATTGACGGTTTCTGTTGATGAAATCAGAGACTTTGACAAGGAATTCTGGCGTGGACTCTTGAACACACCAGCAGAGTATCTTCCAGCTTGTGAAAGAGCGTTGAAGGATACTGTATTGACGATTTATGATCCAAGCACAGCTACGTTACTTGAATACGATCAGAACCAGCAGTTTTATTTATCGTTCAAGGGGTCATTTGGGGCCCATAGCGTTACTCCAAGATCAATCAACTCGAGCCATCTTGCCAAGATGATTTCGATTGAAGGGATTGTTACACGTGCGTCGTTGGTTCGTCCCAAGGTGATTCGTTCTGTTCATTACGCTGAAAAGACCAGTAGATTTTATGCCAGAGAATACAAGGACCAAACTACCTCGTTTGATCCCATTTCCACACCTGCTATTTATCCAACCGAAGACCTTGATGGTAACAAGTTGACGACTGAGTATGGATACTCGACGTACAGAGACCACCAGAAGATTTCAGTTCAGGAAATGCCCGAGTCTGCTCCAGCAGGTCAATTGCCTCGTTCAGTAGACGTGATTTTGGATGATGATTTGGTCGATTTGGTGAAACCAGGTGACCGTATCCAGATTGTTGGGGTGTACCGGGCGTTGGGTGGAGGATCCAATAACAATTCGTCATTCAAAACTGTGATTTTGGGAAACTCTGTATACCCACTCCATGCCAGATCCACTGGGGTGGCCTCACAAGAGAAATTGACCGACCAGGATATTCGTAACATCAACAAGTTGTCTAAGAACGATAAGATCTTTGATATTTTGTCGACATCGTTAGCTCCATCGATCTATGGGTTTGAGTATATCAAGAAAGCTGTTTTGTTGATGTTGCTTGGAGGGGTAGAAAAGAACTTGGATAACGGTACTCATTTGAGAGGTGACATCAATATCTTGATGGTGGGTGATCCTTCGACAGCCAAGTCCCAGATCTTAAGATTTGTTTTGAACACAGCTTCGTTGGCCATTGCCACGACCGGTAGAGGTTCCTCTGGGGTTGGTTTGACTGCTGCAGTGACAACTGATAAAGAAACTGGGGAAAGAAGATTGGAAGCCGGTGCGATGGTTCTTGCTGATCGTGGGGTTGTGTGTATCGATGAGTTTGACAAGATGTCTGATGTCGATCGTGTAGCCATCCATGAAGTTATGGAACAACAAACGGTGACGATTGCTAAGGCCGGGATCCATACGTCGTTGAATGCTCGTTGCTCGGTGATTGCTGCAGCCAATCCAGTATTTGGACAGTACGATGTTCACAAGGATCCACACAAGAATATTGCTCTTCCAGATTCGTTATTGTCTCGTTTTGACTTGTTATTTGTTGTCACGGATGACGTTCAGCCTACGAGAGATAGAATCATCTCGGAACATGTTTTGAGAATGCACAGATTCATCCCCCCCGGTTTGCTTGAAGGGGAACCCATCCGGGAAAAGAGTACTCTTTCGTTGGCTATTGGTGACGATATGACCAACGAACAAGAAGAGTTGGACCAACCAATCTTTGAGAAGTTCAACTCGTTGTTACATGCGGGAGTACGGACAAGTCGGTCGAAGAAGTCGCCTACGATCTTGTCGATTCCGTTCTTGAAGAAATATGTCCAGTATGCCAAACAGAGAATAAAGCCTACGTTGACCCAAGCTGCTACCGAAAGTATTGTCAAGACATACACTGACTTGAGAAATGACATTGATGTTGGTAACCAGCGGAAAACAGCCCCAGTCACGGCCAGAACATTGGAAACGTTGATTCGTTTGGCTACGGCGCATGCCAAGGTCCGGTTATCCAAGTCAGTTGAGACTGAAGATGCTAGAGTTGCCGAACAATTGTTGAGATACGCGATGTTTAAAGAAGTAGCCAAGACCAAAGCCAAGAAACAAAAGGTTAGAAGTGTTGATGCTGAGCTGGAAGAAGAGAATGAAGTGCTTGATGACGATGAAGAGGAAGAGGAAGAGATCTTACCCAGACCAAGCACCACTCGTACAAGATTAAGAAGTGGCATGCAACAAGCTTCACCTATCATTGATGATGATGATGAAGTGATGGAGGAAGAGCTTGGAGACTTGCACCTTTCTGAGCCTGAACAGCAGCAGCCTTTGGTCGATACCAGTGCCAGCACCAACATCGATACCGATGCAACTGTGAGTGCTGAACGGTATGCAACGTTTGTTCGTACAATGGCCAGTGTCACTCGGTCCGATCTCTTGGATAACGAAAGTGGGTCGGCTGCGGTAGATATGATCTTTGAGGCTGTCAACTCGAACTTGCCGCAAGAAGATGTATTTGAAGAAGCAGAATTTACTGCTGCTCTTGAAAGGATGAGTGCGGAGGGCAAGGTTTATCTTGCCGAAGGCAAATTGTACCGTCTTTAGGTTCTGGGTTTGGTTTCGTGTAGTTTGTAATTTTGGAAATTTTGGGTGCAAAAATAAAAATTAAATCAAAATTTTTTTTGAGAAAATATTGCTAACCTGTAAAAACCTGGTGGAGAAGACATAAATAATTCTGCAGCACAAGATGTCGTTATTACGATGAGTTCCGATGATGAGGTGGAACAAGGCTATGAGCTTTACATGCACACGCACCACACGCTTCCTGAAGAGTGTAAAAAGTACTGGAAGAAACGGTACCTGCTTTTCAGCCGGTATGACGACGGTATATACATGACCAGCGAGCTCTGGTACTCGGTGACACCCGAGTACGTGGCGGAGTTTACTGCGAGTTTTCTTGCTGAGCTCATGCCTCAGGCCCGTAATGTGCTTGATTTGTGTTGTGGAGGTGGAGGAAACACGATCCAGCTCGCCAAACAGTTTGAGTCTGTGGGTGCCATTGATATCAACGAGCACAACGAGCATTGTACCATGCATAATGTGGCAGTGTACGGCGTTGAAGAGTACGTGTGGTCGTATGTCGGTGACTGGAACGAGTTGTGTCGTCCCCACGACGATGGATCAGTGTATCAAGACTGGATTCCTGAACTGATCCAGAACCACAAAATGCCACGATCAATCTTTGATTTCATATTTGCTTCACCTCCATGGGGCGGTCCCGCTTACTTGCGAGACGGCTTCGATGTTTTAAAGATGGAACCGTTTCCGTTGGATAAGTTTGTGGGGCAGATGATGCAATATACGGAAAACATGTGTCTTTTTTTGCCGAAAAGTCTGAATTTGGACCAGATCCGTATGGTTACGGCCAAGTACTTTGGGTCCGGTAAGTGTCGTGTTGTTTATGTCAAACAAGAAACGTATTGTATTGGGATGTTGGTGCTTTGGGGGCCGGACTTTACTAAAAAGGAAACCACCTGCAGATAAACCAGACAATTTTTCTGGTTTCTGTTTTTTTCCGTCCATCTTTAAAAAAAGTCTAAACAAACCCCCGACATTTTACCACGACACCATGGAAGACATCAGAAATATCAAAGACGACACGGAAACCGCACATGACGAAACTGGCGAAGTTGGCACCAGCCAGTCGGAGGAACCTGCACAGGAAAACGGGTTCTTTCAAGAGCAAATAGACCGTATCCACGATATCATTGACAAGGTTGAGAACGATAAGATCGTGCTGCTTAGCAACGAAGTGGGGTATTTGCGACAGGTGGTGGAGTTCCAGAACACCAAGATCGATAAGTTGACGAACATGATCACGGATTACTTTGAAAACAAGAACCAGGACGCCATCATCAACTCGCTCCAGGCGATCCAGGAAGGTGTGGACCATGAACAGGTGGACGAGATCGAGGAACAAGTCCAGAACCAAGTTGACCAGCTTCCACATGCCGAGTTGAGCCAGCAACAGGTCCATTTAGAAGGAAATATGGATCCTGCGTTGCACCAAGTTGCCGTGGCTGCTGCTGCGGTCCAGGCACAAGCAGCACTTCCCCAGCAACAGCAACAGCAGCAGCAACAGCAACAGCAACAGCAACAGGGAGATAAGACCAAAAAGAGTTACGGAGGAAAACGTAAGCATGATACCGACGAAAACGGATCGCCGTATATGGGCAGCAGTGACGGGACCAAGAAACCAAAGATTTCGGTTGATTTTCTTCATAATCCAATGTCAGTAAAGGAGATCTACGATGAGTTTACCAAAGGGTTCCGGGGCCAGCCACCACTCAAGGAGATGGACGAGAAGTATGGCAAACAGGAATGGCGCGGCGACTCGCGGTCCAAAGAATCCAAACGGTTCCAGAGAAGAAAAAAGTTATACGACGCCATTGAGCGTGGAGTCGACAAGTACGGCAAGTCGGCTGAAGAGATCATTCGGTACATCGAGGAGTTCCGGGGCCAGAAATCGTTGACGTGGATCATGAATGGCAATTTACCGGGCGACCTTCAGTTGTAGAAAAGGCCGGGTCATTTTTCAGACAGACATTTTTCGTGACCCGCAACCGGTCTTTGTACTGTATCTGTATGTGGTTGTTCCGTGGCCCGAAAAGTTCCCTGTTTCGGACAACTTCAATAATCAGACCAGCACCGCATGGGATCTGACCCATGTTTCATTACTGTTACTGATATCACTATTTCTCTCCTTGTTTCACTGTTTCTTTCTTGTATGTTTTAATAAGTATGGAATCTTCTCGAATGTCGACGACCGGGTAACCGTTTCCGACAAAATTTTTTTTAATTTTTTTTTTTTTTTTCGCCCGTGAAATATATATAAGAAATCCACGGACAAAAACTTTTCAACCATCAAATAGCTTTACTATGTTGTCTGCTAGATCCTTAAAGACCGTGTCACGTCGTTTTCCCGGCGTTGCCATTCGTGCCAACTCCACTGCTGCTCCCAACGGACCAGTTATCGGTATTGATTTGGGTACCACCAACTCGGCTGTAGCCATCATGGAAGGTAAAGTGCCCAAGATTATTGAAAATTCGGAAGGTGGAAGAACCACTCCTTCGATTGTTGCCTTTACTAAGGAAGGTGAGAGATTGGTCGGGATTCCAGCCAAGCGTCAAGCGGTTGTCAATCCTGAAAACACTTTGTTTGCCACCAAGCGTTTGATTGGTCGTCGTTTCGAGGACCATGAAGTTCAAAGAGACTTGAACCAAGTTCCATACAAGATCGTCAAGCACGAAAACGGAGATGCTTGGATTGAAGCCAGAGGCGAAAAGTACTCGCCACAACAAATTGGTGGGTTTGTCTTGAACAAAATGAAGGAAACTGCCGAAGCCAACTTGGGTAAGGCTGTCAACAACGCCGTGGTTACTTGTCCTGCTTACTTCAACGATGCCCAGAGACAAGCTACCAAGGATGCCGGTAAGATTGTTGGCTTGAACGTGTTGCGTGTTGTCAACGAACCTACTGCTGCTGCTTTGGCCTACGGGTTGGAAAAGAACGACGGTGAAGTTGTGGCTGTATTTGACTTGGGTGGAGGTACGTTTGATATTTCCATCTTGGACATTGGTGCTGGTGTGTTTGAAGTCAAGTCCACCAACGGTGACACCCATTTGGGTGGTGAAGATTTCGATATTGCTGTGGTTAGAAACATTGTTGATACTTTTAAGAAGGAATCGGGTATTGACTTGACCAAGGACAGAATGGCTATCCAACGTATCAGAGAAGCTGCTGAGAAGGCCAAGATTGAATTATCTTCGACCGTTTCCACCGAAATCAACTTACCTTTCATCACTGCCGATGCTTCTGGTCCTAAGCACATCAACCAAAAGATCTCGAGATCCCAATTCGAAGCTCTTGTTGAGCCATTGATCAAGAAGACGGTTGATCCGTGTAAGAAGGCATTGAAGGACGCTGGTTTGTCCACGTCCGATATCTCGGAAGTCATTCTTGTGGGTGGTATGTCGAGAATGCCAAAGGTGGTGGAGACCGTCAAGTCGATCTTTGGTAAAGAAGCTTCAAAGGCCGTCAACCCCGACGAAGCTGTGGCCATGGGTGCTGCTATCCAGGGTGGTATTCTTGCTGGTGAAGTCACCGATGTTGTTTTGTTGGATGTGACTCCATTGTCGCTCGGTATCGAAACCATGGGTGGTGTGTTTGCTCGTTTAATCTCGAGAAACACCACTATTCCAGCCAAGAAGTCCCAGATCTTCTCTACCGCTTCTGCTGGCCAAACCTCGGTCGAAATCAGAGTCTTCCAAGGTGAAAGAGAATTGACCAGAGACAACAAGTTGATTGGTAACTTCACGTTGTCTGGTATTCCACCAGCACCAAAGGGTGTTCCACAAATTGAAGTCACTTTTGACATCGACACCGACGGGATCATCAAGGTCAGTGCCCGTGACAAGGCCTCGAACAAGGACGCTTCCATCACCGTGGCTGGTTCTTCGGGTTTGTCCGACGCCGAGATCGAAAAGATGGTCAACGACGCCGAAAAGTTTGCTGAATCCGACAAGGCCAGAAGAGAAGCCATTGAGTCTGCCAACAGAGCTGACCAGTTGTGTAACGACACCGAAAACTCCTTGAACGAGTTCAAGGACAAGTTGGAGGCTGCTGATGCCGACAAGGTCAGAGAACAAGTCCAGGCTTTGAGAGAAATCGTTCTCAAGGCTCAGGCGGGTGAAGAAGTCGATCCTGCTGAATTGAAGACCAAGACCGAAGAGTTGCAGAACGAATCGTTGAAGGTGTTTGAAAAGTTGTACAAGAACAACGACAACAACAACGACTCCTCTTCAAGCTCCAACGAGTCTCAAGAAAACAAGAACTAATCCGACGTTTCTCCTTGTATATATTAATGATTATATTAAATAGTGTATTACTGAAGTGATGTGAGGTTGTAGTGGCCGCCCGACCGTCGTATCGTGCTGGCAGACGAAAGCAGCGACAGCACCGACACGAATCGTCTTCGTCTCACGGTTCCGTACGTCTTCAAAGCCAGCAAGTCGCTCGAACGCGAGCTTTCTGACTCGGTATCAGACTCGTACTCCAACATATCGCCCAACATCGAGCGTCGGTTCAACGAATGCTTGAACTCGGACGCTGGTGGATCCACAAACTCCGAGCTTGATGTATACTGAGACGCAGCATCGTCCAGACTCAGTCTCTGGCTCTCGTCCAGAGACTGGCTCCGGGTCTCTATCTTCACGTAGTCGCTCTTCTTTGCTGCCATGAATTCCTGGAACATGTTGATCTCCTGACGGAGCTGGATACGTTTACAAACGACTTGAAGAAGGTACGACCGCCAGAGATCAGTGACTTGTGATTCGTATGTTTGTTGGAGATGTGGTGGTGGTGGCGGTGGTGGAGCGACTTCTTCAACCAGTTGAAGATGCTCTTCTTCTTCTTCTTCTTGTTCTTCTTGTTCTTGTTGTGGTTGTTCTGGTACGGTTTGTACGTATTGACTGAGATGAGTTGGTTGTTTCGAGAGATTGACGTTTTCAGCAGGAGCCCCAGCTGAAAACTTGAGCGTATCGGTGAGGGCCTGGACACGTTGGACTTCACGAAGTCCCAACTGAGGGTTGGTCATGGGAGCTGAGATGGGAGGACGACGAGAAGCACGTCGTTTGAGGGAAACAGAACGCAGAGAGACATTGCGTTTTTTGGAGACGGGAAACACAAACCTCAAGCGTTTGAGCCGGGCCACCACTCGGCGAAGACGCAGCTGGACACGGTACATGAAACTTCCCTTTTTGAAGCGGATCGCGTTGCTTCTGGCAAGGGATGTGACACTGCTCAGGGCTGATCCCTGTCGCGCACGAACTCTGGTGGAACGTGCACGTCTGAAACGTCGCGTGCCGCTATTTGCCAACAGGGCATCGGGTCTGGTGGAGAAGATTGTGGCCTGGGATCCCATTGAGTTGGAGATCTCCCGCGAAAGGGTGTTTGAATGGGAGAACGAGTGGGTTTTCGGTGGCGAGTCACGACGACGTTGAGGTTTATTGATCAAATCAAAGTCACTGGTAAGCGACGGCAGGGCCATCGATAAACTATCGACTTTCTGCGACATGTACGGGTTCTGCTGGTCGAGAATAAACTGCGAGAACCGTTTGGGGACCTGGTTGAAGCCCGCCAGGGGCGACGGTTGTGAGTACGCAGGCAGCAGCAGCAGGAAGTTTTGTTTATGAGGCGATGTGTGCAGAGTATTGGCATATTTGGGAAACTGATCGCTGGTGGGGCTCTTGAGCATCTCAAACGTATCGAACGAGTTGTTGTGGTCAGCAAGGTACAAGTACGGAAACGAGATCGCAAGCGACGTGGCAGAATTCGATTCCAAGTCCATCCTTATCGGACTTCTTGTTTCGTCAGTAGGAAACTCACTATAATTCATAGGAAAAAGATGGAATTTGTATTACTGGAATATTTGTTTTAATCTGATCTCAAACGCTGGTTATTAGCCAGCATTTTTGCAGTCAAGGTAAATATTACACAAAGAGATATCCTCCCTCTTTTTTTTTTCTGTTACATAAATTCTTTTTTTTCTTCTGTTACTTCTAAACTGCCTTGGCTAAACCAACTGCACCCTTCTTCAAGTCGTAGATCGAGTAGTATCTTCTCAAGAACGAGTCACCAATAATCGCCATAGGACCAATAGGAGCAGGCATATCCATTGGAATGAACGCAGACACACACGAACCACTCACCTCCAACGTATAGTCGTAGGCACTCAACGTAAAGTTATGGCCTCCGAAATTCAACGTCAATTCCGGTAACGTGTCTCTGGCACTACACTCAACTTGGTACTGGCCCGACCATGTCTTGGTGGCCCCGATCTTCGAGTTGAGAATCTCAGCCAATTCAGAGGGCAACGCAATCAACGACGTGCCCGTGTCAATAGCAGCACCAGTACCCTGCAACTCAGCAAACTCATCACCCAATCCAATCCCTTCAAACGCAACTTCCCAGTACGCCTTTCTTCTGAGTGGCAACCACGTAATTTCGCCAGTAAACTTCGACGAGTCGTAGCCTCCAAACGTTGCCAATCCGCCATCTTTACCATCCTTGGCTGTGTCTCCAAGATAAAACGCAAACTGGGCCGTGTCCAAAATCCCTTGCTTCACTGCATTGAAAAAGGGAGGCACAATCTTGTTAACAGCAATCGTATCGTAAGCCAACCCCAAGATCCCATCAAATTTCCCAAACGCAAACGCCAATCCTGGCTCGTTGGTAGCTTCAGCAAACTCTTGTTTGGGGATCGTCAAGTCTCCAATAGTTAACGTATCTTCAGAAACGTATCCTTCTAAAGAACCACTGCCGTACTGAATCGCAAACTCGGCCCCGTTGGGCTTATACGTCGACAGCGAATCATGATCATACTTGCTATGCAAGAAGCAGGCCAAACTCGAACAATCTTTTGATGGCACCCACAAGTTCGAAGATCCAGTATCCAAAATCACCTTGAACGTCTGCGCGGGGGTTCCCAATTCAATCTCAGTAAAGTACTGAGCATTAAGATAATTCGAAAGCGGAATATCGTGGCCTCCTTTTGATGGAGCCACAAATGGAACCTGTGCCACTTGTACTTGTTCTCCGTACGAAACACGGCCGCCAGTCGCAGCGTTAAAAGTATTGACATACTTTTCTCCAAGCGCAGTGGTGTACTCCAGAAACGACTGGGCATCCAACACTTCATCTGCGGGAACTTTATGTAATTTGGCTGAATGGAGAGCGTCAACAGGTAACGCCAAAAGTGCAGTGGCAACTGCTGTCAATACATTAATTGAAAACTGCATGGCTGAATGTATTGATAAAGAGTGTGGTAAAAAGGGGAGGCAATCTTATCGCCGCAAGTCGGAGGCGAGGCGCGGGGGGGCCAGAGGGTGACCTAAAACTGTAAATTGGACAAAAATAACATGTAAAATAGTTTACATGTTAGAAAAACGATTTACATGTTAGAAAAGTACACAAGTTTTATTTTTATCCTGGTTACACGAGTCTTTCTCTTTTTTTTTTTTTTTTTCTTTTTTGAGAGATCGGCGCTCGGCGTTAATTTTCAACTATTTTATACTGCGCGCATATCATTAGTACAATCAGTGATGAGCTGGAACTTCTTTAAGGCACACGTAGCCAACTGTATTCCAAATAAACCAATCAAGTTTGTTTCTCCTGATGGACAGCGTGCCACGTTACCTGAAATAATCCAGCAATCGGTTCCAGAACTCAGTGATGGCGCCAGTTATGTGCTTCCACCACTTTTGTTAACCGGTCACCTCCAAACAGCATACTCAGCGTTAAGGTCGTTTGAAGAGGTGGACCAAGTGTGTTATAAACGGCGTGTGTTGCTGATTGAGGCCAAATCGTACCAAGTTGCCGGGCAGAATGTTAGGTATGATCTGTGGGACGGTACAAGTACGGTTGCCCTCGATTATTTGGTCCCACCCACCGCTGCTGATCTAGAACATATGCGGTTTGCCCCAGCATCGCAAACAAGCGAGCTTCCGCCACGAACAGAGTACCTTGATCCAAAGAAGGAACAGGAATTGATGGACGACAAAAAGCCGTTGCTTATCGTACTTCATGGATTGACTGGAGGTTCGCATGAACTGTACGTTAGAGCGCTCTTGAACGAGTTTGGAGGTGACAACTCTGGGTTCGATGTGGTTGTGCTTAACAGTAGAGGATGTGCTAAACATACTATCACGTCGCCGCAGCTTTATAACGGACTCTGGACCAATGACTTGCGGTACATGATTAATGAACATGTACGAGTGAAATGGCCCAAGAAAAAGGTCTTTTTAGCCGGATTCTCGTTGGGTGGAGCAATTACTGCCAATTACTTGGGTCAGGAAGCATCTTCAGTCTATGAGATGATCAAGGGGGCAGTAATTTTTGGTTCTCCATGGGACTTCACCGAAAGTTCAGTTCAGTTGGCAGATAGTACCATTGGAAACCGAGTTTATTCGCCTACAATGGCCCAGAGTTTACTTCGGTTGGTGAAAGATCATGAGAGTGGCGAGCTCCAACATAATCTGGTTGTTATGGCATACAATAAGAATCCAGAAAAGTACCATATCAACAAGCTTAAAGATTTCGACGATGTATTTACTTCGAGACTCTTTGGATTTAATAATGCCAACGAATATTATCGCCATGCGCTGCCGATCCAGCGTCTTTCCAAGGTCCGTGTTCCTACTGTGATTGTTTCGTCACTTGATGATCCCATTATTGGTAGCAAGATGTTACCGTATGCTGAAGTCAGGCAGAATCCATACACGATTCTCATCACGACATCGACCGGTGGCCATATTGGTTGGTTTAAAGCACATGGACTTGGAGGCAAACGGTGGTATCCCGCACCCATTCACCAACTCTTGAACCAATTGAACCAATGGCTGGTTGATCCAGAAAGTATCACGGCAGACGACTTGCCTCGTGACCTTGATGGAACATGGAGACATGATCGCATTGTATATAAAATGTAGGAGAAAAAAGAACAACCAAACAAATATAAATAAAAAAAGGAAGGACCCTCAATGAAACAAGAACCGTTACTGTTTAAATGGATCAGTAAGCTTCGTACGCTTGCATCAGATCCAAACTCCCAAGATTTTCTTAAGTTGGAATATATTGATATCAACCTTAACAATTCACGCAAACTCATTGCCAACATCACGACATTGACACAGTCTACCAACCATTTAAGTTCCGAGCTCGAAATACGGACCAGTAACTTGGTACAGCTCCACAACATCAACGGAGAATTAGATTGGCTTCGTCATTAAATTATAATTACTCTAAAATATCTATTCATGGTCCAGATCAATCACGAAGTCCTGTAACGTGATGTTTTCCTCTACATCTCCCACCACCCCATACTTGACTGCTGTCAAGTCATGGCCTGCAGTTCCCGGGCCTGATTCGAGATCTGACGATGCTGCTGCTGCTGATGCTTCTTCAGGCTTGTACTTGATGATAATATAAGCGTTTCCAATGATAAGCACCGTGCCCAAACAACTGAGAATGCCTGGAAAATGGCCCCATATCGTCAAGTCCCATACCAAGGCAAACACCATGTTGCAATAGATCATAAGCGACGCTCTGGCAGCCTTGACACGCTGGACTCCAGCTGTTAATGAGAATTGCATAAAGAACCCTGAGAATCCAATCAAACAGAACAAAGTCCATTGGTATGCATTGCTAGGAAGCACAAATGAAAGCAGTGGTACCACGAGAATAGCAAAGAATGAAATAATACAACACGTCAACGCAAAATAACTCACCGATAACAACGGATGGGCCTGTTTTCCGATCTTACGCAACACCACATAAACACCAGAAGCACCACAGACCCCTATCAAACCTATTGCTGTGGCCAAGAGACGTTTTTCAGTCGAAGAACTTTCAATGGAGTTATCCCCCAGAGTTTCTGAGTCGGATTCATGCCCAAAGATAAAGTTTGGTTTGGCGATGAGAAGGACTCCACCGAGAGAAAGGATGGAGCATACTGCCTCGAGAAACGAGTACCGTTCATGGAGCAAGATCCATGCTAAAAAGGCCGTGACCATGGGTACCAAAAACGTGATTGCAACGGCATCGGACAAGCTCAAGTACTGGAGCGAGTAATAAAGGCCAAACACACCAAAGAAGCCAACAGCACCACGAGCAAACAAGAGCTTACGGAGATGGGGAGGCCCGAACGGTGCATCGGGCACCGAGCGTGTGGCGACCATGTATAGTAAGCAGCATAAATAGGTGATGAACATACGCACAAACAAGATCTGGAGTGGATGGATAGGTGTGTTGAAATCCTTATCTGTGACCAATAGCTTACAAGTTGTGACCATGATCGAGTTGAGGAACTGGGATAAGATGAGGAGCGAGATGCCAAAGTTTGGTTCGATATACGCATCGTACTGCTGACGAAGAAAAGCGTACAGTTTCAGCACAAACGAAGGCTGGAGGTCCCAGTCTTCAGTCAAAGCAAGTGACTCTCTCGAGGAATTTGAGTGTGACGGCGTACTTAGATCAGACATTAAGGGTGAAAAGTTATTGATTTGCCGTGCGAACTCGATCTTGTATGAAACAAGTTTACTGATGGGGGAAGAGTCACGATTAGTCAGCATATCTTTCCCCCCAAATTTTTATCCGAGTCTCCTGGGCTCAAGAGAGAATCAAGTATACAGGTAAATTTAAGTTGGCAGTATATTTTGCTAAGAATTATCATGATAATGGGCCCGGATCTATTATCTTGATTAATTGACAGTCTTTTCCCGGAACTCGATAAGCAGAAGTTTTGCCTTGGCATTGTTACAGTTTTGGAACGTGAGTGGTGGACATCCGTAGCATTCCAACAAAAAGACTTCGTGGCCAAGCTGGTTAAGGCGTAAGACTGTTAATCTTGAGATCGTGAGTTCGATCCTCACCGAGGTCGCTTCTTTTTTTTCTTACTTTTTTTTGTATTAATGCTATAGAATCATAATATAGTACAACACGACTCCTGTGATTTATCCTTGACAAGTAGACTTGCTCGTGTAGCGTATTCAAAGATATCATCCACTCCCTCCCCGGTCAACGCGGAGCTTTCCAAGTATATTTTTGCCCCAATCTCTTGTCCCACTGCCTGGCCATCTTCAAAAGATACGCCTGGCCGCGTACGGGACAGTGGCTGGCCGCGTAAATCTTTCTTCAACCCAATAAGAAGATACGGCGTGCCTGGACAATACTTTTCCACTTCATGGATCCATTTTGTCCGCGTATTATCGAGAGATGTGGGGTCATCGAGCGCAAATCCAATTAGGATGACATGTGAATTAAAGTAACTGAGCGGTCGCAACCGTTCGTACTCTTCCTGTCCGGCAGTGTCCCAAAGTGCAAGCTGCACAGCCTTGCCATCAATTCGACAATCGGTGACGTAGTTCTCAAACACCGTGGGATGATACTCGGTAGGAAACTCTCCTAACGTGAACACATACAAGAGTGATGTCTTACCGCATCCTCCGTCGCCCACAATCACCAACTTTCGTCTCACTACCTCAGTCATGGTTTGTATATATATGTGTGTGTGTGTGTGTGTGTGTGTGTGTGTGTGTGTGTGTGTGTGTAAAAAATGACAGCCCTATAAATTCTGGATTTTACGGCCTCCGTCAGATATATCCGGCCATTCAGCACCGGAAGTCCTTTCTCAAATGGTCTCCAAGAATTTATTTGTTGAGAATTTGACTCAGCTGCAAAATTATGTCGCTCCCGCACTTTCGGCTACCTAAAAACGACTACGTGCTCATGATGCATTGCTATACTTGTACATTATTTAATCACCTAACCTAATTCCATAAGCCCCGGTTGAAACTCGTAGCAACGTTGGAATCAAGCTCAAGTTCTCCAAACGATTTAAGAAGAGACGCATCTCCGCCTGCTCCGCCCGCTCCGCCCACTGCATTCATTCCTATGGGATTGATCTGCATGGGTGCGCCAGTTCCAGCCACCGGTACACCAGTCTCGTTTCCAAATCCTGGTGGAGTCAGCGTTGATAATCGTGTCGTAGCTTCGACTTTGATATGCGTCACGGTGCCAAAATCATCGTAAATGAAATCAAACTGATACGTCTTGGACATCAGACACGCACCCAAAAACTGGTTCACTGACAATCCACTATTACCCAATACATTCTTGGTAGCCTGATACAACTTAAGCAATGGTGCAACCCCGAAATCTAACTGGTTAGACTGTTTCAACATCCGGAATGCATTATACCCTGCAGTCTGGATCGTTTCGTTGTCGTACGTACTACCTGGTGCCGGCATCGAAAAACCACCTGGTGCACCAGCTATTCCGTTAGACAAGCCTCCACCAATGTTACTGACAGAGTTCCATAAAGATGACGCATTGCCGTTGCCTGTGCTTGGATTTGGAGTGTTCCAGATAGAATTGCTCCGTGATCCAGACGGCTGGTTCCATATCGTGGAGGCTGGCACTGGGGCTGCTGTCGGTACCACAGAAGCAGTGGGTACCGCTGGCGTGGCTGTAACAAACGAATCATTGGTATTCATAGAATTGAGGTTTTCTGTTCCAAACGTATTGAAAGGACTGAAGTTCGTGGTATTGGCAAATTGGTTGGGGTACAAGCCTGGTCCCCCACTAGTAGTTCCACTGAGAGAATTGAGACGTGACTCATTCGACCATGGCGACAAGTTCGGAGCAGAACCTGCTGGTGCAACATTATTGGTAGCAGCGTTGGCAGCATTAGTGTATACCATATTGTTGGGAGAAATATTCGAACTCAAAGCTGGCCCAGTATTGGTAACATTGGCCAAAGTCGGTGTAAATGGTTGATTAAAGTTGTTTGCAGTGGGTGGCTCAGAGATGTATTGGTTCTGAAGCGGAATTGACGGACTGCTGTTATTTAAAGAAGATGTAGATGAAATCAATCCAGGTTTGGCTTGATACAATTGCTGTAGAATATGGTTTGGAGGTGCAGCAGGCGTTGGAATAGGCAATGGAACTTCTTCAGAAGTGGTATCCAAGAGGGGAATGATTTGTTCTGGCTGTGGAATTGGAACTGGTTCCATCAGTTCCAACTTAGCCAATTCAAGTTCTTCTTCTCTCTGCTTCTTCAATAATTCTTTTTGCTTCTTCTCTTCCTCCTTCTTTTTTCTTTCTTCCTCTTGCTTCTTCTTACGTTCATCCTTCAATTTCTTGGCCTCTTCTTCTTTCTTACGCCGTGCTTCAATTCGTTTCCTATTTTCTTCCTCCTTTCGCTTCAATTCTTCAATTCTCTTCCTCTTTTCTTCCTCTCTCTTGAGCCTGGCCTCTTCTTTCCTGCGTTTTTGTTCTTCTCTCAATTCATCTTGCTTCCTTTTTTGTTCTTCTTCTTTCTTCCTCAATTCTTCTTCCTTCTGCTTTCTTTCTTCCTCCTTAGCCAATTGCTGTAATCGTTTCTTTTCTTTCGTCTTTTCCTTTTGCTTCAACTTTTTAAGCTCCTTTTCCTTCTTGGCATTCTCTTCGGCTTCCAACTCCTCAATCAACTTTTGAGTTCTATCTTCGGAAAGCTTATTCTTATAAGCATTCTTTAATCTTTCTTGGAAAAGCTTTATCACTTGAATCAAAAACAAACGACGGATTTCTTGCATCTTCTCTTCCTCGGAAATCTCGGATTCTGTATCACTGGCACCAGCATCGTCAACATCTTCGTCAATATCGTCATCTTGGTCGTCAACCTCTTCCTCATCATCTTCCTCTTCATCATCTTCATCCTCAAATTGATCATGTTCTTCTAGTTGTCCGACCGCTTTATCCAAGTGCCATTTCATTTCATTCTCCTGGTACCCTCCTAATATAGCATTATCATGAAAAATCGTTGGTTTTGTTGTAGAGCTTTTCAATAAATCTTCCCTCGCCGTCCTTGATTCAGATAATGATTCCATCATATCAATAAAGGAATTACCATCATTCTTCAATAAATCTTCAGCAAAACTGGATAAACCATGGCTGAATTGGTCCTTGAATTTGGCAATCAACGCATTCTGATCACTAGTACCGGTAGAATCCGTAGGTGGAAGGCCATTGGTAGACGAGAATATCTTTCCAATGCTGTGTAAGAAAGACATCCCCTTTTCCAACTGTGCCTCGTCAGCCTTGTGCAAATCCTTAATCATGTCTCTTAGAGATCCAGCTTTTTCCAAGATGTTTGCCTGGTTGACATTTGATTGATTAAAAGCCTCCTTTATCTTATCAAAATCTAGATTATCCAAGGCTTCAAAGATTTTAGGATCAAGTAGTTTCTGGAGGAAACGTTCTCGTTCACCATTAGCATCTTTTATCTTTAGTTCGTCGCCTTCACGATCACGATCTGAAGTCAACTGTTGTTCTGATTCCAATGCATGGGATACTATTGGAGGAGTGGTGAGTTTTGGTTGTTGCTGGACAAGGGGCTTGATGTCTTGGATCTTTTCCTTATTGGATTGCATGACACGTTTAAACTGTTGTTGTCTCTTTTGTAGTTTATGCTCCTCTTCGAGCATGTGGAACCCACCAAAGAGAAGGCCTGGCAATGCATTTAAATCATTAATGTCCCTGACTTCGTGAATAAAGTCAATTATATCATCAAAGTGGTTGTCATAAATGTTTTCCAATTCATCTTCAATGATATTGCTTCTTCTGCCACAATATTTGCAAGCACAGTTAGCATGTGAGCCACCGTTGTTACTATTGGATCCGTTGGATGCGTGAGGTTGGCCATGGGCGTGGTGGTGTTGGTTGGCCGCGTTTGCTCTTGTTTCGTTGCGGAATATTTCCAAGATCGACTTCTTGTCTATCTTTACCAACTCCATCTTAGCTGATTCATCCAAGGATTCCCAGAACAGCTTCAAGTTTTCTTGTTCTTCTATGGAGGCTGAATCCCATATGCTATTGTGGCTATGGTTATGGTTGTGGTTATGATTATGATTGTGGGTGTGGTGATCATTGTGGATCTGATTATGATAATGAAAGTCATGGTGGGGGATGTGTGGAAGGTTTGGCGGCGAAAGGTCATCCAAGGGTTCAACAACTACATCACCATTCGGGGCCTGTTTGATCACTCTGGATGTGGGGTAGTCGTCTTCTGGGTGGTTTAGCGTTGCATGGACATCCGAATTTGACAGTTTGTTCTTACGTTTGTTCTTTTTCCTTTTCCTTTTGGCTCGCTTGGTGGCCTCGGAGTCTTCGTTAGCCGCTACAACGTCTGTCGACGTGCTCGAGCTGTAGTCGAAATGAATGGTGTCTCCAGTCTTGAACTGGGTAGCAAAGCTCGGTTCCTCGGTCAGCATGAAGTAACGTGTGGATGTATGTTGAGTGGATAGTGCTGTTTCCCCGAATGCTGGTGGACAAACAGTAAAATTGGCGATTTGTCTTGTTCGCTAGTTTCGGGCCTGGGGTGTGCGGTGGTGCGGTTTGTAAACCAAAAAACGGTCGCCTTTCTTTTCGTGTATATATTTAAACTCACGTCTGGTCACACAATCAAAATCTAAAATTTCAAATTACGGTTCCTCCAAGTCTGGTTTCCTCAAATCCAATTGTCACTCAGGTTTAGTAGTAAAAATTCCAATCCGTTCGACTTACTATGCTACGAAACAAAAATAAAATTTTTCTTCTGTATAACAGTCCTGCAGGTTACCGGGCCTCTGGAGAAATGTCACTGACATCTTTTTTCTGCTGGTCTACCTCCAGTGCGACTCTTTTGGTGGTGCCACTGCTCCTGCTGCTGCTGCTGCTGCTGCTGCTGCTGCCTCGAGTTTCCTTTAGTTGCAAATTAAGTTGCTTATTCTCAGCAACTACAGCTTCAACCAACGCCGTAAGCTTGTCTATCTTAACATGTAACTCGTAGTACTCCCACTTGATCCCAGCTCGGTTTGCTTCACGCACAGGCTGCACAACCTTGTCGATATCCATATCAAACTCGTGCTGAACGATTGCAAATTCTGGATCTTGACTCTCACCCTCCCGTTGTTCACGAAGTGCCTGTACAACTTCGCTGTTTCTCTCCTGGATCCCCTCCCAGCCAGTTTGAGCATCGACATCGTACCCATCAGTCAAGTCCCACTCAGTATCAAGCTCGTTGGCATCATCAGGTAACCCTTTGAACCGATTATACTGGATTCTTCTTGCGTTACCCAATTCATACACCGTTATGTATGTCAATAGCGGCGAGTAAATCACCATCATGATCCAATAGTTGAGTCTCTTGTAAATCCTCTTGCTCATCACCATCTGCAAGCCAGAAATCATATACTCAATCAAATTAAGTGGTGGCACGTACAAATCTTGGTCGGGTGCACGGATGTAACGCAACGTCTTATGGGCCACCAAGGCAAAGTATTCGTCAGTAGAATTCTCCACAATGGCAGCGTACGCGGTCGAATACAATGCCACCAAAATATTCATCAAAATGACCGACAACACAAATGAATAGATGTAGTATAACACCGATGCATAGGGTGGCACCAATTTCGCCACATCACCAAAACTCGACTGGCCAATTACTGCCTTGACCAACGATATAAGAATGTGTCTGGTGGCTTCACGTTTACCATCAGAAGCATCTAACCCAAGGAATCCCTGTAAAAAGCCAATGATCACAACAAACAACAACACAAAGAACAAAATGGATTCCTTCATCATTGTTTTAACAACCACAATCATGGCACCAACAAACTTTTGAGCATCCAAGTAAAGCAATAAACGAGACCACATAAAGGGAGACGCACATGAAAGAATACGGAACGAGATCTCGTCGTACCTTTCTTGAAGATTTCCACTGTATCGCACGCTGGCATAACGGAATCCAATAGCCACAACAATTATCGAGTACATGGCGTCGTTAAATGCATTCCAGAAGCCTAGGTAGTTGTATCCGACGTGGTAGAACTTGACAACTTCGTCCATTATGGAACCAGCGGTAAAGAGATGGAATAAGATCTCGAAAACGTCTAAATCTGAAGTGGTAGTCTGGTGGTTGTTCAATACAATGGTGAAAAGAACAAGATAGAAGAGACTAAAGTATATCTCCAACATGTTCTGGTACAATGGGGTCTTAATTCGGGCTGGATCAAAATGGGACCGAATCGAGTGGGACGAAACACCCTTGTACAAAACATAAGAATGAGGATCGGTTGACGATTGAATCACCCAGCCTCTCCAAAGCCACTTGATACAACGTTGGTATCCAGATGAACCGATGACGATGGTTGAGTGCATATCGACCGCCAACTCCAACGCACTGACAGGACGCGCATCGCGTTCGTTCAAGTTGATGACATAGCGGTGGGTCAACATGCGTAAGAATAAGTATTCGTCGTCCTTTTCCTGTTCAATGATTTTTGCAGCCAATGTCTGTGCTGTGACAGCTCGTAACAGGTACAATTCGTTGTCACACAACTCAAACTCGGCCTGTTGCCAGTACCAGTCACAGACTTTAAGTAAACAAAAGATGAGTGCTCCTCGGTACTTGTACGAAGACGTGCCTTGCTTTCCATCACCTTTCCCACCAGCAGCTCGCAAAGCTAGCTGAACAACATTGACGTTAAGGATATGTGAGTTCTGATTCGTGATATCCTTTTCATCAAACAAGATAGGAACGACTTTATCTATCAATTTTTTTAAGTTTAAACAGATTCGGAGCGTTTGACGACTGTTGGGACAGTACTTGTCGCCTGCTAAAAGGAGTTCTGGATCATCATCTTCCTGAATCAAAGGACGTGACTCTTCTAAGTCTGTTACAGAGTTGGACATTTAACAAAACACGTTTGTTATAGATGAAACAAGTTCTGTTTGTGAGAAGTAAAAATTGGTGTTAAACGATATGTTTAAGGTACCCTAATTCCCCAATCATACAGGAAGGAGGAGGGGTTCTTTTTAGACGCGGCTTGTGCGAGTTAGCAACGGTAGACGAAGAGAGAGAAAAAGAAATAGAGAGAGAAAGAGAGAGAAAAGTTTCGGGTAATATTTCGCATTAAGTAAAAGAACTAAAAGATCTCACGCATTTGATCAGCAAAGTTGGTAGGAGGGTCAAGGTGTCGTGAAGAACGTTCACTGGTGATATCCGAATCGATGGTCTGAATATCGACAATAGTAACACTTTTTTTGGGTGTCCATAATTGGGTTGGAGAACCGAATGAAAGCTTCTTTTTTAATTTGTGCATCAAGCCCTGAGTCGGAGCCGCGGCGCTATTTTTGTTACGTAACGCTCGCAACTCGGTCAATGGGTACAAGTCGTATGTCCAAAAGGCCATAAGTAAACCATACCAAAAATGGAAAGACCATTCAAGAATTGAAGATATATGTAGGTTCTTTTTCACGTAGAAGGCACAGGTTGTAACAGCAAGGGTAATTGTTACCACGAGCCAGGTGATCTTGAGAATAAACGAAATCATAAATTTGTTCCATCTCTCACCATTAACATATCGCCGATAATACTGGCCCATAATATAATAGTTGACAAAGTTGAGTGCGAGTGAAACCATGACAAGTAGCCCAAATATGGCCAAGTATATGGCGTAGTATGGTGCCGTTCTGGATCTTGCCTGGATGTAATATACCGAAATGGATGCCTGGACAATAAAGAAGATCTGGGCAACAATTCCTACCGATATCGAGGCAAATGCAAGTCTCTTTTGTACCTCAGGCTTAATAAACTTGATTAGTTTTCCTATTCTTCGATGATAAAACTCCAAGTACATTGATAAACAAAAGGAAATGGAATGTATTACCACGAAAGTTAGAAAGAACCATGGTTCAATAATAGCTCCGAGTCTTTCCAAAGGTAATGGTGTTTGAATCTGTTTGAATTGAGGGTATGGCTTGGAACCGCCTGCGATCCACTTTCCTGCAAGTACAAAAAGTAGGACATACCAACATATTAATCCAAAAAGAGGAACAAAATAGAAATGGTTGAAACGTGTCGTCAAGCCATCGAGAAACCGGTTTATCGTAGTGAACATGTTTCACAGTGATATGGAAAGGAGGTACATTCCCCGAGTATTTATAGAGTAAAAATAATATAGAATACACATACACCAACTATAAAATCCAATTAACCCAAACGGTAATAAGTTGAATACAATCAACTTGAAAAGAACAATGTGTGAGCAAAGTGTTGCAGGACTCATTTTTAATTATATATGACGATTTGTGAATTTTGCAACAATACATTTTGGGTGCGACAATAAGACAGGGAAAAGTACCAATTTTACTTTTTCGGGAGAAAATGGTGAAAGTTTGCCAATTTGTTTAACCCAAAGGAAAAAATAATGACTTAGACCGTACAGCCAGGGCACGAGGCGGGCGTATTATAATCTACAATCCATCGGACATTGCTTTCCATCCCTGAGATACATCTGGAATATTATCCCTGTAATTTTCTTGTTTTTCTTGGTAAACGAGATATAGTCATACTTTTTGTCATGCACCTCATATGATGTTCTTTTTATTATTGTTGTGTTTGGCATAAGCATCGGTAATTCGCAACGGAGAGAAAGCGACACAAAAGAGAAAAAAAAAGAGATACAGTATCACATGACTTGGGGATCGGCAAAAAGAATAAAGTGACACAAAAGTCACTCGTACCTACTCAATTATTTTAGACGCGTTCTGCTAAGCGATGCCGCAGGGCACTAAATACGACACTCTAAACGCTAAATCTAGGCATGTGCAAATTAGCACAAAGGCACCACATTTCCTCAAATGGACCAGTGGTTAGAGTTCCATTTTTGTGAGGACAATCTAAAGAGGGCGCAGGATCCCAACTTTTTGCATAGAAAAGTTTGAAGTTTCTGGCGATCTCATGCATTTGCCGATGTACCACTTTTCAACGACAAAACTACCCACACACGCAAACACTCGAATACTTTTTGGTTAATGAATTAGGCTGTGGGTCCACTTATTTATTTTTCATTTTCATTCATACTGAGATCGCAGTGCCGGCTTCTTCTTTTAATAGTCACGCTGGCGAGATTTAGAGCGTCGGTTTTTCAATAATCAAGACCCGATCTCCCAAAAAATATCCACAATAATAACCGCCAGAACCATAATCGTCTAAGTATTATCACTTCGAGAACTTTAAAGCCGTCTCTGGCCCATCAACACACACATCTTTAAATTCTTTTTCTTTCTATCAGGCTTCATTATGGTAGACGAATGGAACACCACTGTCGATTCCTACATCGAGAAGTCACCCATCAGCAGCAAATTCAGAATAGATAACCCCAATCTCCATCCGGTTGCTGACGACGACGACGATGAAAACAAAGAAAATGAAGAAATAAAATACCCGGCTGCCCTTCTGCCCTTTGATCCTAGAAACAAAATAAATCACAAACTAAACCACAAAACTTCCTACTACAGTACTTCTCCCACAAAGCCGGATCGTCTCCCAAGTCCGTCGGACGATGTGTTATCACGGAATAACGATAGAACCAAAACAAATTCGGCCAATTCTGATTCGAAACCAACTTTATCACGCTCAAAGTCTTTCAAACAGAAAATTAAACGGTTATCGTTGGGAGCATTCACCACGTTAGACAGAGATGAGTCAATCTCAACCAAGAGACATTCACTAACTAAAAGAATAAGCAGAATTTCACTCTCAGGTGATCGAGAAAGCGTCAACTCCAACACAACCAGAATGTATAATGCTGGAAACAATGTGTCACTGCCAAGTTTATCCACCACCTCCCGTTTCTCCTTCCAACACTCTGAAAACACACTAACAGAGTCCCCAAATCTGTTTTGGAAATATCATATTCTCAAATTTGGCAAGGATTTGTATCTTACAACCAATCCTGGTTTAAAGCATGTGTATTGTCGCAATGGACCTGGATACTATGTTGAAATACAATTCCCAGAAAACGAGCTCAAGAGACCAATTGCGAGATATGGCTACAGTTTGAACTTTAAGGATATCGAAGGCATAGAAGCGAGCCATGATACTAAGCCACCAATCATGGTTGTTACGAGAAAGCCAGACTCTGAAGGTGGTCATTTCACTATAACCATTAATCGAGTAAGTGAATTGAATGATGGTATCATTAAGTATCATGATTCTAAATCGTATGATGGAGCTCCAAAATTCAATGGATTAATGCTTCCGATGAAGATCAATCCCATCTACTTACCTACAAATCGAGAAGCTCTTCATAAATTTGAAAGGTACCGATGGTTGAATTACGATACGAAAGATTTTATGAATACCAAATGGAACATAGGCTCAATTCCAAGAGTCAAAAGTACCCACTTGAATGCTTTGAGGAAGCTTGCTACTAGTGGCAGACTGACACATGAAGATAGAGATGATATCAAATTTGTCGGGAAGAGAAACATATATTTCCATCAAAACTTTGTTGAGACCGTTTCGAACGACCAGAGAAACTCACTTTACCGAGATGAATCGTATGTCTTTTCTAAAGGATATCTCCATCATTCAAGTAAGCAATTTCCTCCTGTTTTGGGACTTTTTAGGCCATACGAGACAAAGGCTAGAAAAAGAATGATCCAGTCTATCAACAAGAATTATTCCAAGTTGCAACGACACCACCAAGGATCAAGCGAATTACTCACAAGACGCGAGGCCAAGATCCAATCGGACGCTTTGGAACATGATATTGGTGCTGGTAGCAATATTCATCAATACTATAAGGGTGGAGATGGCTTATATTACCAGACCAATCCGACAGACGATACTCCCGATGAAAATAAGTTGGGTTGGCTCACCATATATGATGATGTGAGGCTTTTTTCTGGGTTGAATAATAGAGGCATGTTTGACATTGTTTTAGGATTAACACTTGCTGTTGGGTATGAGAGTTGCTTGGGTAATTAGCGCTGTCTGTATATATACAATATTAGGTATGAGAAAAATGGATGCAAAAAAAAGATTTAATTTAATTTAATTCGTACAAACACAAACAGATCAATGATTGTTGGGTATTTCATTATAATGCAGCTTATTCAAGGAGTGTTTGGACTTATTGGGAATTCCAGGACGTGTACTACGTCAAGTAAATTTCCCTTTACTGGTTACAAGATTGAATCGCAACTCAATCTACGCACCAATACCAATACGTTTTATCTTGCACACTGTATCAATAGTCGATTGACTGATGTGACTCGTTTGAATAGTTCAATACCATGGACAATCCCCATTGTGTCTGATTCCCGTGAAATCTTAACATTAGCAAGAAAACAAGAAGTAGCACTTCGACTGGTTCCGATTTTTGCACCCAATTCGTTAGTTGGCGCATTATATCTCTCAACTGAAACCAGTTTAATAAAGACAATGCCATTAATAGCTGAGAATATCATGCAAAATTGGATAGAGGTATCAAGTAGTTTTCTGCTTGTGGTTCACACTCCAATTCTAGGCACACCAGGTACTGATGGACCCACCCCCTTGGAGTTGGGCAATGGGAATGATTCTTGGGACAAAAACATTTTGATGACTGAAACGTACCAGCATTCACGTCTAGCAGTTGAAAGAGGAGAACGGGGCTATGCAAGGATAATGGACTCTCTTGATTCAACATTATCGAGATTCTTGGATCTGTGGTATGGTATAATCAAGTCCACCATGGAGGAGAAGAGCTTATTTCTTAAGATATACATTCTTTCCAAGGTATTACCACAAGGACAGATCGAATCTTTGTTGCTTGATTATGAAAACCTGGTTTATGTGTAGTGGGTATCAATATCATCAACATCGGAAGTAGCCGATAAGTCAAACGCATGCACTTCGTCGCCGGTTTTCACCGGGGTTGGAAGATTGGTAGTTTTACTACTTCGTTCTTGTAGCATACTTTGAAACTGGGCATCTGCTTCAAAGTCAGAAAGATCGTAAATAATCTCTGCCGAGTCAATATCACGTTTCAGCTCGAAAGATCCGGTTTCATGCTTGACTTGGATCCCCAACTCTAGATGCTTACCATGTAAATATCTAAATATCCGCGAGGATTTGACCGGAATTCTGGGGATAACGTACTGCAACGAGTCAATGTTTGTGAATATGTTGACTAGACGTGAAGATTGTTCAGTTAATGCTCTTGGTGCTGTAAAGAGAGGTTTGCGTACTGGCAGTAGTTTAGCCATACGATTTCTATTACTGATAATCCGTTCCCTATCTTCCAAATTAATCGAAGTTGATTTCTGAGGTGATCGCCTTTCTAGTTTCACTCTTACTGGTGTTTTAACTTGAAGTAACGGTGATTCTGGTTCTGGTTCTGGTTCTGGTTCTAGTTTCACCTTTATTGGCGATTCCTGCTTGACGAGTGGATGTAGTTTGATTTGAGACCGTTTGACGGGTCTTAGACCAATACGTCGTGTTGGTTTGGCAAGAAAAAGCTCTGGGTATTCCTTTTTGACAATGATTTGTGGGTGAACCGGTTCTGTCTTGATGGGATGTGGATGGGTTTTGGTTTCTGGTTTCTTGAACGATACTTCACGCGTATAAGTTCCAAGTTTCTCGGTGATATCGATAACAAGCTTATTGGTTGATGTTGTGAACTGGTTATCAACCACAAGTTTGGTGGAGAGAGCCAGTGGCTGGTTGCGTGGATGGATGAAATCAGTTGCAACAATGGTTCCTTCATCACAAAGGATTTCCATTTTACCATTAAACTCATAGTACTTGAGAACTCCATCAGACCATTTCTTATCTCGTTGATGGACTCTGGATGAGTATAGAATGGTAAACTCATGGACAACAGACGTCAGCGACATTGAATCCACAATAATAAAGAGTAAAGACTACGCGTTGCAAAAATGGATGTGCGCATCATTCGATTCGTGATTTATTTACATTTATTGTGTCTATTTACATCAAGGGTTGTAGAATGGCAACCCAAACGTACTCAACAAAGTACGTGCCTGTTCGTCGGTTCTGGCAGTGGTCTTGAATGTGATGTGCATACCACACAAATTAGGATAGAGATCTTGGAAGGCTTCGATTTCAGGAAAGTTCTTAAGATCCTCAGCACCCAACCCAAACGTGATGTTACCGTGTCCATCACCCGAGGTGTTCTTTATTCCTCTAAAGGTTCTGATTCTGGGCAACACCAACTCGGTCAATGTCGACAAGAATTGAGACATGTCCACGCCCAAAAGTTCTACTTTGGCACCACAGGGTTTTCCTTCTCTGAGTCTCCATTGCAACACGTTGCTTTTGGCATAGATCTGTTTCGCCTTGACGTTGGTAATTTGTGAAAGTTGGAGTCTGGTCGATATGTTCAACCACGATTCTTCAAGCGAGTCCTTGTTGTATGCTTGTATGCTGATGGAAGACAATTCAGGTACGTTGTCATGGGTGATGGGGATGATATTTCTCGTGGCACGACCAACACCTCTTGGTTTCTTCATGTTACGGTACAACTTGTATGGCGAGTCAGTTCCCCAACTTCTCTTCTTTTCACCATAAATCACTTCGGCATCGTGTTTATAGTTATGTAACAAAAGATCAGACTTTATCGTGTTTTCGTAGTGTTCTCTGACTCTATCCTGTGCTATCTCTGTTGGCTTGAATCCAACAGATCTGATATCGTCCTTGGGAATTAAGAGATTCTGGTACCCTGGTTTCAAGGCCGTCTTGTTGATTTTGACCAAATGATGCACTGGCTTCACTGTTGAGTAGCCAGCTCTAGCTGCACTTGCAGTTTGAGAAAACTGACGCACAATCTGTCTGCTGTTCATGGTTTCTGGGCCTTGACTTGTGAAAAATTGAGATCTAAGACGAAAATTTTTGTTAACGGGTTTCTGGAGTCGTGCTGGAATTTACACACATCCAAATTACTTCCTCATCTTCCCTCTTTTACAATTCTACTTAAAGGCTTTGGCTATGAGATTTGGACTACCGGACGATTTTGGCGTTGTGGAGGTCTCTACTCCTAAACAATCAATACTTGGCTATACAGATCTTATTCATCGGTCTGAAACCAAAGCAGTCAAGATCCCAAATATTCCATTCAATGACCCACAACATCAACAACAATTAAATGAATTTCCACTGGAATTGGAACGGGCCCATGAATATAAAGTGCAGTTGACTAAAGCCAACATTGATTTCATTGCTTCTGAGTTTAGTCGTGCCCTTCAGATACAAAACAAACAAGTTTCTGATCTTATTTCACAAGAAAAGACTCGTATACGACTAGAACAAAAAGAACGAGAACGCAAGGAGGCCGAGCGTGTGAGAATGATACAAGAAGAACAGAAACGGATGGAGGATGAGGCTAAAAGGATTGCTCGGGAAAAGGAAGAAAAACGCAAGGCTGAAGAACTTAAACAAAAACATCTTGCCGAAGCCGAGAAGAGGCGACAGGAAGAAGAGGAGAAGCAGAAGCTCGAAGCCAAAAAGAAACGAGAAGAAGAAATGAAACAGAAACTTGAGGCAGAGAAGAAAAAGTTGGAACAAGCTAAACTTAAGGCGAAACAGAGTCAGTCCATCACTGACTTTGCTTTAATTCAAGAGAAGTTTTTGAAATACAGAACAGATATCAGTGATATCAAGAGAGATATTGTAGAGAAACTCGATGAGTCTCCTGCTTTGAAGAAACAGGTAAACCAGGTGAAAAGAAAGATAAACCCCAAGTTTGGCCAGTTATCACACTCGATGCAGCAGTTCCGTCGTATTGAACTGGAATTGATTGAACTTATTCTGCTGACAAAAGTTGATCAGTTGGCGTTCAAGTGGATTCTTAACTTTGTGGCCAAGAAGATAGTTGCCCAAGCAGAAACAGAAGTCATTGTTGCTCCTGAAGCCTCTGTTCCTTTGGCATATTTGGCATCGGTTCTTTTGACAAAGATCCCTGAACTTGAATATTTCTTGACAGCAAGATTTGTTAAGAAATGTCCTTTTATCATTGGATACACATGCTCCATAGACAGTGAAGAGGGGAGAATAAGAATGGGTTGGAAACGTAAACAGAACAAATGGGAAGACGAAGTCAAGTACGACGAACGTGTTTCGGGGATCTGCTCTGTTTGGGCGTTCATGACAACCATAAAGGAATCCAAGGTTCCAAACTACACCTCGAAGGAATCATGGCAGTTTGTTGCTCGTTTACTCAACACGGACCTGGCATTCTTGACAAATGCCCATTTCTCAGTGGCTGCAAACTGGTGGGAAGCAGCTGCCAAATCGTTCTTGGGTGTCTACGGTAACCAGAGTTATAAACTCTTAGAGACATTATCGAGGAAACTACCCATGCTGGTGTCTGAGCGCAAATTCCCAGGTGCAGCCAGACTACTCATCATGAATGAAGACTTTTCCCAGGGGAAGATCACCTCCTTTAAACAAATGGAGCCATAGCATTTATAATACACAATATACTCTATTCACTGAAGTCACTCTCACTCTCACTCATGCTTTCACTCTCCACCTCTTCGGATTCTCCTTCTTCTTCGTAATTGACCTGCTTTCTATCTCTGGTGCTCTTTCGCGACGGTAATTCACTTCTAACTTCTTTGGTCTTCTTGGTTTTGACTTTAGATTTGGTTGGAGGTCTCGTACGTTTGATTTGGTTCGTCATTACGCTGGCAGCCCGCCTCTTTATCCCAGCCCCATGAAGTTTCTTCTTTATCTGTCCTCGAAGCTCGACTTGAATAGAATCTGGAATGAATATGTGACTTACGATACCCTGGGCTTCCTTGGTAGACTTCATAGGAGCATAGATATCAATTGGAAGCTTAATCTTACCTGGCCACGTCTGCATCGGCCAGTTCTTAGAATCACTCTGTTCCTTGATGATCAATTGGGCCAATTCTGCAATCCGATAAAGATTAAGTGCTTCTTGAGGAAGTTCTTCCTTGTCATAAGAGTCCGAATTAATAGTAGCATCCCGATGTTGCTTGACACGGCTGGCAAAGTAATACAACAACGAAATGTTTTCCTGTTTGGCCACAAGACTGATATAATATGTCAAGAATTTGGTTGCATACGAGTACGCAGCAATCAATTTGGTTTCTTCGCTCTCTGAGCCTTCATTCATCAATGTCAAAAACTGCTCATGATGAGCAAGAATATGGATGATTCTCACAAGAGACTTTTCAAACTTGATATTGTTTCCTGTTTCTTGTCTCTTGACCAATGATTTTGTCCACATAGTTGCATTGTTCTTCAAGGCTACCGAAGGCTCAATGGCACTGAAAAAGATGATAGCTAAAAATTTTTCCGAAATCAATTCATGAATAAGTTTCTTCTGTATATTGACCAAGAACAATGATCTGACATGTTCATTGGAATCGGTAAGCAAGAAAGTTAATCTTCGAAGAGTGGTTGGATAAATCATTTCGCCAAATAAAGGTATTTTAGCTAATTTGAGAAGACACAATCCAGCAGTTAATCTCAATCTCAGACGATACAACTCAGGTGTTGGCCAAGTAGGCGAATTCTTATTAATAATCTCACCTCCATTTCCAATAAAAGAGACCAAGAGCTTGAATACTGGTTGGGCATTTGCGGTGATATTGTCTTTCTCATCACTTGTAAGGTTGTTTGTCCCTCTTTCGAGCCCCTTTAGTCTGTTAACAAATAATCTCAATGCAATCAATTTCTCGTACAACGTAGAATGTTCGTCACATGCTGCATCTAACGTATCATCATCAATCCATTCAATTCCTTCTGAAACAGCATCCTTATTGAGATTTCTGTTAGATAAAAATATCTCTTTGATCAATAACGATGTTATGTCAGATTCATTATCTTGAATTGATATTGGACAAACAGTAAATAGTTCGGCAATTGCAGAAAGGTGTGTTGAGAACTTCTTACTCGTTAAATCCAATGGATATATAGATGAAATTATCGACGATGCATACAATTCTTTGGTGGAACTCAATCCAATAATCTTAACAGCATATTTCGCTTCTCTGGGGCTGCCTTTAACTGCAATGGTTTTGAGAGCTTCGGTGAATTGGATTCCCGTGGGGAATAAGTCAGAAAACTTCTTCACAAAATGATAAACAGTTCTCAACTGCAACCCTTGGGGATATGTATCCTCTTTTTCTTTGTCCAAATTAATAATTAAATCAGTCAAGGCGTTGATATGCAATTTAAAGACATCTGGAACCACAATTGAAATCTGCTCAAGAAGTTCGTTTGCAGAAGGATATAGTTCGTGATTCAGATCTTTGGAATAATTTATTAGTTCAACAACGTTTGACTTGTTGTACAAAATAACCGAAGCTCTCGACAAAAGAAGCTTGATGTTGGCAACCATATCGTTCGAAGTAATATTAGAACGCTCATTTTCAATCTTGAGATTCTTTGCATCTCCAAGTTTGGTTAAAAGTTCTTTGTAAGAGTTTCTTATTGTGTTGTAATCGGAATCAGGAGATATGCAAACCTTCAACAAGTACAAAAACCGAGCTTTGTTAAGTTTGAAGAATCTCTCAAGACAAGCATACGTATTAATACCATCGGGGAAGGAGACACAGATCCATTTGATAATCTTGTCAATTTTAACGAGGGTAGTTTTTGTTTCTTCTTCCGATGAATTCTCTTTACTTTCGCCGTGATATGATTCAGCAGTTTGAATGAATGTTTGGACAACTTTGGAAACCTGTTGTTGTCTTTTGTTAATAGCAATAAACGACTGTTTGCACTTATCATTCAAGCCTTTGTAAAAATGAAGTAACCTGCTGACTCGGGTAACCGAATTCGATTCAGCTAGAGGGGTAAGATGCTCAATAATGCACAAATCAACTGCGGCAGTGATATTGACATCATTGATATAAATCAATGATAATATTTGGTTCGGTATTGCTGCAATTAAGCTTTCGAGATCTTCGCTTTCCTGTTCGTTGTGAGTTCCAAAACCAATAACCTTCCCAGCAGTAGTTGCATTGACGTAATTATCGTACACAGATCCGAGAATTGAGATCGCGATGTTTCTGATAATACTATTCTTTTCCCTGGTAAGATGAGATAATGTATCCATTATGTTCTTGTTGCAAACCCGGTTGGTGAAGATGTCAAATGACAATTTCGACACGCTTTTGCATGTAGATGCTCTTACTTTTTCATCATTATCCACCAAGCATTTATATAAACAGTTGTTCAAGGCATTGGTAATTTCTGCTGTAGACATGATTGCTGCTTCTACGATCTTTGGATATTGTTCCACCCACTTCGTACGGACTCTGGGGGAAATATCAACTGTTTTCTTTAGCCAGGTTGTCCAAGTTTCTTTGTGTTTTACAACAAAGTTCACTTTGGTGTTCCCACTTAATCCAATCATTTGGCCAATTGTCTCGGTTGCAAGGATACGAATCTTTTCATCATCGGCATTAAGTTCATCGTCGAGAAGACCAATTGATGAATCAAGGAGTTCTGGAATAAATTTCCATATATGGACAGAAAGATTGTGGATCTTCATTAAACTATCAAGAGTCATTTGGCTGACTTCTTTATCGGATTCCTTCATCTTTTCAACTTTAGTCGATGTTTCGTAAAGCATCTCGGAGAAGTATTGTGCTACTTGACGAGACATTCGGTCCAAGTTTGCCTCACATATGCTATTGGAAAGATTGAATCCCATATTGGATGCACTTGCTTTTAAACCGGCCACCACTGTACTGTCGGTAGTGGTGATCAAGAACTTGTTCAAGATCAATTTCAAGACTTTGTGTGGGATATTTTCCGCTTCGGCTATAACCTCAGCAAGAATATCGCTCGCTAATGGTTCAAGTCTGGTAGGAAAATCCCTTGACGACAATTCATAAAATGAATCAAATATTTGTTCAATCAATGAATCTGCGTCTGGTAAATCTGTAATTAAGATGACTGATCTCACTTCTGCTAACCTCTTCAAGAGATAGCATTGTTGTTGGAAGTAAGGGTTTTCTGAGTCCGATAATTTACGGAACTGTTTGAAGAATGCTTTGAATATATCAGACAATTGGGATGCGGTGAATGGTGCATTCGGGGCATTTATTCTCAAAATGTCAGAAATGGCACAACAAACGTACGCCTGAACCCCGAAGTTGGAGTGGTGGATCAATTTCTTGTTGACTAAATCATGCAGAATCAGTTTGTAGATGGATGCGTCTACTTTTTCTTGATCCACGGCTGACAATTCATCACTGAGCGTTTGTAATCTCAGCAAAAGCTCTTTAGTTGATATTGGGTCCTTTACTGTGGAAACAATTGCCTTGTTGAAACGAGTTCTCTTGACCATATTTGTTCTTGAAACACCGTGTGGGTTTTTTGCAATTACATAGACGCGTTTTTGTTTTTGGTAGGTTATCTTCTAAACTGTAAATTACACCTATCCATCTTCTAGGATAATTCTATATTTTACAGTTTCTGACAATATCATACGGCACTAAAAATGGCACCCAAAGAGAATCATTAAACTTATTGCCATTTATGACTTACGAGGTACTTGACATTGTCCGTATTAAGGACATTATTAACCACAGACTTCACTTTAAACTTCCACTTTCTTACAATGAAGAAAATGGAAGCACCATTTCTGTTGTGGCTAATGTTACGCAGAAGTACGACAAGTTGTTACATGCTGATGGCTTCAAGCTTCCTGAAAAGCCCAAATTGATGAGTTATATCCAGGGAGGTCCTGGTTTTCCATGTGCTGTTCCATTATCAAACTCTGGTTATACCAAAGTCTTGCTTGATAAAGGGTATCAGGTTGTATTTATTGACCAAAGAGGAACTGGTTTAAGTACACCAATTGAAGTCGATACCATGGAACTCCTGGTTCCTCGAGATGGTGCTAGTGACGAGGAATATACTGATAAACAACTCAAATATATTTTGAACTTCAGAGCCGATTCAATTGTTGAAGATTACGAGAGAATCAGAAAGGCATTGATTGGTGATTCCAAGTGGTCGATCTTGGGTCAATCGTACGGTGGTTTCACGAGTTTCACTTATCTTTCCAAGTATGCAGATTCTCTCAATGAAGTCTTGGTCACAGGTGGAGTTCCACCCATCAACTTTGGTCCTGATGATGTTTACAATGGTACTTTTGAACGTACCACGGAAAGAAACCAACACTATTATTCCAAGTATCCTCAGGATATCAAGAGAGTCAAACGAATCCTTGCTTATCTTGCTCAGAATAAGACCACCTTACCAAATGGAGGTACCTTATCAGTTGAAAGGTTTCAGCAGTTGGGAATCATTTTTGGTGGATCAGGAGGTACCGACAATTTGCACCAGATCGTAGTCAAGTTTGATTTTGATTTGACCACTTTTGGGAAGCCAACGTACAAGATCTTGACTGAAGTTCAAGACAACTCTTCTTTCGATACTAATGTTATTTACGCTCTTTTCCAGGAAGCCATCTATCTTTGTGGCAACAATAAGGAACACCAGAGTTCTAATTGGAGTGCTGATAGATTAAGATACAAAAAGGGTAACGAATTATATGTTTATGACGAGAAATCTGAGTCTCCAGTCTACTTTACTGGTGAAATGGTGTTCAAATCATTGTACGACGACTTTGCCGAATTAAAAAAGTTTAAGAATCTTGCCTATGCTTTGCATGCAAACACCAACTGGTCTACATTATATGATCCTGAAAAATTGAGTAAAATCACTTGGGATACTGTGCCTATAGTTGCTGCCACTTATTTCTACGACCAGTACGTTGATTTCGATTTGACCAAAGAAGTCAAAAGAAGAGTTTTCAAGGGCACAAATATTAGACAATACATCACCAGTGAATTCTTTCATAACGGGTTACGTGCTGACCCTGAAAAGGTTTTGGGATCATTGTTTGCTTTGTTAGATTCAGAAGTCGATTAAAGAAAAAAAAGTAAGATTATATAGTCATTAAAAGTAATTATTTGGTACAAATCCTATTCTCAGGTTTCCATTGGCTCTAGATACACCCACAAGCCAATTGAGCTTTTCCTTCAGGTATAACCCATCCATCTTCTGGAAATCCATGATGATTTCAATCTTATCGCCTTTCTTGAACGATAAATCTCCGGTCTCAATACCATCGAAATCATATTTTGCTTCCAATACTGTTTCAGAACCTTCTGTTCCTTGAAGCCTGTCGAAAAACTCGGTCAATTTAAGGAGCTTGTAACTAACAGACGCATGTTCATCAAATGTATCGATAGGCTTTAATTCAACGTGATGTTTGGGCTTTGTTGGAGTAGGCGTCTTTGTTATATCATTCTTGCTGCCATTATAAACTTTCTTCAAGTGTCTGGTGACAATATCCGTAGCAGCGTATTGTAGCGCTATGTCACTGGATATAGACGATACTGTTTTGATAGTGGATTCGGAGATCACAGAAGAGGCATCCAGCATATCGTCAGAATCAATAGAAGACACAGACGTAAGTGGAATGGCCATAGGATTTGATGGAGGTATGAATAGTTGTGGTGGTGGAGGAGGAAGTGACTTTCCAATAGTGTTGGATCTTGGTGGAAGAGGAGGAACATCTTTGTTTATGTCTGATGGAATCAACAACACTTCATCAATATCAAGTACCTTAGAGGGATGATATCTTTCAGCCTTGTTCATTGTCGGATCGTTATATGTCTTAAAGGAAACCAAACCATCAGCAGTAAAGTATTCACTGAAAAGACCATTGACTGTATCCTTGGGCTTGATGAGATGCTTTCTGTCACGCACCTTGTTCGACATATTGTTCCAAATTTTGGTTGCAACCAGAGTCTTATCCTTGTCGTCTATCTGGGTATCCAATAGCTCTGGGTTTCTATCCTTGATAACACTTATAAACGATTCAATCTGTAATCTTGTACCAGTGATTGACGATTCCCATGCATTTGAAATAGCTTCATAGTTTGGAATTGATGTATCCTTTAAATATCCATGGAACTTGGAGAAGTACTTCAACATGGTCAATACTTCCTTATATGTATCCAATTCCTTAAAGAATATAAGTTTGGTGATATCATCGATGAATTCGTCCAAGAAGCAGAGAATGTGGGGTAAAATAGTTTTTAATTTTTGGTTCAATGACTCGTAAACCGTCTTTGCTTCATCCAATGTAAGGTCGAGGCTGTGTAATTCCTTCTGCTCTCTTTCAGATAACGGGGTGGACTTTTTCTGGAGTTTTTCTGTCTTTGATTGGAGTTTGTTGAACTTCCGTTTCTTCTTGTTACGCTTTTTGATGAGTTTCAACGACAGTTTCAAGTAGATATCCATTTCGTCAATCTTGACTCTCACATGACTTCTATGGGTTTCCAACAGTTCCTCAATTTCCTCCTGTAATTGGCGCAAGGAAAAGAGATAGTTGTAGAGCTCGAGGCTCACACTGGCCACGACAGTTTGTCTTTCCTTGGGGTGAACGGTGGGGATTTCTTCTGTAGTTAACATCAAGTCGAAATCATGGTAGTAGTCTTCGATGCCCTTGAAGTTCAATGATTGGTCGCCAATGACCAGAATAAATAATTCAACTACCCGTTTTTGGTGTTTAAACACGTTGGGCCAATACGTCTTGCATTGTCTTTTTGTTTGGCCAATCAAGTACCGAAACCCACCAATTGCCTTCTTGATGTCACTCTTGTACTGATCTATCAATTCGTCGTCGGTATCATACACATGCTTCTGGAAAGTAACTGTATCCACCACGGTGGTGCCAAAACTGGTGATATTATCCGTCACCGTATCAAGGTGCATCTTATCGGCCACTACATCAAGATGCATCTTTTCCTTGACGGTGTGAAGATGCATCTTATCTGCAGCTGTGTGTAAATGGTTCATGCCTGCTATCAAATATTTGGTGGTCTGAAAATTGGACTACCTGGCAATGATGGGATTAAATTATGGGGCCAGGATATTTCGGATCTAAGCGCGCGTGATTAGTGCGCGCGCAGACCTGCCGTTGCAATCACGGATCGGTCCAACCTTCGACCACGTACCGACTTTCTGTGCGCGGAACCGTTTTCTTGAAGATTATAAAACATTTTGAGACAATTCATACCTTGGAGCTGATCTCACCTGAAAGCTGTGCTGTTGGGTACTGCATGGTTTCTTAATCCTGCAATAAGCGACTTGTTTGACTCATAACGGGGGGGGATTTCCTCTCCCTAAATTTACCCTCTTTCCCCCTTCCTTACTTTTGCGACTGAGGGACAATTAATTAATAATAGCTTCTTATTGGTTGCAGTGTCATAGAAATTACCCATACTTGGCAATTAACAACTGTCCGATATAGTGTAACGGCTAGCACGGTTCGCTTTCACCGAGCAGACCCGGGTTCAACTCCCGGTATCGGAGCTACATTTTTTTGAAAACTTCAGACATTTTTCATTTCTACAACCCCCAAAGTATATCGAAAACTGGAGCTACTGACTACTAATTCATTTCATGTGGGCCTCAAGTCATGAATTTCATAACCACTTATTAAAAAAATACCTTATTAACTCTTGGGTATGTTTTCCAACTTAACTCTACCGCTTTCCACCCAGTAGGGATCTATTAATCTTTCCTTTTCTTCGTACATCACCTTGTACGATGTCTTGATGGTCCCATCACTAACCCCAGTCTTGTCAGAAATCTTCGATGGAGGAAGGTCAATGGCAAACACAAGTGCTGCCATGTAAATTACGGTGGCTGCAATCGTGGTGGGCGATCTACCTGCCAAAACACCTACTTCCTTACATCTTCTGGCAATAAACTCAGCACCATTGGTGACTTGGGTGTTTAATCCCAAATGGGAACAGAATCTTCTGATCAAATCTTCAGCCGAAGTCTGCGTAGTTTGCATGTTGTCCTGGCTGAACACAGCACCTTGTGGATTGGCGGCGTTCTTATCTTGAATAACCTTGTTCATGATCTTGAACACTTTACCAATCTCCTTTCTAGGAACATTGGTTAAGGCCCAGATTTCTTTAAACAGTCGAGCCACTTTGGCACTACGACACCCAATAAAAATGGCAGCAGCCATAATTGACTCCTGTGACTTCCCTCTCAAAGGACGCTCGTCATAAACAAGCTTGTACACTTCCTTGGCCCCGTCTTGGACAATTCTTGGTAACTGGTAGCCATCGCACATCTGGGAGATCTTAGCATACGCAGCAGTTAAATGATTATCCTTCTTGTCAACCAAGGACTTGGATTGGGCCCGGTTCAACTCTCGTCCAACCCTGGTGTTTTCTGGCACATACGATATCATGGTCGACAAGTCTTCCGAGTCCATTAACGGGTTACCGGCATCACCTACACGACTTGGATCATCACCATTCTGGTCATCGTTGCTGAAAGTTCTCCATTCGGATCTTGTGTCAACGACACGGTCACTGAGCACAAGTCCGCAACTTCCACATACGATGTCACCCTCACTGAACCTTTCTATCAAATCTGGTGGGAAAATCTTACAATCAGGGCATGTCAAAGTAACATTCAAGTTAGGCCCCCTAAAAGGCTCATCAGCAGTAGCTGTAGTAGAAGTAGCCATATGAGAGATGTGTGAGTGTCTGTGTATATGATTGCTTACTAAACGTAGCAGTTTTTTTTGGTTTTCTCCTAAGTTATCTGTTGTGTATGATTTTTGTTGTTCCCCGTTTTGTTTATAAGATATGAAAGTGATTAGGGCCAGATATATAGTTGTAATAGTCGAATTAACGATACAACAAAAATATATAGGTATAAAGGTTAGTTGGTTAAATGAAGGGCAGGGAAATGAAAATTTTAGCTCACCAAATTTTAATTCACCAAAGATAATGGTCGTGTGAAACAGACAAAAAAATCCTCCATAGAAATCAAAAGAAAAAAGAATCCCCCGCACCCCCCCGAGAGAAATGTACTCGTCATGGACCCAACTCCAAAATCACTCAAAACCCATATTTTTTTTCTGGGAGACGTACCAGAATCGCTATTGCTTCTGCAGAATTACATAATAGTAAGACTAAAAAATTCAGAAAAAAGTTTCGGGGTGACGAGCTTTGTTGCCCCTAATGCATTAATCTACCAATTTTTATTAGGGAGACATATATATCAATTAGATCCGATTGGTCCATTTTGTATTGGGAGGGATAACCCAAGACTCTTTGGTTTCAAATCAGAGATGATGAGAGGTACTGCGTAGCGGATAAATCTTTACTTGGTCTTGTAAAACCATATGATGTTCTCCGTTTATAATTTATTGTGTGAGCTCGGTTTTCTTTTCTTTTAAAGTTTTTGGGGTGAAAACGCGGGTTTAGATCAAGAAGCGTCTGCGCCACAAATGGGGTCTTTTTTAGTTGCAACAATTTAGTTTGTTTGCTCTTGACAAATAATATAAATATATGGAGAAGACCCATCCGTTTTTAACGAATACCATTTCTATTTCACTGGTCTCTGAACTACCATAAAGATAGGAATATTTGAAATTACAATGGGAAGTGAACCACACAAACTCTTTTACAAAGGTAACGCTACGGATTTCATCATCTTCATTGAAGACCCTGAGTTGTTGGCAAAATACAAAAGGGGTGATAGCACAATTCCAATAATCGAATTAGTATCAATTTATAAAATCTTCACTAGCAGAACTGGTGGTTCTGAAGGTTTATTGGAAGAAGCTTCAAAGTTGGAGTTAACCAACGAATTTGGTAAAACAGACTCTGACGCAATCATCAAGAAAATCTTACAGGATGGTAAAGATAAACACTCGACTTACTTTGCAAGCAATGCCAGCCGCAACGATGCCAATGGTGGCCTTAACTCGGGTAACTAATTAATCTGTAATAGGAACCATGATCTCTGAATAAACAACGAATAATTACCCAGCAAACTCTTTTTCCTGCGTTTCAGAACAATATTATACATTATTGATTTTCAGAGACGTGGCAAGGCGGTCCGTCTGTGTCTTGCGTAAACTCCGAAATGACCTGATTCCAAACTCACACCAGCTCTTGCTTGTTACCAAGAATTTGTCCTCTCGTTTACTAAAAATAAATGGAAGTTCTAGACTCCAAACATCTCGTAAAATTGTCTCGATTTCTTCCCGTGAGCTTCTCCTTAAGACAACCTGGCTATTATCACTGTTATTTTGGGGTGTTGAAAATACCAGAAGATGTTCAGTTTCGTTTATGTGAAAATCAAGCTTGATAGTAATAAATTGTAATTTCTGAAAATAACAGGTGTAAGGTAATTTTTTCAATTTTTCAAGGGCCAAATTGCTAGGATTCATTGTCCGTGGATAATGGTTCAAGTATCGATATCCATGTGAAACATTCATTTCATATGGTCCATTAACAAAATTAATCAAATTTAACAAGAGGTCTCTCCAGTTTTGGTATTCCTGTTTCGATATCATGATCAAAAGAATTTCAAAGTGGCACTTGTCATCCTCAAAGACTAGCTTCAACTTCTCTGGATACTCTGAATAAATTCCCCCGTCAATCTTCTGAAACGTCACCAAAATCTTGCACGTTGACAACGAAACGATGAATAGGGGCTCAAATGTAGGGGCTTTCTTTCCCTTTTTTGTGCAGAGTACCAAGTGACTTTTGAAGCAAATACTGGCAAGAGTATTTGACACAACTGTTCCTTCTTGCATCCAAACGCCAAATAGCGAACCAACAAGCAAAGGTGGTCCAAAAAACTGTATGGTAATGGCAGTTCCATAATCCACTTTTTTGAAATCAATTAAATTTGCCAACTGTCTTGGTAAATCCTTGTTCTCGTATTCCTTGGAATGGGTGTTAATGAATTCAAGACTGGTTTTTACCTTCAATAAATCGTCATTAATATACCCTGGTGGAAGATTCTTGGATAGTGCTTCTAATATCAAGCGATACTTTCCAATTCTGACTAGTGGTCTCAGCATTAATGATGCTATCGATAGGTCCATTCGACTGCTAGGAGATTGGGTGGCTTCAAGAAAGACTTTCCATCCTCTGCACCATTTTGTCTTTCTAGGACATTCCTGTTTAAAGAACTCCATCCCATCTTGATAAATGTTGCAATAATTCTCATACAATTGTTTGTGGATTGACTGCCCTAGTTCATTTGCAATTTTTTTTGAAATAATACTAATGGCAAGTGGCAATTGAATAATTTTCTTAAACAGTGAAAGTAATTGATAATGGATGTGAAATAGTTGATCGACGCAACTGGAAAGATTTCTAATCGGTACTGGTATCTCATATTTGCTGTTTGTTATAAATGGTTCGATGTAATAGTTTTGCAACAATTTCAACGAATTAATATAACTTTCTTCAGTATAAATAAGTTCTTCTAAACTCATTCTTAATTTGAAACCGGCCAACATTTGTTCGTTATAAATTGGAGAATATGACAACACTGGTTGTGGGGATAAATCATCGTGATGTGAGTCGATAACTTGATCCGGAACATTGGGAGCAGCAGATTCAGCTAATGGAACTAATGGAGACAAAGGTTCACTGTGGAAAAGTAATTTACTATCATCAAACAATGATTTATTGAAAACAAGAAGCTCAAAAACTGATTGCATAGTTTTTCTTAAAATTCTGTAAAATTATGAATTTGTCAATGATTAAATCGAAGTGGAATGGTACTAACCACAAATTAAGATGGTGATTCTTTATTTCTCAATAAAATTTTGTTCTTGTTAAAATGTCTGTATTTTAAGTTGTTTAATCACTGTTGAACTTTTCCTTGCTATTTGTAAACGTATGTGTGGCACCGTTTTAAAAATTTGTATAGGCTGCAAAATCCACAAAAATGATTCGAACGAAAATAAAGAAATTGTTGATCGGGAGTATGCAGGAAACCTTGCCAATCTCGAAGCAAGTGACTAATTGGTTTTGATACCATTACATAGCAACGGCACAGTATGAGTTCCCGGGCAATAAGAAGATTACAAAAGCAAAGAATGGTGGAGGATTTGCCAAAGGATGAAAGTTCTAGCGATGAAAGTGAAGTGGAGAACATTAGTTCCCGATTCAATGCATTTGATTTGCTTAATGACGATGATGAAGAGGAAGAAGCGGACGAAGAAGAAACCGAAAAGACTGAACCAATAGATATCCCTAAAACCACTGCTCCTTCTACTTCCAAAGCTTCAAAAAAGAAGAAGAAAAAGAACTCCAAACCCGTTCGACAAGAAGAATTGAATAGCGATGAGGAATTGGATAGAATCTTAGAGGAGGCAAAGAGAAAGGACATAGAAAATGCCAAGAAAGAAGAAAGCACAGTTTCTGCTTCAGTGACACCAGACGTGGAATCTTATGTGGATGTTTATGATTTTGAAGAAGAATTGGATGAAGATACAGCATCTATGTCCCATTATGATTCCAATTTTAAGCATTTCACCACCAAAAGACTTAAGGCATCGTTACCATTGTTATCGATTGGTTCGCTCAAAAACTTGGACCCTGAACAAGAATTAAAGAATTTGTTTGGTAATCTATCTTCTGAAGCAATTGAAGATGCTAATACCACGACTTCATTGGTTACTTCGCCAGAAGTACTTCAACAGTTCAAGAGACTTGCACGTTTGACAAGAGGATGGAGTGGAAAGGATAGAAGAGGCATTCCTGGCACCTCAAGAAAGCTCTTACTTACGAGAATTCGCGATGATTGGCTTCCTACTTCGCAGAAACCCATGAACTCTGAGGAGATTAAGGAACCAGACGCAGTCAATTTGTTGGACTATAAGGAAGATACAATTGAATTGAGTGACCTTGAAGTCAAAGTGCATAAGGAGAAGAAACTTGGTGTCAAATACTTTCAGTTCACCAAAACCAGCAACATCCAGGAGCGTGTGGCCAATACACGGTTCTATGCTTCGGTGGTGATGACCCCAGAACCTGAATCGTTGATTCAACTCTTACAACAATATCCGTACCATCCAGAAACATTACTACAAGTGGCTATGGTCTTTTTGAGAGGTGACGACAAATCTACCAGTAATTCATTGGTGGAAAAGGCGTTATTTGTTTTCGATAGATCGATACCTAAAGGCATGCATGAGTATTTACTTGAAGGTAAGACTGAGTTAGTGAGATTACCGTACGAAGGGTTTTTGAACAGGCAGTTTTACTTGTGCTTGTTCAGATACATCAGTGTGTTGGGAGAAAGACGGACGTTTTATACTGCGTTATCATACTGTAAGTTCCTTCTTGCGTTGTCTCCGACCGAGGATCCGTTGGGGGTAAGATATTTCATTGATTTCTATGCCATAATGAGTGAAGAGTACGAGTATTTGATTAAGCTTGCCGAGTCGCCATTGTGTACTACATATGAAAAGTGGCTTACTCCTGGCATAGCATTCAGTGCTGTGTTAGCGCACTTGAAGCTAGGCAATAAGGATGCAGCCCAAATGCTGTTGAAGCATGCATTTGATAGACACACCTACACTGCGTATAAGTTGTTGGAGATGATTGGACTTGCGGGTTCTATTCCGGTCTCTGAGTCTGACTTGAATAGCAGCAGTGAAGTTGTTGTTGCCAGTGAGACGTACTTGGTGAGAGCAGCACTTTTATGGAATGATCAGGACACCAGGCAATTCTTGCACGATAACTTGCGGACATTTTTCGCAGCCAAATCAGCCGATGCGCGCACCAGTGGTTCGGGAATCAAGCAGTTTTTCAGCAGTTTCAGTTCGGGACTGACCAAGCATGATGATGAGATTCCGTTCAACTTGATTCGGTTTGCAGTTCTTGCTGGAGAAAGTAAAATCATGGCGAAGTTTCCGGCCAAAGTATGGGAACAAAGCGGAATGCTTGAGTACGATGTGCTTCCTCCGCGCGACACTGGCGTTGATTATAACGCATTCACCGGAGTTAATACTAACAGTGTAGTTGACACGCTTCTCAACTATGTTGACCAGAACCTTCTTGGATCCATTATTCAGAACCGGACCCAAGATACGGATTTTGATGCCATTCTTCACCAGTTGCAACAGCAGGAAGAACCAGAAGATGTATAGTATTGCTTTTACTTATGTACCGGATAAATCATGATTTCCTCAGAACCTCACGAATTTTTTTTGTTCGGTTTTCGTTCCCGGCTTTTTGATCCTCGTACACGTTCGGGGTATAAATACACCATGATTGCAATTGACCTCAAGTTCCACGAGTGGCAATGGCAGTACCAGATCTCATCCACGTTCTTTGTGTGTGGGATCTTGCCTACCTTTTATTATGTGTATTCGCGGTACATCACCAAGAATCCCAATAAGTACAATAAGCTTGAGGAACCCAAGAAGTTGGAGATCCCGATTCCAGACGAAGCCAAGCCCCATTGGAAGGGCAAACGGTTGTATCTGCCCAATGTATCGATACATGTCCCCAACGAGCCAGGTGTTATTCAGAGTTACTGTCCGGCAACTGGCCAATACTTGGGCACATTTACTGCCGATACCAAAGCCGACATGAACCGGAAAATCCTAAATGCCAAAAAAGCCCAGAAAACATGGGCAACGTCTCCATTCACGCTTAGAAGACAATTGTTAAAGACCCTCAGTCGTTACCTTTTGGACAACCAGGAAGATATCGCCAGAATCGCATGCCGTGATAGTGGGAAGACCAAGTTGGATGCGCTGATGGGTGAGATCTTTGTCACGTTGGAAAAGTTGAACTGGATCATTGCCCATGGCGAGAAAGCATTGAGACCTTCCCAGAGACTGGGTCCCTCAAACCTCTTTCTTGGCTTCATGAAAAATGCTGAGGTCAGATACGAACCGTTGGGAGTAGTTTCGGCCCTTGTGTCGTGGAACTATCCCTTCCACAACTTGATGGGACCAATCATTGCCGCATTGTTCACCGGAAATGCTATTGTTGTCAAGTGTTCTGAACAAGTTGTATGGTCCTCGACATGGTTTATTGATTTGGTCAAGATTGTCTTGAGACTGTTGGATATCGACGAGGATTTGGTGCAATTGTGCTACTGTTTTCCTGAGCATGCAGACTACTTTACTTCCCATCCAGGAATCTCGCATATAACCTTTATTGGATCGAAACCAGTGGCTCATAAGGTCGCTGAAAGCGCTGCAAAGGAATTGACTCCCTGTGTGATAGAATTGGGAGGGAAGGATGCGTTCATTGTCTTGGACGATGTTAAGGATGTCCACGCTGTTTCTTCTATTATAATGAGAGGAACGTTCCAGAGCGCAGGCCAGAACTGTATTGGTATTGAAAGAGCCATTGCGTTGCCTCGTGCCTACGAACAGCTCATTGATATTTTGAGCAAAAGAATCAAGGATTTACGGTTGGGTTCAGACATTGATCAATTGGACGAGATCGATATGGGTGCCATGATATCAAATAATCGGTTCGGGATGCTCGAGGAGTTGATTGAAGACGCAGTGGCGAAAGGAGCACGTCTCTTACATGGAGGCAAACGGTATCAGCATCCAAACTATCCCCAAGGCCATTACTTTGAGCCCACCTTGTTGGTGGATGTTGATACGAGCATGAAGATTTTCCACGAAGAAGTATTTGGTCCGGTCTTGACCATGATCAAAGCAAATGATGTTGAAGAAGCAATTGAGTTGACGAACGGTAACGAATTTGGTTTGGGTGCCTCAATCTTTGGTAGCAATTTCGGACAAATTAACGAGCTCGTCAATCGCATTGAGGCCGGAAACGTGGCTATTAATGATTTTGCCACGTTCTACCTTGCCCAGCTTCCCTTTGGAGGGATCAAGAAGTCGGGATACGGTAAGTTTGGTGGTGAAGAAGGATTAACGGGATTATGCGTATCGAAATCTGTAATCATGGACAAGCCATTGTTGAGACTTTTCGGAGTAGCCACCAGTATCCCACCCCCGTTGGACTATCCGATCAAGGACGATAAGAAGGCGTGGGGCTTTGTCAGTAGCTTGAATGTTGCTGGGTATGATGTCAGGATATGGGAAGTGTTGAAGGCATTGAAGAAGTTGGCCAAGGGTGGTTGAAAAACTCTACGTCCATCATGAGAAGTATATGTATATATAATATAAACATAAAAAAAGAGACGATAGATCGAATATATCTAGAAGTGAAGAAGCTAGGAAGTGTTTTTAAGCATTGATGTGTAATTCTGGCTTAGGTGTGATGGTGGCATCAACCAATAACTTGACCACAGCCAGTTTCTTGTTGGCGAACTGCGACTTGATGGACTTCAACTCGGTTTCAACTTGAGCATCGGCTTCCTTACTAATAGTGTCGTTCAAACCAGCATGTTCGTTTTCGTACGATTTCAATTCCGACTCCTTGTGTTTCTTGTACTCGTCGATTTCCTTCTGGGCATCGGACTTGGCTGTCTTTAATCTGTTAGATCTGTACTTTCTGGCCTCGTTCACGATTTCAGCAGCTTCCTTTTCTGTTTTCAATAACGATTGGATCCCGGACGACATGGTTTTTAGTGAGTATGGATATGGATGGGTTGGACGATAGAGGAGAACGGATATTTGTATTGAACAAAAATTGAAAATGCGCACGACCAAGATAAGGTTCATTAATATACATACATATATCTATTCATAGAAGCCATCAGCAATGTAACGGAGCATGTACTCGTCAACATGTCCGATTCCGTCCTCGTAGTCCATGTCTATGTCGTCACCAGTAGGAACAGGTGTGGCTGACGGCCCTGGAGTCTCACCCTCGGCGCCCGGAGTCTGCGACGGAGTGGCTCCTGTAGTGGCCGACTTTGATTCTTCATCAAAATCTTCATCATCAATCTGGACTTCCTTCATGGCTGCGTTTGCAGCTGCACGATCATCTTCATCTTCAGCCTGTGCCAAAATGTTCTCGCCATTCCCGTTGAAATCGAGCGGTTTGTCTGGAATATCGGCTGCAGCAAGTCCCGTATCATTGACAAGATCACGAACAGAGAACTTGCCAAAGTAATCGGTGGTAAATTCACCCTCTTGAATTACCACGTTGTCCAATTGTCGTTTCTGGTTGGCCTTCTTCAAGATATTGGACTCAATGGTATATTCAGACACAAACCGATAGATATGCACATCTCGACTCTGGCCAATTCTATGACACCGATCCTGACACTGCTTGTCCATGGCAGGATTCCAGTCCGAATCATAAAAGATCACAGTATCGGCCCCGGTTAAATTGATTCCCAACCCACCGGATCTGGTCGATAGTATAAACACCGGGATTCGGGCATCTCGATTAAACCGCTCGGTCAACAACTGACGATCCTCGATCTTGGTAGCACCATCAAGTCTCATGTACCGGTACCCATGAATGTTAAGAAACTGTTCCAAGATATCCAATACCTTGGTCATCTGGGTAAAGATCAATGCCCGGTGTCCCCCTGCAGTGAGGTCCTGGAGCAACGTGGCTAGTTTCTGGAGCTTCCCACAATCATATTGCAACAATGACTTGTCAGGGAACGCAATTGCAAGCTTGGTTTGTGATTTCAGGAACGGATTATCGATCCGATTCTCGGCCACTTCGTGCATGATCTTGTGCTGCGTCGAGATGGGGATCAAGTGTTCCTTCATATCCAAAGCTACCACGGTAGGCGTAATCACCGAGTACTTTTCTATCACGTCCCGTAATTCCTCGACTCTTTGAGGAATCGTCACATTAAAGCTCTGCAAGATATCGGAGCTTGGTTCGTGTTCCGTGAACTTGCTGAGCATCCGAAGCAACGACTCGCCGTATAATGGTGACCGTCCACACCGCAATGCATTCAAATACATCACATGCTTGAGTTTGTCCCGCACATCAGTTTGGTTCTGTACTTTTTGGTACTGGAAGTACTTCAAGTAGTCAGCAAAATCGGGCTGGGTGTAGCTTGATCCACCTTCCAAGAGCTTGTCGAGCTGGGCAACTTGCTCCGCCAACTGCTTGTTGGATTTGAAGTTGTTGGTGGATTCACACACAAAGTAATTGAGATCACTCGTACTGGTGATATCCAAGTTCAACACCCCCAAATTAACCTTATCTTCAAGACATTTATCCGTCAAATCCTTTCTCACCAACAACTCGGTCGACTTGTAGTGGCTGACAACCGATTTGGGCATGGCAAACGATGTCACGATCGGCCGTACCTCAAACAAATCAGGATGATTACACACTTTTCTGAGCTGCATCAAACAGTTGATGATCGAAAGGAAATTACCTGAAGCCAACGTCTCCTTGGTCTTTGCTCGCGACATGAAGTCGTCATACAAAAACCGTTGTCTCTTGGACAACCGACAATACACAATATGCTCGTACTTTCCCGGCATCTGCTTTTCCACATCCTTCTTTAACCGACGCAATAAATATGGACGCAACACTTGATGTAATCGAGACACAGTATTCTTTGTTTCCTGGTCCATTTTCCCGGTAGTACTCTCGGATTCATTGAGAACATCCGAGTCGGTTGCTGCCGATGCTTGTTCTAAGATCCTGTCGACTGGCCGTCCAAACCATTGCTGGAAGTCGTCCAAGTTAGCAAACCCTTCGGGCATGGCTTGGTTCACTTTGGAGGAAGGCATCAAGAAATAAAGAAGAGACCACAATTCCATCAAGTTGTTCTGCAACGGGGTACCCGTCAAAAGTAATCTGTTTTCAGTATTGAAATTGAGCAATGCTCTCCATCTGGTCGATCTAAAGTTCTTGATATTGTGAGCTTCATCTAGAATCATGTACCTCCATCTTCTTCTCTTGAACGACTGGTGATCATGAACAACCAACTGGTACGACGTGATACAGACATGGAAAGCGTTGGGTTTGTTCCATCCTTTTCTTTTCTGGGCTCTCTGCTGGGGCGATCCATAGTATGTTAACAACTTGAATCCAGGAGCAAACTTTTTAAACTCCATCTCCCAATTAAGCATCACCGACGTGGGAACAATGATCAAATGCGGGCCCCAAATATGGTGCTCGCATGCCAAGTACGATAAGAGCGAGATGGTTTGGATTGTCTTACCCAAACCCATCTCATCGGCCAAAATACCATTGGTGTTGTTATTGTATAAACTGGCCATCCAATTAAGACCCTGTTTCTGGTACGGTCTCAACGTCCCTCTGAGCAACGAGGGAATAGGCACCTCCTTTACCTTGGATCCGTTAATCATTTCTTCTCCCAAGTTCTTGTCTTCTTCCTCTTCTTCTTCTTCTTCTTCTTCAGCGTTGCTGTGATCGGTTTCGTTGTCGATATCTTTATTAAACAAGGCCGATAAGCTCGTCAGACCTCCGTTTTCTCGCGATGAGTCGTCGGACGACTCTGAAGAAGACATATCGGTATCAGAACCCGAACTTGATTCTTCAAGCACAGAATCTGGTTCATCTTTCGTAATCTCATTAATTAGTTTCTTCTCGTGTTCAGTATACTCTGCAGCATCTTCTGGCTTGGGAGTCTCGCTTGGCTTTCCACCATATAACCCAGCAAGACCTTGTGAAGCATCAATATCGTCCTCAGAGCTCTCGGCTGCACTATCGTCGACATCAGATGTAGCTGAATTGTCTGACAGAGGCTCAGCCGATTCTTCAAGATGGGCATATTTCTGCCGCAACTCTTCTACTGAAAGTTTCAGGTCATCTGTTTCCTTTGATTCGGGTTTGATCTCAGCTTCGTCTTCAGAACTGCTCAAATGATCATCTGAATCAGAACTTTCGTCATCACTGTCATCACTTCCACTGTCACTCATGTCGCCCCGATTTAATTGTGCTTCTAAAAGCTGGGTAGAATGTTCCAACATTTGACTCAAGTGTTCTTTACCTTTGATACGCTTGAGTTCATCTTCCTGTTGCTGTTGCATGTAATTGTACACCTTGCTGGCTTGTGTCCATCTTTTCTTGACTGCTTGCACCGCCAATCGACTGATTCTTCTCAAGTTTTGTTCTCTTTCCTTTTCCAACCGGTCCTTCTCACCATTCTTCTTTTTAAAGTATTGTTCAATCATCAATGCCACCTTTCTCGTTTTTAGTTGATGCTGCTTTCTCATCTGCTGGTGGATCTTAGAAAATGCCATACCTTGACTAATAAAATGATCATGGTGGGTAAGGTTATTGGGAGCACCCTGGATCCGAGGAATCACCGTGCCTGTGGTTCGAAATGGGTCTACAAGTTTGATGTTTGTGGTTTGGGGAAGCACCACTTTCCGCACCTCTATCTTGTCACCATTCAACTCCAAGCTCTTTTCCACCGATGTCTTATACTGTATCTTTTGCATCACTTCTTTTTGTAATTGGAGGATTCTATTATATTCCTCGGGAGTATTGGTGTAGTCCATGTTAGAATCGTCGACAATCGCCGACTTGATATTGTTCTGTAAGAAACCCGATAATTGTTGGCGAATGTCTGGCTCTATAACCGTACCCTTAGGTGTCTTGTGGAACGTGATTGGTGTCGGCTTGAAATCTATAATTGCATGTTCAGATCCGTTTAAACTGCCATTAGCATGAATAGGCTCGGCTCTCCATGCTGGAATGTGTGAAGGATGTGTCACTATCGGCGTAGGAATCGAGTACTTGATCAATTTAACCTTGGAATTGAACCCTTTATTGACTCCATCAACATGTTCATCTTCTTCTTCATCATCATCTTCATCTTGTTCCTCATCATCATTATCTTCCTCTTCCTCTTCTTCATCATCGTCATCCTCTTCCTGCTTTTGAACTGGTTTTTTCGATTTAGGCTTTGGTTCCTTTTCTTTCTTGGGTACTTCCTTTACCGTAACTTTTGCTGGTGTTCTGGTGGCGTCGATGAGATTATATTCTTGTTGTCTGCTCATTTCCAATACTTCGTTTTTGAACGGATATTTATCAAGCAACTTGGCCTCAATTTCAGACTGGACTTTCTTCTGGAGCCTGAGAGGCAAACTATCCAAATCTCTAGACGTTTCTATCTCTTCGTCCCACACAAGCTTATACTTGGGGTTTTTCATAAAGGTCTCGCAAAGGTCAGGGACATGGTTTTGGTTGTACGCAAGCGAAAAATCCGCAGGATCCCAATAGGCCAACGATTGGTACTCTTTCAACTGAAACAACTCGTTTACTGCCAAGTTGAACTCGGTGACCACATTGGCTAGTTTCTGTTCTTTGGTGTCCTCCGAGACGTGTAATTTCTTTGCTTTTCCCGATGTTTCGCGAGAAGCTTTTCTTTTCTGGGGCACAACGGCGGTAAAACACGGTTTAGTCCTATCCAGGGCCCGTCTTCGTACGCTTTGGGACAGCATTTTTCACTGGAATACGTTAGTTGATTTTGGTTTATTGATGAAAATATCATCTCGGAGGAATGTATGCAGGAGCACTCATAATACTATAGATGAATATTGTAAGGCTACAATAGATGATGTTAGGCTACAATGTATGATGTGTAAGTGTTGTTTATTGGTGGCAATAGAGCCAAAAGTGCGTAGGTGGAGCTTTAGGATCAAGCTCTGATGAAGTCTGCGTTCAGTTGTTCGTAGGCTTCTCTGTTGGCATGGACATCAGGATCGTTACTTAAAACACCCAATTCCTGTTCAGCCGTCGTGTCTGGCTTGACACGGTAGAAGTAGTCGTCTTCTTGTTTTCCCGAACCCAACTCCTTGGCCAAACCTCCGAATGGGTACGATCTGGGCATGGCGGGCTTTTCTGGGTTCAACTGGAAGTACCAGATGGTGGTACCGAAACCGATTATAAGCGAAAAGAATATGGCGTTGTGTTTCAACGCAGTTTTGTCGGAAACAAAGCTGTAGTAGTCAGGGGACCACATATCGTACAAGTCGTCGTCGATGTTTACGGGATCGTTGAGGTTTCTTCTATTCTGAGGATCGTCATACTTGGCATATGGATCCTTGGACTGTGCTAATATTGGCTTGGGGTTGGGATAGTCGGCAATCAGAGGCAACTCGGGGTTGGTTAAAGTGAGCACTTTACCGGTAGCATGGTCAGTGAGCGTCGTTTTGGTGGTCAATCTGCGGCTCTGGCTAGAAACGCTGCGTGCGACCATCCGTGAAGCACCAATGCTGCTTTTAGTAAATCTGGAAAGCATGGTTTCAGTTCGTGATGCTTGCAAAGTACGGGTGTGTATTTTTGAATGTTGGTTGAACCAATGAAATTTTTACAAAAAAAAATTACTAGCTTATGTAATCGAGTATGGAATGAATATTGGATATGGATAACAGAGATGAGAGTGAGTGAGTGAGAGTAACTGAGTGAGTGATTGAGTTTTTTTATGATCATTGTGTAGTCTACATTCTATTTCATTTGAGATGTCTATTCGTATGGACGGGACAACCATGCCAGAGATCCGAATTCATGCAACGGTGTGGGTTCTGGATATTAGCAGTCATAAGTTTGTGATTGTCGTGGGTGTTGTCTGTGGGAAATGCATTATTTACGTTGAGGTTCACCGAAACTGAGCTGGTTCAAAGGAGACTTTTCGCCGTTGGCGTAGCCCAAGAGCCCGTTGAATCCTTCAAGGTTACCACCGACGTACTTGATTCCATAGCCAATACCAAAATATAACGGAATGAACGCGAACAACACACTCGCGTTACGGTAGTTCCAGTACTCGTGAACAGGAGGCGGATTTATGTTGAAGTTGTGCTTGTTATTGAAGGAGGCCTTGGCAGTGGCCGCAGTGCCGGAGTTCATCCGTTTGAATACCAATCTTCCGCTTCTCAACATTGTTGTGTAGTAGTAGTGTGGTGATAATCTCTTTTGTTGAGTTTTTCATTGGTGAGATGAAGTGATGTATGTGCAGGTATTGCAAAATTAACAAGGAACAAGAGTCAACAGAGTCAATCAACAACCAAAAGAGTCAACCAACAACCTGAAAAGAACTTCAACCCAATAACAACTGCTGGAATCTTCTTCTTTTTTGTGTTCTTCTTTTTTTACTTCAGAAAACGTCTTTTCCCCGATCAATGTCTTATTCCAATTACCGAGGACGGGGCACCTTCCAGCGAAACCAGCCACGACAGGAATATGGAGGTAATCGGTATAGTCAACGAGGCCAGAGTTATGGCCGGAGACCACAGGGTCGTGGTGGATACCAGTCACGGACACCATCGCACACCAACACCAGTCCCCAGCTCTGGATGGGCGATTTAGATGTCTCATGGACGGACGAGAGTATTGTGGGGATCTGGAAGTCGCTTGGCCATAATCCTACGCTGGTCAAGATGATGCGTGATCGTAAGGATCCGTCCAAGGTTGCCTACTGTTTTGTCAACTTTACTAGTCAACAAGAAGTAGAACAAGCAATGAGCAAAAACGGCCATATGGTTCCAGGAACGAATCGTGTACTCAAACTAAACTACGCCAATGGCAGTGGGCCCGATACAAATGCTGGTGGAGATACACGTAATCAGGACCATTCGCTCTTTGTAGGCGACTTGGCTCCCGATGCCACGGAACAAATGCTCTATGCTCAATTCAAGAGCTACGACGTGGTTCTGGCCAAAGTCATGGTCGATACAGCCACCAGAGTATCCAAAGGGTTTGGGTTTATCCGGTTCAGTTCGCAGGAACTGCAGAAACGAGCTCTTGCCGAGATGAACGGAACGGTGGTGGGATCAAGACCCATTCGTTTGGGCTACGCTTCTGGATCTGTACCTCTGAACCCCGTCCCTGAACTGCTGGCCAACGACGAGACGAACGAGTACGCCAAGATCACAATCGCCCAGCCCCAGCCACCCTTGAACCAATATACCGATGAATACAACACGACACTTAGTATCAAGGGCCTTTCTTCACGTATCAGTGCTGAAGAATTAGCGATGCATTTCGTGGCCTTTGGCGATATTTGCCGGTGTTCAGTGGCTGCTGACGGGTCTCATGGCACAGTCACGTTCTACTTACGTGCAGCAGCCGAGACCGCTCTTTTATGGACTCACGGTTCGTTGATCAACGATTGCAGTGTACTGGTGAACTGGGGCCAGCCCATTTCCGCACCACCACCAGCACCAATGTATGGTTTATCAGCGTACCACCACCGCCTTGACTGTGAAAAACAGGTGCTTGTTGATCCTACAAGCTGTACGGTGAGTGAAATCAATGAAGCGTATGTTGCACGCAAACACCATCGCGATGCGTTACTTTCTCAGTGACCAGAACAAAGATCCTCATCAGGAGTGTACTGAGTGCCGCAGTGCCAGCAGTAGCGGTGTTCGAGACGAAGATACTCGAGCAAGAGCTCACGTTTCTCGGTATCGTCCAACATCAGTGAATCAACACCAAAATAGTTCCACAAATCATCAGATATATTTCCAAGTTTCATACAAAGACGTTGAAGCAGAGCCAAATCGGCAGCGTGGTGCCGTGTTTCGTGTTGCTGGGCCATTTGGCGACGGTACGTCTCGATATTATCACCACCCACACCCACACGATCATGCTTGGCACGAAAATCAACCGGTTCCAACAAACCGGTGTTGGTTTTACCCAACAGCTCGCCTACCACAAAGCCCATTTGTTCCATCATGGCTTGACCCACCGACTTTGTGGTGGTGTCCAGTGTAAATAGATCCATAGAATATAAAAGTGGTAGAAAGAAAAAAGACAAAAATTTATCAACATCAATGTACAAAAAGGAGTACAATTCTGTGCCTGTGTCGCGTGTAGGATCGTCGCACATACTCAACCAAATGGCCGCAGGAACATCGATCCCATCCACGCCTGCGTATGTGCAGCTGTCGCTCAATCCTTCCCGCACTGTTCCTGTCCACGCCCCAGCACCAGCACGCAACATGACTGAGTTCAATGATCTTGCGATTGTGAAACAAGTAGCGGAGTTCGAAGGGCTTTTGAACGAGCTTTCGGCCAACATCTCGTCGTTCAAGGACGATAAGTTGGTGGCCAATGTTGAACAGATTGTTGCGGTTAACGATTCACTCCGGCAAAACATTGCTGACTTGGAACTGCAGCAACAGTTGGGACTCGAGGTCAAACGCCTCGAAACAGAACGTGAGACCTTGGCCGCCACCTCAAAATATATCTTGAAAGAACTCGTGGCGTACCGCACCGAATTGAAGAAACTTCCTCGATTACCCGTATCCAGACCTACGGAAGGTATCGATGTCCAGCAAGTCTTGAAGTATGCGTCCAAGTTGGCCAAGTTTACCAAGGCACCCACATCTACCATGCAGTTCCAGGTCCATCCCAATAACTTTGTGTGGCCGGCTGAGGATGCGTTGCGGCGTGGAATGTTGGCTGCAGCATCGCTCCAGTCCGATGAGATTATTAAACACGAGTTGGGCGAACAGGTGGAACTGGAACCAGTGGCCGAACTAAAAGAGACAAAGCCTGAACCTGAACGTCGTGGTTCTTTTGGTGAATACGGCGAATCTACAGCCGATCCACAACCCACAGAACTTAGCTTGGACTTGTTTGATCCCGAAGACGAATACCTGGATTAATTCTTTTATTATCTAATGAGTCTATGATTTATTGTTTGCCAAACATTTCACGAGGATGGGCAAAGATCCCCTTGGCACGAGCTCCACCAAGAACATGGTCCAATTCCAATTGGTTCGAGTACAACTCGCCTGATTCCAAATGGGCCTTGACCAAATCAGCCAAGCCAGCAATGAATTCTTCGTTACCGTTGAGCGATTCGGCGCGCTTGACCATTTCGGGCCGCGTACATTCTTCGTGCAACTCAATGTCGAGCTCGTGCAACGTTTCAATATGGTCAGACGTAAACGCTACTGGAACAAGCACGATGCCAACCGTATCGTCTCTAGATTCCAAATCCTTTACGATCTTGGCGGTTTGACCACCAAGCCATGGTTTGGGTCCAACTTGTGACTGCCACACCAACCGGTACGGATTGCTAAAGTTGAGGTTTTCCATGATGGCATACACCAGCGCCGCTACTTCGGCTGGGTACGAGTCCCCGCGATTAACGATTTCCATGGGAAGTGAGTGTGCCAGGAACAAAATGGTGACTTTATCGCGCACTTCGGCAGGAAACTCCTTTAACTTGTCGATGATATTTTTGCTGAATGCATTGACAAATCCGGGATGTTTAGGCCACCGATCAATAAACGACCATTCGATACTTCTCTTGGGATCATGGACCAATGTCTGGCGGTACAACTCGTTCATGCTCAGACCCGAGGTCGAGTAGGAAAACTGAGGATACTGCGAAAACGCCACGGCGCGACGCACTCCATCTTGTTGCATTTGCTGGAGAGTATCTTCCGTGAGCGGCGAGGCGTAGCGGAACGCCACGTATGGTTTGTGGGGAGCCGTGGCTGGACTGGTGGTGTCCAAGATCTCGCATACTTTTTTGGCCTGGTACTCGGACCAGTAGCGGATGGGCGAACCTCCTCCGATTTCCTCGTAGTGTTTGGCGATCTCGGGGGTTCTGCGTTTGGCAATGAACTTGGCGAGTGGTTTCTGTAAGAATCCAAACGGAATCAAGTCGGGATCGCTGAAAAGACGTAAAAGAAAACCGTACGTTTCTCCAACGGTCGATGGTCCGCCCATGTTCATGAACACCACGCCTGTAGGCAGCTTATTGGTCTGCAGCGACAAGCTGCGAAGAAAACGCCGGTACATTGTAAGAAGAAGAGATAGAGATACGGTTTCGGAGTGCAGGAGCAACAAAAAAAAATGTGTGTGCCTTATGTTCAGAGGCGAATGAACGCTACGCAAACGGTCATGTATTTAAAATTTTAGGGGGTCTTCTTTTTCTGGAGAATCTCGTTGATTTCCGCCGCAAAGTTATTGTATGCGTCTTTTAATGCTTCGTCACGGAACGTATCGCGACGCAGCTTGAACTGACGCCATTCATCGACCATTTCCTTAAGCTCGGCATTGAGTTCGTCTCGGTCAGCATTCTCCAATACATCGATTGGAGGCACTCCCAATAATGGCGAGGTAGAACCATCGCGTGAGGTTGGTGCAGGACGAGTCGCACCGGCCGAAAAAGATCCACACCAAGTTTCGGCCCGAGTACGATAGGGACCACGAAACACCGCAAGTGTCAATAACGTCACTATCCAGACGTAGTAATATGTGGTGGACCATACGTAGAGCGACTGCTTGAAATCAAGCACAACAAACGGCTGCACAGCAAACCCAAACGCCAACTGCGTCACAACATAACTGACAATGTCATATACTTTTTTCAGCAGCTTCGGGGTCTTTCCGTCCTGTTCCATAAATATGGGCCGCAACTGGCGACGATAAATCTTTCCTACCGTTTGCAAAACCGCTCCAAGCACAAACGTCATGTAGTAACCAGGTCTTGTACCGTGCCAGAACGCACTTGTGGCGAACGTAAACAACGTACTCTTGAACCCCGGTTTACGGCCGTGTTTCGCGATGCGCAAGTAGACATAGTTTTTCAACCACCTGTTGGTATTCATATTCCACAGCTCAAGACATTCATGTGTGTTTTGTCCAGTTTCAAACCGCCAGGTATCAATATTCTGGACCCGGTTCCACCGAAACTCGCCCGTGGCTGGATCTCTACCATTGTAGCCAATCCCACTCAAGATACATGCCCCTTCAGCAATCAACCAGATGGCATAGTACTTGAGCCGGTACGAAAACCCAAGCACCCAAAAGTAAAAGATCCGATAAATAAACCTATGTTCACGTACCAACGAGCCGTCCATCACGTAGTCAAGACTCACAAACCGGGCAGAATTGGCATACAAAAATGCCCACATGAATCCTTGCAAGGTTTTGCGGAGTGCCGGACGGCTGCTGCGTGGAATCATCCGTTTGTTCTTACCGGGCCGTTTCAGCTCAGGAACATCTTCAAACAACGTGCCGTGGATAAACTTATCGTAGTCAGCATAGTCAAACGCAGGCCCCGTAAGCAACAGCGCATAGAAGAATACATAGCCAATATACGGCAACAAATTGGGATGTTTGTGGATGACCCGGCTCCGGGCATATTCCGACAAATGCTGTTGCTGGGGCTGTTTGCCGTCAAACACGTTCCAGCCAAACGCCGAAAGCTTCATCACAAGCACCATCTGTGCTCCAGTGATATCGATCTTGGTTGAGTCGTAGTCGTTGAAGAATTGGGCGTGGATGTGGTTATAGGCCAAATGCAGCATGAGAAACAAAAAGTTGATCCATGGCATCGTGGCCGTACGCACGTACCGAGTGATAAAGTAACATCCTAATGCCGAAATGAGCATGGTCTGGAGTCCAGAATACAAGTCCAAGATCCCAAACATGTAGAATGCCGACACCCCAATCACATAACTGTTCTTTAACGTATAGTTGCGGTCCGGCAACCGTTTGAAAATGCCACTGAACGGAAACGATAGCAATGCACAGATCAAGATCTTAAGACTGGCTTCATCGAGTCCTGTTGTTTCCAGCAACCGAGCAATATTCGATTGGATCAGAAACATTAATGTTTTGAATTTATTTATCAATTTTATTTGGTGATATTTATTTATTTCTTTATTTCTTTATTATTGCCGTGCCAGCACCATCTTGAATCCTTCATCGAGCGCCGTGGTGATTTCTTCACTTTTATATGGAATCGTATTGAGAACAAACGCCACGTCGTTCCATTGGGTTTCTGTAGCACACTTGACGAGTCTGGCTAACAATTTCTCGGCCAATTGTTTCTGGTGCTTTTCCTTATCGATGAACGATACCAAAAATTTCACGATCCGTTTCAACGCATCTTTGGACAATGTCTCGTCGTGCGAAAGCCCACTGAATATATCAATGAACCCGTTGTAGATAGCATTGTCTTTCGTAGCCAACTCAGCAAAGAATAACCGACACATATCGCTGATTCCTTGGTCCGGATTCTCCAAACACTTGGCCATCGCCAGCAACTGGCCCTTAACTTTAACTTGTCCTGCCAAGATCAAAAAGGTCACCGTCATCAAACACGTCCGCTGCACCATGATGTTGGTATCTGTAAGCCGACGATAAAGGAAATCGGTGCTCTCATCAACAATGTTGTTGAAACACACCGCCATATCTCCAAGCCCAATCACACAGTTACTCCGAATAATCGGATCGTCCAGCTTCTCCATGATCGTAATAAGAAGAGGCAAGTTCTCTTCACAATATATCGACGACACACACATCATCTTGGACATACAAAGCACCGCGGCCCGCTGAAGCACCTCGTTGTCGTAGTTCCGATTATTGGCACAGATCTCCTTGACAAGCGAGCCAAACCGCGCAAGCAACGAATTCTCTCCAAATAACAACTCCCGTTCCTTGACATGAATAATCGCATCAGTGAAATCGTCTTCGGACGTACCTCCAATCATCTCCAACTCGTTTTCTTCCTTATTATCGGCCTTGTCGCCATCCTTCTTCTTCTTGGATTCAGCATCATGTTTCTTCTTCTTAAACTGCGTCTCCAACTTCTCAAGAAACACAATCGTTTTGATAGCAATGTGGCCAACCATGAAGAGAAGCTGTGATAAACCAATCACCTTCGATTCATGCGACTCGGGATTCTTGAACACCGATACAGATTTCCTCTTAACAATCTCAGAACACACCTCATCTGGTTTGGTGGATGCCTGGAATATCGCCGCAACTGCTTGCTCAGCCACCCCGTACCATTCAGGATCCTCGTTGTAAAGCAAAAGAACCTGCTGTAACTTTTCAACACACTCTTCTTCTCGAGCAATCTTGACCTGAACCACATCCTTCTTTGCCGCTTGAGGCACCACACGCAGCAACGCCACACACGAGTACCTCGCAAGAACCAAATCTTTACGGCCTCGTTCCCCAAGTCCAACATTAAGAATCGAGTCAAGGCCTTCAAGAATGATCCGATGGTCTTCAAGTGCAACCATCCCCAATATCACTATAGCACCACACCGTTGCGTCGTCAAGAGCGTGTCGTCTTCCAGGTAGTTATAGATCTGCCACAACACCTGGATGATATCGCGTGAAATCATCTTTTCAACATACATCATTCCAAGCAACTTCTCCAACGAAGCCAAGTCAGCCACCGAGGCGTTTTCTGTAAGCGAAATCAAGTTCTTGGCCACGTACCCTGCTTGGTCGATCTTGGAAGCTGTTGGTGGTGCGGTTAAAAAGAGTTCCTTGTAGCAATCAATCAAATGAGCAGGAACTGATTTACCTTCCACCGACGACCCTTTCAGCCAAACCAAGTGAAGCATGCGTCGTATACCAACACCAGCATTTTCAATTCCATAGGCATCCGCCAATACCAAGAAATCCATCGAATCAATAGCTTCGTTACGGTTTTTGGAAAACAAGAGTCGTGATATTTCATCAGTCCCCAACTGAAGTGCCTCAATAAAGTCAACGGCATCCTTATAGTAATTAACCTTAAGCTTGGCCCGATACATGACGTTTCTATCAGGCAAGTTCTGCTCTTTTTCAAGCATAGAAGCGTTGATATCTTCCTCCTCTTCATCATCTTCCTCATCTTCCTCATCTTCTTCTTCGTCGTCTTCTTCGTTATCAATTTCCATATCATCAGCCGTTTTCTTCTTTTTCTGGGGAGATAATGGTAGATACGATTGTAGTTCTGTCTCTACTTCGTCGAGTTGTTTCTTCCAGAACGAGTAGGCGAGCTGCGAACCATGTGCCGTATTGAACTGATGGGTAATTAACAACTTAGACATTAACTTGATTGCATTTCGTCTTACCAAAGTACTTCTATCGTTCAAAGACCGTACTGCAAGCTGTACCATAATGTGACGTCTATCGGTAAGTTTCACTTTCAACCCCGATACTTTTGTCAATGCCTGGAACGCTTTGGTTCTGACGTACGGATTCTGGTCGGAACATCTTTCCTGTAACAAGTCAAGAAGACCATCGATATGTTGTCCACCATGTTGGGTTTCCTTTTCAGTATCGTCATTCTTGAGGATATCTACGACGATATTGCCGCATGTTTCCACCACCGAGCATCTCAATGTCATATTACTGTTATCCAACAACTGGGAGATACAAGACATTTGTTTGAGAATAAGACGTGGACTCAATTCCGAAAGTCTGATCAAGAACTCGGAGATGGCTTTGGGTCCGTTGGTATCGTTTGAGTTGAACTGGGTCTGTGAGATCTCACGCAAAACTTCTTCTGTAAGTACCATGTAGTCATATTGGTCAGCCAAAATAAAGAGCAATTCTGCCATGTAGGGTGGTAGATGGAGGTAGTATGTGAGGCACTGGATGATGGAATGCTGAATAATGGCCGCGTGGCCGTGTGACTTGACGGCAACCGAGATCACCTGGTAAATGAGTTGTCTGATGGGTGCCACCTTCATTCTTTCTGGGCTCTCCATCAAGTTGATGATGGGTCTGGTAAATAACTCAACGTACAAGTCACGTTCAGGCGTGGTGACAAAGAGTTTGTTCAAGTCGATCTTCAAACACGTCGTGACGGCAACAAGACAGTTTTCTACCTGGACGCAATTGGCTTTCCAGCGTGCCACTGCCTCTTTATTTGATGGGGTCTTGGACTTGGTGGCCGAGACATGTGTATGTTCTTCCTTGGCTAAGTACTTGACCAACACAAACATGAGGTAGCCATACTTCTCCAACGAGCCCTTGAGCATATCGATGGAATCAACAAAGTCGCCGCTTTGCACCACGCTGTGTGTCAGGAGCGACACAGCATTGAACGATGACGTGACCAAATATGAGAGCTGTTTCTGCTGCTTCAGTTCAAGGGCACGGTACCCGTGTGTCAAGTCCAAAAGATCCTCCAACAAATCATTGTTATAGTTGATCGAGTCAGGGTTGTTGGCAAGCATATCCGTCACCGATTCCAACTTACCGTTGATATCTGTAATATCAGCGGCGTAGTCTTTATCAACATCAAACGCGTTGAAGTACGACAGCAACGTGAAGTCCATTGCTTCGTAGAGAACTTGGTGATGATGATTGTTTGTTTGGATCAAAACCAAAGGGTATACCCAAAACATCGCGTCTATATGCACACCATGTAAAATTACTACTACTATTACTTTCACCCGTTATTCATTAAACCTAGTCCTTGAGTTTGGCGTAACCCTTGATGACTGCCTTTTCTGTACCCATTCTTTCGTCCTCGATTGCTCCCAACAAATCTTTTAGTGTGACCAAGTTTCCTGTCCTGATCTCACGGTACCGCAATCCATTGTCTCCTCTAGCACTAATCAACTGGCTCTGCTTACCCTTACCGTCTTTATCGGCTCCATTCTTGTTTGAATCGGTGGCTCCAGCATCCGATGTCATCCACGAATACTTTTTACGGCCAGGATTCATCGTCATCATCGCAGCAGTAGCATTGGCTGCTCGATGTAACGTTTCTTCTGCACCAGCTTTCGAGTCGGCCAGGTTTTCGGTAGGATCATTGGTTGATTTCTCTAGTCCAAGAATGATCCGTTTGCTCACCCGTTTCTCCTCAAGTTCCTTTTGTTTCACAGCAATATTACGCAATTCCTTGGAAAGTTCAGACCGTACAACGTTGCTGGAAGAACTGCTGCCTCCGTTTGCAGAGTTCTTTTTGTTTTTGAGGTTGGTATTGTTATTGTTGTTCAACAAAGGAATGCCTCGCCGACGATGACGTGACAAGATGATCGTCTTGGTCAAGATATTGGCCACCCAGTTCTCACACGCAGCAGAAACCAAGTCCAACATCTCACCGTCCTGGAGGAAATTCTGCTGGACCCCGTTCTCACGAGCTACTTTATTCATAAACGACGCTGTATGGTAAGCATTCAAGAACGGCTGCCCTTTAGAAGTCTTGAGATGCTGCTGAACGTCTCTTGAAACATCAGAACGTCTACTCATCTGCTGCTGAATCAAAAGATCCTCTTCTCGCTGGATATCCACTCCGGCTGCGGCTATCGCATCGTTCAACTTGGAAGTATCATCGGTATGTGACATCGTCTTGGCTGGGGATGTACTGTTTGAGTTCATTGACGAATACTGGGGGAAACTTGTTGAAGTAAATTGGGTAGCTGGACCTGGTGCTGGTGCTGTTCCTCCAACTGTTCCTCCAACTGTTCCTCCAGTTGCTTGGTATGGCTGGCTATATGTCCCTGGTTTCAGCACCATATCCACCAGCTCCTGTTTTACCGTGTTTGTGGCTTCATTCTGGATCGGCTCCAAGAAATTCGCCGGCAATTTGTCGAAATCTATATCTATGCCTTTGGTGGATGCTGGTGCCGTTTGTTCGCTGGGAAATCCCGGTAGTGGGTCATTGAAGATATCTGGAAACTGATCGCTTTCGCCTTGAACTTTTTGACGCTTTTCAGAGCTCGATTCGGAGTCTGGTGCTCTTTTCTCAGCCATTGGTGTGCTGGTGGGTTTTGGTAAGGTTTGTTGATTTTTTTTGTTTCCAAATGGTCGTGCAAATAGTACCGAAAAAAATTAGAGGTTCACAAACTTTCTTTCCCATCTCATCGCACACACGGTCCCATCGCGTTAATCATTCATTATTCAGAAACTATGTCGTTAACTACTTTTGAAGGCCACCGTAACTTCAGGTTACGGTTGGTGTTAGCCACACTTGCTGGAAAGCCAATTAAGATAACCAAAGTGAGATCCAATGAACTTAATCCGGGGTTAAAGGACCATGAAGTGTCGTTTCTTCGACTCTTGGAAGCCGTCACCAATGGATCCCATATCGAAATCTCATACACAGGTACTACCGTGATCTATAGACCTGGTATTATCATTGGAGGAGAACTCACTCATGTGTGTCCACCAAACAAACCGGTGGGATACTTTATTGAAGCCATGCTTTACTTGGCACCCTTCTCCAAAAAGAAGTTCTCCATTGTTTTCAAAGGATTAACTGCTCTCGACACAACAAACGACGCTGGCGTAGAAGCCATTAAATGGGGCCTACTTCCATTGATGGAAAAGTTCGGGGTCAGAGAAGTTTCTCTTCATGTCTTGAAACGTGGATCTCCTCCATTGGGAGGAGGAGAAGTCCATTTGCTATGCAACTCCCTCATCCCACAACCACTCACCATACACGCATTGGAAACCCCCAAGTTCTCGACTATTAGAGGCGTGGCGTATTGTACGCGTGTTTCTCCGTCCACGGTCAATAGAATGATCGATTCAGCAAGAACAGTATTGAGACCTACAGGCGTAGAAGTCAATATCACCGCCGATGTGTGGAGGGGCGAGAACGCAGGTAAGTCGCCAGGGTTCGGAATTACTTTGGTAGCAGAACTGAAGAAGGGATGGAGAGTCTTGACTGAAGGTGTGGGGTCTGCTGGTAAACTACCTGAAGATTTGGGTGAACAAGTCGCCTACAACTTGTTACAGGAATTGTCTACCAGTGCAGTGATGGGAAGAAACCAATTGGCGTTGGCGTTGGTATACATGACTATTGGCAAAGAAGATATAGGACGGTTGAAGATCCACAAACATCAAGTTGATGAAAACTTGATTTGGTATTTACGTGATATCGAAGCTGTATTTGGAACACAGGCATTCTTAAAGGACGGAGCAGAAGACGGCGAAGACGATTACATGACGGCATCCATTAAGGGCGTGGGGTTCACCAATGCTTCAAAGAAAATAGCATAAGTGTATTTTATATTATTATAATAGACTAATTCACCAGAACGAACACCATCCAATGTAGTGCTGACAGAGATTCTCTACGCTTGTGGCCTGCTGGATCAATTTATCCACTTGGGTAGGAACATCCAAGCCCCGAAGTCGCTTGATATCGTTACCAGTCAACTTATCGGTGATCCGCTTCAAGACCAACGCAGCTCTGGCATTACGGATCTCAAGCTCATTCTGTTTGGTAAGTCGAGCAGCTTCTTGTTCATCGATCTGGCCCCGTCTCAACAAATCAACTGTGTTGACCTGAGGTACCTTCAAGCCAGTTGCTTCAGCAATCGCTTTCGTAGGATAATCAAAGCCCCAGTTGATCAAAGGATCATAAGCAAAGGCTTCCAATATAGCCATCAACGATTCCTTGTTGTCTCTCAAGACCCTCATCACATGTTCACACGTAATCCGGAAAGAACCTTCAATTCCACTCACTTCCATCGCATAGTTCAACATTCTTGTTAACCGGAATGGAACCTTTTCTGGATACTTCTCACGAAGAATAGCAGCCTCGAAACAGTCACCAAAATCAATATGAACAACCTTACCGGTGATTCTATCAAGCATCAAGTTCGAAGGATGGCGGTCTCCCAATCCCAATATATAACCAACCATAGACATCACCGCTAATGAACGTGTGTACGTCGTACGGCGATCCAACCAGGCTTCTGATGTCTTGGATTTCAACCACAACACCTTGTACAAATCTTGACCACGAGTATTGTCGAGTGCACCGGTGAAAACTTCAACCTTCTGCAAAAGAGTCAAACTGTCATAGTCTGGTGCCATTTGCAACATGATCCGATGTTCAATATTCAACAAAATCTTTCTGGACTCACGGTATTCGCGGATTAACATATGGAACGTATCACTATTAGGAACAAATCCTAATAATCCAACCTTTGGCGATAATGGAATGGCAGAATACTGCTGGATATCCAAGTGTCTCTTGAAACACTCGGGATCGTTCACCAATAACGTATTGACCAAACCAAACAATTGCATGACTAAGTTGTCTTGTCTGATATCTTCATGTCCCTTCAAAACATACTGGTAATCCTTACCATCACTGCCCTTGCACGAGAGCTTTCTAGGTCTCTGTTTCGAGGAGATAACTGAGAAAGTTGAGTTGAACTTAATAATACGAATAACAGGACTTCCAGCCTTGTAGGTACCAGGAACTGCCAAATCCAAGTTCTGAGCTTCCTCTAACTTGGGTGAAACATATTGCAATTCCAATGCTTGTAATTGAGGCAATTGTCGACTGATACGACGGAAAACATTATAATAAATATCCCATGCTTGGTTCAAGTTCGTAATATCCTTTGAACGACGGAAGTTCAACACCCATTCATAAGCATCGGCCAATTCCCTACCAAAGGCAGTAGTAAATGCCGATTCACGCATGGTCTCTGGCCCCTTTTGTAACATTTGATGTAATGGTTCCAACACAGCAAACATCTTTTCAGTGTTGTGTTCACCAAAGAACAAACGAGACGCATCTTCCAAACCTTCGTACCATTGTTCGTGCCACAACACAGCCACTCTCACCAACTCATAACTCACCACTTCTGCCTGGTCAACCAAGTTAGAAGAATGAACCCTCATCTTTTCAATAATAGACTCTGCTGCCTTCTTCCGGTTAAGCGACTCAGACGTTACGGCAACTGCCAATGGATAAACCAAGGCTTGAGGATGTGCTTTACCCAAGTCTGCCAAAAGACCAAATAATGATTTACTGACAATTTGGTTAGGTTGATGGATACGGGAGATTAATTGTGGAATGACTTCCAACCAATTATCAATCTTAACCATATTGAAACCTTCAGTCATAGCCTGTGCAGCTTCAGGAATTCCACCAAACTTAAACCATAAAGTAAGCAATCTCAATGTATCCTGTAAAGAATTGGAGTTTGAAAGTGCAATCGAATGGAAAAACCCTTTAATGGATGGAATCACATGGTGCTGTACTGCTTCCATTGGAATCATATTAGCAGGTTGGTTAGGAATCATTTGTTTTCCTGGCTCTTCATCGGCCGATAAAAGTTTGGCTTGGTCCTTTTGTTCCATATTCTCCGTCTTGTTGTTAGCTTGTTGGTTGTTTGGAGTAGAAAAGAGTGAAATGACTTCAAAGTTGGCCAATGCCCAGTTATGCCATGCCTTATACCACTTGTCATCAAAGTGAGTCGCTAATAAGTAGGCTCCCAAGATTATCTCAGACGTCTCGGTACGCCAGTTGCTATTCAACGCAATCTGCCATTCACCTTGCTTCAAGAAACACCTGGCCAAAAGTTTAGTGTATTCTTCAACATGTTTTGGAATACCTGGGCCTTCTGATGGCAATGGCTGGGTGATCAAATCATTTGGATTCAATCCCAAATCTTGAGACATTCTCGTAGTAAAATCAACCAAGTGTCTCAATGCTTCTTTTTGTTGCCCCTTGGCCCACATGTACTTCAATTGTGCATAGACAACTTGTGGTGGTGCCCTGGAAGGGTTCTCGGGTGATCCTTCTTCCAACAACGAGTTCAAAGATTTCTCGGCCAAATTCAACCTTCCAGATTTACGACACAAGTTGGCAAATTTGATCCACATATCCATATCTTGCTTAGGCTTAATAACAAGAGCTCTGACCTTCAACATTCTTTGCCAAATATCAACATTTCTTTGACATCCAAGCAATCTCGTGTTCCAGGTCTTTCTCATAACTGCTCTCTTTTCTGAACCTTGTGGTAAACATTTATACTTAATGATTTCTTCCAATTCAGCTAACATCTGGATTCTAACCACAACACCATAGGCTCTGGTATAACTTTCACTGACTAAGGCAGTGACTTCGGTGACAAGAAGATCCCTAGCCTTTAGAATATGGTCAATGGCATCGTCAAAGTTATTACGATGGAGAGACAAGATTGCATTGAAAAATGCCTTGTCTGGAGACTCAGCTTTCATAACTTTGATGCACGAATCCATTCTATCCCATTGTCCCAAGCCCCATGCTGCTGCTGCTGCCAATGGCGCAACGCCTCTCTTGATATCACTGCTTGAATTGTCCCATTTAGTCCGGGCCAATTCTGACAATTGTTCCCATTCTCCCAAGGCATGTAAACATCTCAATTTACCCAAAGTCACTTCCATATTATCGGGTTCTGTTTTCTCTCTTTCGTTGTATGCCCTCAAGGCATCATCCCATCTTTGTAACTTTTCATACCAAGTTTCCTTTAATTGGAGGTCGTGGTGTAATTGAGCATGCTTCAAGATTCCAATGGCTGCATCAGATTGCTGTAACTGATTATTGATACTGATCAATGACTCTATAGTTGGGGTGGTTGGTTCCTCGTAAAACTCAAGTTCCTTATAATGCAACGCCTTTGCATATGCATGACATCTTTGAGCGTATTGGCCCAAGGTAGTAATAGCAATAGGCAACGATTTGTCATCATGTTCCATAAACTCGGCAAGATTCAATAAGATTTGATGGATTTCAGGAGGATTGTTTGGAGATGACAATGCAATACAAAAGGCCTGGACCAATTCTTCCTGATGTTGAGAGTACAATTCACTCCAACAACTAGCAAAACTGGCATTGAAAAGATCCTTAGCAAGAGGGTAATAATCAGATGCTAATCCAGCACATGCTCTTATTGCATGCGAAGGACTTTGCTTCAACAACTCTTTGCTCAAACGACCAATCCATTCTTGCCAATCTTCTTTACTTCTTCTTTGACTGGAATCCCAAGCAGCCTTCAAAGCAGCTTGGTTTACAGGCAATTTCTTAGATGGCATATCCACTTCAGGAACATCAAAGTGATGCAGATGCGTGTCATAATCCTTGTAAATGTCAAGATGTGGAGGAAGTGGGTCTCCACTAACCAACTTGTTGACTAATTGCTCAAATTTAGGAGCATGGATCTTCTGTTGTAATAGAACCTTTTTGATAACAGGTATGAAAACACTGAATTCAGTACCCAATTGTAGCAATAAGTAGCTCAAGGTATTCATGACAGCCACTTTCAATTCGTCATTTCCTTGACGTAACACTCTCAATATTGGATGAATAATACGTGATGCCATGTCATTTAACAAAACGTTGTTTGACAAACGTCCAATTGTTTCAATTGCTGCCCGTCTTAATACCAACGGTCCCACTTCAAACATTTTGACAATATTTGGCACAATGATGTGTACGTATTCCTCGATGTTGCTTCCAAAAACAACAAAACTCTTCAAGGCATGTAATGATGGTTCTCGTTTGACAGACTTATCTTCTTCAAATACTTCCATCAATATAGTTAAGACATCTGGTAAAAACATTTTGAATTCTCCTTCTAATGCTCTCGAGATGGATTCAATTAAACTGATAATAATCACCTGTAAGTTCAATTGACTGTTAACACTAAAGAATTCCTTGATTACTTCAAAGATCTCGGGCAAGAAAGGTCTGATATGTTGTTTGACAATTAAAATCAATGCTCCCAACTGTTGGAAGTAGAATTTTAACATAGATGATTGACAAGTATGCATCACATTGATTACTCCAGGAATAATCTGAGGCAAGAAAGAAACACATCTCAAGCCCAAAGTTTGGAAAATATACATGATTGCTTGGATTACCTTGGTGTGGTGGGCACTTAATGAAGGATCTTTCAAAATCTTCATCAAATTGTTGATAGCAACAGTAGGATAATACTCATCATTTGATGGTGACATACCTTGCATCAACAAGGCCACGTCCACAGGAGGAGCATTTTGTTCGACTGGAATACTCTTGGAATGTTGCTCTACCTCACGATGCTTATAAGGATCCAATGCACCCAAGATACCCAACAATCTAACAGTTTCTCTTCTGATTTGTGGTGATGTTTCCAGCTTTAAGATCCCAACTAACATTCCCAATAATTGAGGATAATCTAACAATGGTTGGATAACGTACCCTGACGAGCTTGCAAGTTGACCTAATGTCTTCAAAGCAGCGTCACGTTTATATGATGAGCTTTGGTCTTGAAATGTTTCGAGAATAAGCGGCATTAGTTCAGGAATGAATGGTTTCAAATCTTCTCCACCAACCACTGATAATTCTCCAAGGCAAGTAATCGCACTGGAGGCAACTGATGGACTTATATCTTTTGCCTTGGACAAGAGTGCTTCGACAATTGGTTTCACGTATGGTCTTGTCAATTCTTTCGAGCTGCTGATCAATAACGATAATAACGTAGCACTCTCCTCCTTCTTTCTGCTTGTAGTTGAATACTCCAACCTGGATAACAATTGAATCAAAGTTTTCCGTAACGAAGGAACAATATAAGCAGGATTTATGGACGATAATCGACCCAAAATCTTGATGGCAATCTTTCTTATTCCAAATACTTCATCATTCAATGCTATAAACAACAATCTGACATTATCGGCCTGTGATAGTTGAGGATCAAAGTTTCCGGCGTTGGCCAAACAATTCAAACCTTCCAAACGTATTTCGGGAATAGGATCCGTGATTGAAATGGACAACAACTTATCCAAGACTTCATTGACGGCATTTAATGCATTGACACTGGTCTGCAGACATATTGGATCCTTAATAAAGATCTGACAAGATGTAACGGTTGCTGTTTGGCGTACTTTTGCGTTTGCATGTTCCAAGTATGTGATGGTGCAATATCTCACAAACTCGTTCAAGAGATAGTTTTCAAACTTGAAAAATGCCAACATTTCCAATGCCTGTATCAAAATAGTGCTATCGTATGCTTCGTAGCTTTCATGGTTGAGCAATATGCTGTTGATGCTTGTTCCGGTATCTCTTGAAATCATGATTAATCTGTAATCCCTGGCAAGGGAGTCATTCATCTTTACTGAACCGTACGGAGATCCTGGAGGCTGGAAGCTCTTACCAGAAAGTACCAAACTCAAAAGGTTTAAAAGTTTCGTACTGATCAAATTGTTTAATGTTGGAATGTTGGTGATAAGAATTTGTAATACATCTTGCATGTGTTTGGATAAGGAACAGTTGGCAAACATCATATCCAAGATATCTCTTTGTAAATGCTTGGTCAATGCTGGACCAACGGCAATAGAAAGCTTTCCGATACAATCAAAGATCGCTGGTTCTATTTCCTTTCTGCTCGAGCGATGCTTTGAGCCCGCAGATGAGCTCGAGATTGAACTCAAGTTTGCACTATTGGGCGATGGTAGATCATTTGACACGGCATTGACCAAGATCAGCTGCATACTGGAGTTGGAAGGATACGATAAGCCCTCTCTGATATTGTCCAATATTGCGTCCAAGTATGTTGCCATCTGGTTCCCCACCTCCAAGGAAATCAAGCCTATGCTCTTGAAGATGGCACTCTTATCGGACTTGGCGGTTTCATTGTGGACGTTCTTGTACTTTTTCAATTGAGACAAGTAGTAGTAGAGGGTTCTATGCAAATACTTTTCAACAAACAAGTCAGAATTGACCTTGCACAAGAGAGGGAAGATATTGGTTAATTCCTGTCTTAAAACAGAGAGTTTTTGGCTCTTGTACAAAATAGTGTTTTCGTAAATCTGTTCAAACTTGGACGAAACATAGGTGTCTTTCGGGTACCGTATCAACTCACGGTACACAAGAAGTGATCCATGGATGCTTTCACTAGTTTGATTCGATACTGAAGTGATCAAATTATAGGAGAGATTGGAATTGGTGGATGTAGATTCGTTGGCTTCGGACGTATCGTTTTCGTTAAGGGTTTTCGATGCCAGATCAAGGAGTTTCTTGACCCAGTAGTTTCTGGACGTGACATCTCTGTCGTATATGATTTTCAAGCATTTCTGCAATGTTACTGCTGCGTCGACTCTGATGATAAGTTTGGGGTCTCTCAATGGGATCCAGATATGGTCCAAGATAGGACTGATAAAACTGTACAATAGGGTTGGAGCGTTATCTGCTAATGCTGTGATGATCAAGATGGCGGCGTGCCTTCTGTTTTCGTGCAGTTTGTTGTCGCTCTGTAACCATTCAATGGCACGTTTTGCTTCGAAATCAACAAAGTCGCCTGTCAACGTACCGCCTGGCGTTGCCAACTTACCCAATGTTCGAGTGGCCGCTTTCATGACCACCAAATCGTTGCACAAGATCAACGAGCCCAAGTAGTTGGAGAACCGGGCGGTCTTGGTGGCATTTTCTTCTCCTACACCCGAATCGAAATCAATCAAGGCATTCATGGCAGCAATGCCACCCAATTTCTCTGCTTGTTCCTTTCCATGTAAGAGTTCAAAGATTGTTTTGTTGATATCGTTGTTGTACCGATTGAATTGTTCTGAAGATAAGTCTCGGGCTATGGATTCGAGATAGTTCCGTAATTCCGATGCATATTGCGTACGTTCTTCTTTCTTCGGTGACTTCAATCCGTTAAAGATCTGGTTGAGTGCAACACCATCCACAACCTGAAGCTGTGACGACATGATTTGATTGGTTGTGGCTCAACTGTTGTTTCTTATCTGTTACGGTTTTTTGAAATGAAAAATCGTGACTACGGTGCACGACTAAAATTCTTACAATTTGCACTTAGATATATTTTACGTAACGGAGAACAACGAAAAGTTTCTCACGATATTTGGACCGTATTCGTCGTAGTCTCTCTTGGTGTGACAATTGCCCTTGAACTCGGCTGTTTGGGCCAATAAGGATCCGCCAAACCACACAGCATTACGTTGTCTCTTGTGCGAGATCACCAGGACATCGACCCCCGTACTCTTGACTCCACTCAACTGTTCACTCAACTCGATTCTTTCATTGACAAGTGTCTTCAAGTCTCTCTGTAATCTTCTACCGAAATCCTTGAACATCGTCGAACCACCAGATAACACCACGTTCTTGTACAATCTCTTACGCACATCGATGGGCGACGACTGGATCACTTGGTCCACCACCGTAGGTAACGGAGTCAAGTAATCGGACGAACAGATTTCTGGATTGAAAAAGATCTCGGGAGCCAAGAACCGCTCGTATCCGACATCAACCGTCTTGGTCCGCAGCTTGTCGGCCGTCTCAACAATGTACTGGGCAAACTTCTCTTGCGGGTACTGGTCAAACTTGTTGAATTCCTTGACAATGTCAGGACACACGTAGCAGAACTGCTGCTTGATCTTTTCTGCTGTCTGCAAACTGGTATCGGCCTCGCCACGGTCTCTCAAGAACTGCTGGATGAACAACGTGATATCTCTACCAGCAAGAGGAATATTCTTGATCGAGGTTCCAATGACATACCCATCGGCCACAGGAATGACATGGGTAACCCCGTCACCCGAATCAATCACAGTTCCGGTCAAACTTCTGTCCTGGACCTTGGAACTCGTCCACAGCGCCGCCAACGCCAACACCGCCTGAACAGCAATGTACAACCCCGCACAGTTGAACGATTCAAACATGATCTCGGCGGTGCTTTCTCTATTTTCAGGAGGATTCAACGGTGGCTCGGTCAACAAGAAATAATGGTCCTCCGGCTCACATCTCAAGTACTTAAAGATCGAGTTCTCCCAGAACCGTTCCATATGGTCCCAGTCCTCAATTTGCCCGTGTCTGATTGGATATGACAAGTTGTAGTTGGGTCCAGACGCTGCCGCAAGTGCCTCATCTCCGATATAAAAGTCCAAGTCCTCCAATCCACGCTTGGACGCGAGCGACGTCGATTTGGTCAGTTTCGCCAGCTTGCCTTGGGTCGAGGTGGCAATCGCTGTGGGAAACACAAACGAAGGCGAATCGTTGCCTGCAAAGCCAAGCTTGGTCAATCCGGTCCCGTTGTCCATGACAACCGCTGGTGTGCCCATACTCGCCATGATTAATTGATTTGATTGGTTTTATTTGATTCTAAGTGAGAGTTAAGTGGTTGATTTTAGTGTTACGGCTGGGACCGGAGATTTTGTGTGGCGCACGAAAAGAGAGACATAAAAGAGACATTTTATTAATACTCATCTTTGCCAGAGATAATGACGTCGTTGATCTTAAGGATCATACGAGTCAATTGCGTGGCTAAAAGCAACTGTTGCTTCTTGCCAATCAACGGATCAACCACAAACAATTCCTTCATGTCGTTGGTGCCTTTACCCAAACAATCGACCCCCAAATGCGACGACTGTTCATTGACTTGTTTCGCTTTCAAGTGCGACAACGTTTCAATAGGATCCAACCCTGAGTTTTCGGCCAACGTCATTATTATCGTGTCAAGTGCCGATGCATACGCACGGAACGCGTACTGGTCAATGCCCTTCTGGCGATCTGCAGCACTAGAAACTGCCAACGATGCTGTCAACTCGGCCGCACCTCCTCCGTAGACCACTCTGCTATCTCTGATCAAGTTGCGTACCACACAGATCGAGTCGTGTAGTGCTCTGATTCCTTCGTCCACAATCATCTGGTTCGAACCACGGATGAAACATGTCACGGCCCTGGTGTTGGAACACTCTTCCACCACCAACATGCGATCTCTCGTGGTACCAAACTCCAATTCACGAATACATCCAGCCGTACCCAACTTGTCTGGGGTCAAGTCCTCGAAACGAGGCACAATGCGCCCGTTGGTGGCAATGGCCAACATCTCCAACTCAGAACCACCAATCCACCGAATCGCATTCAAGCCATTGGCCAATAACAAATGGTTGGCCTCGTCATCGAAACCCCACTGGCACGCAACGACATTGGCTCCAGAGTTCTTGATATGGTCAATCATTTCCTGGAACTTGTTCTGCTCGTACTCCTGTAACTTCTTGAACTCTTCAGCCGACGAGATCTCGAGCTTGTGCTTTGTTTTAGGCTTTGGTGGTTCCAACGGACACGTCAAGATAGCAATCTTACAGTCCTTGATGGTCTTGGGCATCTGTGGGTGGGAAAAGTCCTTTTCCAAGAGCATTCCTGAGATCAATGTGGAGTCCTCGAGCGATCCACCAACCTTACGTTCCATTTTGATCAACTCAAAGTCAACGTCCTTACGTTCAAAGTCGGCCACCGCAAGCACAGCGTCCACTGCCATATGAGAGAACTGGTCGTGTGATTTCGACACGATTTTAGATCCCAACGAAGTCTTGGCAGCTTTCAACAAGTTGGCGTCGGTCAGTTCAGCTGAAATGTCGATGGTATCAGCCACCGAGTCCAACTGGAGACAAGCGATCTTGCATGCTTCATCGAACCCGTTGGCGATCTTGATTGGATGAATTCCTTTCTCGATCAACTCCAATGCCTGGTCCAATAACGCGCCTGCAAGCACCACCACGCCGGTAGTACCGTCACCAATCTCGTCGTCTTGAGACCGAGACAACTCCACCAACAACTTGGCGATCTCGTTGTCCAAGTCCATCTGTGATAAGATGGTGGCACCATCGTTGGTGATGGTGATCTCACCGTCTTGATTGATAAGGATCTTGTCCATGCCTCGTGGACCCAACGATGTCTTGACTATCGACGCAACAGAACGCGCAGCAAGAATATGTGATTTAGTCGCTTCCAAGCCGTGTTTTCTCTGTTTCTTGCCTTGATCACGAACGATGATGAACGGTCTGCCCATTTCGTCCTGTGCCACAATGGCGTTGGATAAATCTGGCATCTGTGGAGCCGCCATTGTTAATATTGATGAAAAGTTTTAAAAGAGTAATGGAGAAAAATGAAAAATCCACGACGATGAGAAATAGTGAGAATTGAACACTTATGTTAAGTAATGTAATTAACAAATAAAAGTAATGTAAAAGTTTTACATTTCTGTCGTTCTTCTACTTCTTTTATTCTCATTCTTTAAATCTCTTTAATTCTCTTTAATTCTCGTTTTCTTTCTCTTTATTCTCTTTAATCCTCGTTCTTTAATTTATGTTCTCTTTCTCTTCAATTCTCTTCTTCTACTTCTACTTTTAGTTTTAGTTTTGCTTCAATTTTTACATCAACTTTTGCTTTTACTTTTGCTTTTACTTTTACTTCTACTTTTACTTCCACTTTACTTTTCCATCTCGTTTCTGTTTCGATTCTTTCTTCTTTTCTTCTTTTCTTCTTTTCGTCTTCCTTTCGATTCTTTCTTCTTTTGGTCTCTCTTTTCTTCTCATCTCATTTCTCTTTTCTTTCTTCTTTATCTCACCACTTTAACATGTCTGCTCTTTCACAAATAAACATAGACGACGCATCGTTAGATCAGTTGAGAGATATCTTGATCAATGCTCCTGGCGATATCTCATTGGCCAACCGGTTCCGTGCGCTCTTTAACCTTAAGACCATCGGCTCCGAGTCCGCTAACCAACAAGACGTCCATCGTGCCATCGAACACATCGCCGCTGCGTTTGCCGACAACTCCGAGTTGTTGAAACACGAGGTTGCGTACGTCTTGGGCCAAACCCACAACTTACACGCCGCTCCGTTCTTACAACAAGTCTTGAAAAGCAACACACAACAAGTGATGGTCCGCCACGAAGCTGCCGAGGCGTTGGGCGCATTGGGCGACACCGAGTCGCTTCCGCTCCTCCAGCACTACTACAAGGAAGATCCACTGCTTGAAATCAGACAGACATGTGAGTTGGCAATCGGCAGAATCCAATGGGAACAGTCCGATGCGGCCCAGACCGAGACGTTGGAGAAGTCGTTGTACACGTCCATCGACCCAGCACCTCCATTGGCCACCGACACCGTGTACAAGATCGATAAGTTGCAGCTGATCTTGAACGACCAGAGTCTTCCGCTTTTTGAACGGTACCGTGCCATGTTCCGTCTCCGTGACTTGAACTCGGACGAAGCAGCGTTGGCGTTGGCTCTGGGTTTCGACGATCCTCTGGCGTTGTTCAAGCACGAAATCGCATACGTGTTTGGCCAGTTGTGTAACCCTGTCACCGTTCCATCGTTGATTGAGGTCTTAAAACGTGAGACAGAAGCCCCCATGGTCAGACACGAGGCTGCCGAAGCCTTGGGCTCGATTGGTACGCCTGAATGTGTGCCTGTCTTACAGTCGTACCTCAATGACAAGGACCAGGTGGTGAGAGAATCGGCCATTGTTGCGTTGGACATGGCTGACGAATAGTTGTTGTATTTGTGTATTGTTTTTATGTAACTAGTTGTTTGTTCTGAACCGGTAGCCACAGGATGTACATGTGTAGAAGACAGTGGCACCTTCATCGGCAGACCGTAACTGGAGCGTATGGTACAGCATTTCTTCGTTGTTGCACTTGGGACACTTTTCCTTGATGGTAGCACCCTCATCCAACTCGTCTTTCTTCAACGATGTCTTCACCACGGACCGTTTGAGTTTTAGGCTCGATGGAAAGGCATCTTCAGATGACGTGGTGACGACCTTTAAATCAGCGAATTTGGCTTTGGGATACGCTGCGTGACACAAGCGACATGTTATGTTGGCGGTGGAGCTCTGGGCGTCCAATAGATTACCGCAGCTGTTGCAGAAGATGAGCGAACCAACAACAGACATGATGCGATGAGATGAGATGTAGAAAAAAGAGAGTTGAAATAGTGAGAAAGTGTGGAAAAATAGTGAGAACGTGGTAGAAAATAGTGAGAGAGTAGTGAAAAAGTAGTGAGCAAATAGTGAGAAAATAGTGAGAAAATAGTGGAAGTAGTAAAAAATAGTATAAGTTAATGAGAAAGTGGTGAATCAACATATAAACGAATAAATAGTGAGAAACAGCAAAACAATGAATAAATGATAGTTGGAAACCGTGCTGATAAAACACTGATAAAGCAGTGAGAAACACTGAGAAATATTGAGAATTATTGAGAATTATTGAAATTACTGAAATTACCGAGATACTGCGAACAATTATCAATCCTGAATCAGTGTACTCAAAAAGATATGGACAGTGCCACGCTCATCATTCCAGCAGTGTCGATTGGAAACATTCCACAGCTTGCTGTCGACTTGCTTATCCATACGTATAATCTTGTCAAGGTAGCGACCTTGGACGATACGTACTTGTACCCGTTTGCGCTGCCAGTTGATCATAGCGAAGAAGCGAGTGTTGGTGGTGTGTCGCATGCGCTCGAAGTGTACTTTTCGGCCGAATTGAAGGTGGCAGTGGTGCAGCAGCGGTCACCAGTGCTTCCTGGTTGTAATGATGTACATGTGCGTGAAGTTATGGCGCCGTATATCAGGCAGTATGGCAAGGTGGTGGTGTTGGATTCGTGTGATGCGGGTACGGCGGCGGTGGCGCCCGGAACGGTGGCGGTGTACGATCTGCTTAGCGAGACGATGGCGGGGTTGCGGCTCGCTAGCGAGAGCGCGCATATCGGCGGCAGCGCGCACACCGGCGGCGCACGGCCCGATGCACGCGCCGCTTACGCGCGCGATGCCTCGGTGGCGGTGATCGCGGTGTACGAGGGCGACAATTTTGGCGACGGCGAGCGTTTAGCGGCGCGCGCCGCCACGCTCGTCAAATTACCGACAAAATCGTGGGTGCGGCCCGTTAGCTGGCGCGGGGTCTACGGCGACAAGGCGGTGCCCAGGGCAACGGAACAAGGATTGTTTGGCTAGCTACTAGTAGTTTAATGCATACTCGATGGATGCCGTATATCCATAGACACCCAAGCCACAGATCACGGCCACGGCTTTGTCGCTCAAGTAGCTGTGGTGGCGGAACGGTTCGCGCTGGTGGACGTTGGTGATATGAACCTCGATGAACGGAATGGCGGTGCCCAACAACGCATCACGAATACCTACCGATGTGTGGGTGTATGCACCGGCGTTTATTATGATGAAGCCCACTCCTTGGCGCTGGGCCTCGTGGATTCGGTCGATGATGAACCCTTCGGTGTTGCTCTGGAAGGTAAAGAGCTGCGACCCGTTCTGTTTGGCTGCGGCCTGCTCGACGCCTGCCTGTTCGATATCATGAAGCAGCGTGGTGCCGTACTTTTCAGGCTCACGGGTACCTAATAAGTTCAAATTGGGGCCGTTGATGAGAAGTACTTTCTTGACCATGTTTAAGAGTCATAATTCGTACATTAGTGAGAGGAAAAAAACACGAGCGAAGCGAGCTTTTGCTCGTGTTTTGCGCTGGTGCTACAGTCTATAGTGCTGTGATAGTGAGGATGACTCAGTAGACTCAGTAATTAGTGAGGATGGAGACTCTCAGTAATTAGCGAGGATTAGTGAGGATTAGTGAGGATAGTGGGTTTAGTGGTAGTGGGATTAGTGGGTGCTAAAACACTCGCTCCGCTCGCGTTTTAGCGTTACCACTCAAAAGCATTCGTATTCAACAACAGCACCGGGTTTCGATAATCACCACCATAATTCTTTGAGCTCAGCATCAACAAATGTGATGGGTTCAACGTGGTAGATATTGGAGGCATGGGTGAAAGAGGAAGTTGGTTCTGGATCATATTAAACGATGGAAGTTGCTGGTTCTGGTTCTGGATCAGCAGGAACTGCGGCACAAAGAAAGCACTGCCGATGCCCGGAAGCGGAGCCAACGTATCGATGACAGCGGTGTCGGTGTCGGAATCATTGAGCAACGGCAGAAGTGGAATGAGGCCTGGTGCTGTCAGAGCCAACCACGATGCTTTGCGAGTGCGTGCGACGTCGTCAAAGAACCGCGCACCGAGCGTATCGCGGTGATCGCTCACAAACTGTGCCAGCACCGTTTCCATGAGCGCACTCCGTTCGTCGCGCGACAACTGCGTGTTACTGACAATATGTTTGTTGATAAGTGTGTTGATCTCACGACGAACAAACTGTGCAACAGATCCAGAAACAGAACCAGAAGTGTCAGCTTCTGGTTCTGGATCAGCTTCAACTTCAACTTCTGCTTCTACTTCAGCTTCTTCTAAAACTTCTTTCTGTTCCACTTCTTTCTCTTCCTCTTTCTCTTTCTCTTCTTCCTTCTCCTTCTCCTTCTTTGAGCCATGATCATGATGATCATTCATTACTACCAAAGACCAAGTTCGTAGTTTTACCGAGTAATTTGCTCTGATCTTAAACGGACACGTTACTGCTCGGCGTGCGTGACGCAGTTCTCCTGGTTCCTTCTTGGTATTCTTACATCGAAAGATGATCTTGATGGCATCAGAACGTTCAATCACCACATTGATTTGACGTGTGGTCCAGAGCCGGTCACGGAGCCACGGTTTGATATCGTCTTTGACCGCGAACCGTTCGTTTTCGAGCCCCAAGCCGTGCACAGATAACGGTGGTGGTGTCATTTTGGTGCGGGAAACCGATTCTTTTTTTTTTTGGTTTTACCACTTTGATGAGACTTGACCAGCTTGAGTTACAGATCCAGACGGCAAGACTTGGTCGTGCTCAGAAACAAAGTTTGGTTCGGTTGGTTAATTCGTTACGTTCATTGAACGATGTTGATATTGGTCCGGTGATGCTGCTGGTTGTAGCGTTGATTCAAAAGGCCAGCCATCATCAACAACCATCATTATCATCACCATATGCTCTGTCGAGTGAAAGTGAATTTGATGACGATGGTAGCGAGGAGCCACTGGAAACACCCACCAAGAGTTTCAACCATCGTCATTCGTTCAGATACTAAATACAAGTAATGAGGATTTTATTAGTTTTATATACAATCATTCCAACGAGACCTTGGCACCCAATCCTTCCAACGTAGCCTTGATTTTGTCTGCGTCTTCCTTGGCTACACCTTCCTTTAAGATCTTTGGAGCAGCTTCAACAAACTTCTTTGATTCAATCAATGTCAAGCCCAACAATGCCTTGACTTCTTTGATGATCTTAGGCTTCGACTTGGCATCGAACGAGTCCAACTTGATGGAAAAGATGGTCTTTTCTTCAACCACTTCCTTCACTTCTTCCTCAACAGCAGCAGGAGCAGCAGCAGGAGCAGCACCGGCAGCAGGAAACGAAATGTCTGGAATGTTCAACCGGTCCTTCAACTCAGTGACGAGACTCGACGTCTCCAACAACGTCAAAGTGGAAATCTGGTCGACAATTTGCGTAATTTTGGGATCAACGACTCTGGCCGTTGAGTTGAAACGAAACACGCTGCGCTGAGCAGCCAATCTCAGCGCTGGTCTGACAGCAAGACGTAAGAAAGACATGGTGATGAAAAATTTTCAAGTTGAAAAAAAAAAAAGAACGAACAAAACTACCATGGCGTCGTTTAGATTCTGTGCCGAGTGCAACAACATGTTGTACCCGAAGGAGGACAAGAACGAACAACGTCTTCTCTACTCGTGTCGGAACTGTGGGTACACGGAGTTGGCCGAGAACCCCAAAGTGTTTCGGCACGAGTTGATCACGAATATCGGCGAGACCGCTGGCGTGGTGGAGGATATCGGTCTGGACCCGACATTGCCTCGCTCGAACAAGGTGTGTACCAAGTGTGGCAATCAGGAGTGTGTATTTTTCCAGCTGCAGCAGAAACGTAAAGATACGTCCATGATTTTGTTTTACGTGTGTTTGAACTGCAAACACACGTTCCAGTAGCTCTTTTTTTATGTAATATTACGAAATACAAAACATTTAGAATTCAGTAAAGTACTGTGCGTACTGGTCGTCGCCGGCGCTGCCGTAGTCCAACTGTTCTTCGGGATAATGGTCAAACAACGACGAGTCACCCACACCAGCGGTGATTGGTGGTTCGTACGGAGTCTCGATATCTTTAGCCAACAACTTTTCCCATACCACTTCCAGGAACCACGGATGGTTACGGATATCAGCTGGACCATTGATCAAGTTCCCTAACCGACGCGTGAGATCGGCCGTGATCAACTTCAGCAACAAGTCAATCACGTCCGGAGTCATAAAGCTCGGATAATGGATCTTTCCCAGTAAAATCTTTTCGTACGTCTTCATTGGAGTCGAGTCGTAGAATGGTGTATATCCTGCCAACATCTCAAAAATCAAGACCCCCAACGACCACCAGTCAACAGACTTGTTGTACGGCTTGGTGGTGATCACCTCAGGCGCAATGTAGTCGGGTGTACCACACAAGGTCCATGTCACGGTCGAGACTTCCTTAGCAAACCCGAAGTCCGTGATCTTGATATGGCCATTGCGGTCAAGCAAGATGTTTTCTGGCTTGAGGTCCCGATAAATGATGTCGTGGCTGTGCAAGTACTCCAACGCCAACGTCACCTCGGCCGCATAGAACTTTGCCACGGGGTTCGGGAACCGTTGCGATTTACGCAACAAACTGAAAAGCTCGCCCCCTTCAATATAGTCCATCACCATGAACAAGTTCTTTGAGTCCTGGAACGTGCCCCACATTCTAATCAAAAACGGATGTTCCACCAACTTCAACATCCGACGCTCATCATTGGTGTGTTCCACCTGCTTCATCTTCACCACCTGCTGCTTCTTAAGCACCTTAACAGCATAGTACCGGCCATTGTGCACCGAACGCACCAAATGCACCCGTCCAAACGAACCTGTACCCAACGTCCGCATGATATGGAAGTCTGTAAGCGAATACTTGCCTTTGGACGTCGTCAGCCGTTGTGGAAGCAACGACCGCTGGATTGCTTCGTTGGTGAGCTGCTGCTGCGCACTCATCTGCCCGAATTCAGACACACCGCCGCCTGAAACCGCAGTATTTTCATAATACTCCATTTCCTTCTTGTCGTCTCCGTGATCCTTCAGTCTCGTGATATGAAGCTTTTTCAAAAGCGTGGAGGAATGCATCGGATTTGGTAGCTGGGGTGATGAAAGAAGGGTCGAAACAAACTGGTGAAAAGGAAATGGAATATATGCAGGATGTACCATTTAACCTTACATACATACATAAATAAATACACTAACTTCCTGCTACGCCCAGAACAGCCATCTGATAAATGGCATATACGTTCAAGGCCGAAACAAAGAACCAGATGACTGCACCCACAATTGTTGTGATCCAGTTGTTGGACATGTCTTTGTACTGAACATTGCCCTCTTCATCGGTGCCCATTTCCACGCGCATGTACTTCTTCTTGCACGTAAAGTAAAAGAGCGGAGCCGTCAACGGAGGCAATAAGATCGAAATGATGACTTGCGAGACGTTCAACGCCACGTTCAACCCACCTCTACCAATGAAAATCGAGATAAACAAACATGGGATAATCGAGATCCCACGCGTGATCAACCGACGGAGCCATGGCTTGACCGTCCAGTTGATGTGGCCCTCGCTGACAATCTGTCCAGCCATCGTACACACGATCCCCGCACTCTGGCCACTAAACAACAACGCAAGCATGAAAATCGTTCCGACAACGGGAGCCAAGTTTTTAGAAAGTAACAGATGGATGGTGTACAAGTCGGCATTCATTGCCTCGTCGGTGCCGTAGAGCGTGGCTCCGGCCACAATCACAATGGCAGAGTTCACAAAGATAGCCACCGTCATCAACAGCACCGCAACTTCCCAGATCGAGTACTTGAGCGAATGCTGTACCGCGGCATATGATGGTTTGTACTTGTTGTAGAAGTAGTTTGCTTCACGTTCATCGTTCTGGACCAACCGTTGTTTCTCACTGAGCTCAGTCACATCATCGTCTTCATCATGATTCCATACATCTTCAAGGTTAATATGGCCGTGTTTGACATCGTATTCGCGTAACCGGGGCTGGACCAAGCCCGAACCCAAAAACAACGAATGGATCATGACCGTAGCACCAATCACCGACGTGGCGATGGTCAACCCTTGTCCTTCAAACATCTGTTTTGAAGGTACGAACCCTCTAAAGATCTGGGCTCCGTTGGCATGGATCTGGGATAACTCAACCGCGAAACAAATGATTACTGCAAACACCAACGCGGCGATCCCGTACTCAAAGTACTTGACAAACCGGAGACTCGAAGTATCGTTCTTGTATGCCATCAACACAAACAACACATCAACAATGGTGATGGCCACGCCTGCTGGTAATGGAACCTTGATGAGGATATTGAGGGCCACGGCAGAACCAATGACTTCGGCCACATCAGTAGCAATGATGGCACATTCGGCCAAGACCCATACCAGGAGATTGAGCCAGCGGGGCAAGAACTCACGGCAGCACCGCAGCAAGTCGTAGCCAGTCACCGTCCCCAACTTGATACATAAACTCTGGAGAAAGATGGCCATGAGATTGGCAAGAAACACAATGAAAAGAAGTGCGTAGCGGTTGCCTGCACCAGCAGTGATACCCGTGGCATAGTTACCGGGATCCATGTATGCCACACTGATAAGTAATCCTGGACCCACAAACAGTCCGTATGTTTTGAGGATACGTGTATATTTCTGCCACCGTGATCCTGATGATGATGGCTGGGTGATGGTAACGGACTCTGTTTCGGCCGTCAAGACCTCCACTGTCTCTTTCTTATTGGCTGTATCGCTTCCAGAAGCAATGATCTCGTTCATGTTGGTGCCTGTTTCCAGGTAACACGCTGGTTTATATATTAAAGATTGTACTGGTTATAGCAATTCTTTTTTTTTTTTGGTTACAGTCGGTAAATTAGGGGATATTTACCGTTTTCTAATGTCTATTCACAATGTCTTTAATTTTAGCCAAAATGTCTTCAAAATCATTAAACTCAACGTAGGGAATCTTTTCGCGCACGCAGTACGTGACAAGATCACGACCGTGTTTGGCGAATAGGAGATCGGTTTCCTTTGCAGCCGATAAGTCGCTCACGCCGTCGCCGCAGTAAAAAAGCGAAACTTTTTCCTTTTCCTCCTGTGCGATGGCGTGGGCGCGCAAGTATTCCTGGATCGACCGCGACTTGTCGTGTCCAAACAGCAGTTCCGGGTGGCGATAAACAATGTTCCACGTGCCGGTAGCCTCATCAATCTCGACATCGTTACTGATGATGTCGATATTGGCCACAGCCTCGGCTCCCACCAAATTCTTGAGCAACTCATAAATAATCGGCTTCATCCCGGAACTCACCACCACTACGGGGATGCCTTGGCTCTCGGCCCAGCCGTAAAAGTCCTTGAACCCGGGATCCAACTGGACGTGTTGTTTCAAGTACTCGATACATTCAGGCAACAGGTTGGGAATCGACTCGAGCATCTCGCGGAACCCATCACGGAACGACGTGGTTTCGTCCAAGATCTCCCGATTAAGTTGTTTTCTCCGTTCGGCTCCAAACCCAAGATTATCAGTCAAGTAATCGTTTGAATCTTGAAGCGTCACGGTTCCGTCCCAGTCAGTAAATACAATTGCTTTTGGCATAAAGAAAAGTGATGAAAAGAGTTTTTCAATGTAACGTACTGGTAAAATTGTATAAATGTACTGTATAATTGTCTGTATAACTGTGTCAACAAAGTTACGAAAAACTTATCACTATCTCAATACCGTTTCTGATTGGATACCGGTCCAAGCCCCATCCTCACGAAACCTTAAACCTGAAGACTCCCACCTTTAGACAGCAATCTAAAGAGTGGCTTGTGTCACGTGCGCAATCCCACAAAGGTGAGCAAGAAAAGAAAAAGAAAAAAATATCCATTTTACCTTTAGCGAAGAACCAAAACCGTCTTTCAATTCATTCATATTTCTCCTCCTTATATATATATTCACACCATGTTTGAAAACTTGAAGGCGTTTATTCGGCATGGAAAGCAGGCCAATGACCTTAAAAAGAAAGGCATGCCTCCCCAGACAAATGTTTCCGACACCATCCCGATTCTCCCCTCGTCATCCAGCCCCGAACTGGACGCCGCGGCGGTGCTTTCGTACAACATCAGTGCTCCTTCAAGCAACGCCAGTGGCTTCAGTCCCATTCCAGCTCAGAACGAACAACCGGCCCACGAATTCCAACCAGACTCTCATTACCAGCAGGCTGCGTCCCAAATTGTCGAACAGGAAAACCGCCAGAAACAAAAATCATTCACGTATCCCGACCTCAACAACTACGAGGTCTTGGACCAGATGGGCGAGGGTGCGTTCTCGGTCGTTTATAAGGCCAGACACTTGCCATCCAACCAGTTGGTTGCCATCAAGATCTTGCGCAAGTTCCAGATGGACCTGGCCCAGAAACAAGCAGTGTTGAAGGAAGTCACCATCATGAGACAGTTGAACCATCCCAATATCGTACGCTTCATCGAGTTTATCGACTCGGAATCATACTACTATATCGTCCAGGAACTCGCTGTCGGAGGCGAGATCTTCTCGGCCATCGTCAAATACACCTACTTATCCGAAGACTTGACCCGCCACGTTATCACCCAGGTGGCCCACGCCATTAGATACTTACACGAAGAAGTTGGAATCGTCCACCGTGACATCAAGCCAGAAAACTTGTTGTATATCCCTGTCGACTTCATTCCGTCCTTCAACCATGTCTCCAAACTACGCAAATCAGACGACCCCAGCACAAAACGTGACGAGGGTGAGTTTGTGCCGGGTGTAGGTGGCGGTACTATCGGGGTGGTGAAACTTGCAGACTTTGGCTTATCCAAACAGATCTGGGAACACAATACAAAGACTCCCTGTGGAACGGTGGGATACACAGCCCCGGAAATTGTCCGAGACGAACGGTACTCGAAAGAAGTCGATATGTGGGCCATTGGTTGTGTGTTGTACACCTTGTTGTGTGGATTTCCGCCGTTTTACGATGAACGTATCGAAACCTTGACAGAAAAAGTGGCCAAGGGTGAATACACGTTCTTGAGTCCGTGGTGGGACGAGATCTCCCAGGATGCAAAGTACTGTGTGTCACGACTCTTGACAGTCGATCCCGTGAAGAGATACAGCGTGGAAGACTTTTTGAGAGATCCGTGGATGACCAAGCTATCACAACAACAGCAACTGCAACTGCAACATCCCGTGTTGACGATTCCTCCAAGGAAGGTGCCAGCAAAGGATATTCCTGGGCATCCAATTCAGAACTTGAACGGACAGGCGTCCAAGTATACCAACAGTGGCATGTATTCGCCTGCTGCTGCTGCGTTGAGAGATGTGTTTGATATCTCGACGGCAGTGCACAGAATGGGCGAGGAAGCAGCATTGTCTTCCAAGATGAACAACAGTACCATCCAAGACTTGGTAGAGGAAGAAGAAGAAGATCAGGAACAAATTGATCGTCAGGGTCATGTTGTTGGACACGTACGTCGCGAAGCACCACGTCACCGCCAGACCCAAGCAGCACAACAACCGCAGGTGTTTGATTTGAATATCGGAGGTGCTTCCATCTTGGAAAGAAGAAAGAACAAGCAAATACCGGTCAATAATTAAATTAATACTATGGAGTTAATGAGTGTAGTGTAAAAAGACTTGTGTAGCAGTATCGTTCATCCAATGTTACTTTGTTGCATCCTTGTTTCTAATCTCTCCAGATAAGGGAGTTGTTTGTCCATTGGTAATTCTGTAGATTCTGTAGACATTTTAGATAATTGTAGATTTCTTAATTTCTTACTTGACTTACGGACTTTTAGGACATATTTATACTCTCATTTCCAGACTCTACGCCACCGTACCTGCTTACTACCATTTGCCACCGGTGACTAATTTCGTCTTCTAGAACCTTCGAGTACCTTCTCCGACTCTTCTCTCTATCAAGTGCATGTCGCTCAAACCCTGCATAACACCTGCAGACCCAGCTGCAACATACTTTTGGTAAGATTTACGAGATTTTCGAAAATTTCGCGACTTTATAGAATTTTTGTAAAACTTCACTTTTCTTTATGGCTCTGTTGATACACTTAAACTTGGACCAGATACTTGCGGTTCTGGCCACAGGCATCAGCAAACAGAGTTCTGGATCCAAAAAGAGAAAACGGAACCTCGGTTTGGCGATCGATAATCTCCAATATAAAGATGTGGCCCATGAAGGACGCGTCGTAGAAGCCACAGCCGCAGCATCAGCAACACAAGAACCAACAAAGTTATTGCAGTTGGTCCACCGAGAGATTGTGTTTGGCGATACGTTCGAACTTCGCTTTCATGATCTCTCGATCTTGGAAGAATCCGAACCTCAAACATTTACCTTTGCCACGGATCATATCAAGGTGGCTAGGTACGATGACGAACCGCTTTTGATGGTCAAAAATACCAGGATCGCCAAACTTGCTCCTGAAAACTTGCTCCTGATCAATATCTCACAGCTTGAACCGGTGGTCACCGACGAGATCCGTTTGTTGATGCTTTCGGACCTTAAACGTGAACGCAACGGGTTGCAAATCTCTCCACCAAAACTATGCCTTAGCTTCGATTGCGTTCGGAGTCACGTCAAAGTATCGTTGTCATACAAAATCGATATCCTCAGCGATGTTTACCGTACAAGTCTGCCCGAAGTCACCGGTTGTATCGCCAATATTGTCAACCACTGGTGCGGGAAACTGACACCCCCTGAACCCTCCATTCCACCAGCAGACTCCCTGACATTCTACAATACCGTTATTCAACATACTTCAAACATGCCTGATGTACGCGATGAGTTTGATATCTTGGAACTCGACGCAACCCTCTTTCCGTTCCAAAAGAAAACACTCAAATGGCTCCTCGAACACGAAAACGTTCTGTTTGATCCGACCACAAGCCGTTGCTCTCACATACCACTTATAAACTCTGAAACAGGACAATTATTCTCGGATTACTTAAACAATAAGGGGTCTGTGGATTTGCTGGTCTTGGAACTAAAAGTCCAACAAGTCTTGGACAAGCTCTGGTTTGGCTGGTCAACCGTCTCAAAACAAACAACCACTTACTACTATAATAGATTTACCGGTAACTTAGTCACGCGTGACATGGCAGTGGCTTACTTACACAACTACTTCCAACAAACTGACCGTGTGACATACCCACAACATTTACCGGGGAAAGGCTTGTTGGCAGAAGAAATGGGACTTGGAAAAACAGTTGAAATCACCTCGCTTATTCTAGTTAACCAAAGACCACTCAAAGATATAAATTCTCCTCTCAAGATCTATCTTCTGCTGGAAAGAAATTTGAAAACCGTCATCAAGGCAAGAACGACGTTGATAATCGCCCCGGATGCAATTTTAAAACAATGGGTCAACGAAATCGTTCATCTTGCACCAAGTCTTGCTGTTACCGTCTACAACGGAATTAGCAAGGACAAGAGGTTCAACAAGAACCCTATTTTGGTGGCAGAGTATCTCCGAAGATTTGATGTTGTTTTCACTACATACTCTGTCATCTCCATGGAACTCGATTGTGCGTTGTTTTCCTCGAGAAGGAAAAGAACAAGATATGGTAACCAGATAAGACCAGAAATGAACGAAGAACAACAAAATGAAGAGTCAGAACGTGAAAAGTCGTCATTGCTCGAAGAATACCAGTACCTTTTCCAATTGAGTCCACAATCACCCAAACCCAAGAACGCCAATATGAAATCAAACTATAAACAAGAAGTCACCGATTACGAAAAGGCCCTTGAGGACGAAATCAATTTGGCATTCCAGCATAACAAATTCAAGTCATACCATAGGCATTTTGACTACGAGTCTCCGTTGATGCTTACCCAATTTTGGCGGGTTATTTTGGATGAAGTTCAGATGGTATCTTCTACATTAACCAGAGCGTTTCAATGTGCCTCTTTAATCCCCAAATTCCATGCCTGGGGTGTCTCAGGAACACCCATGCAAAAGGAGATCAACGACTTACACTCAACGTTACAGTTCTTGGAATTCCATCCGTTCTGTGGTGGATATGGGAAACAAGCATGGGAAATTTTGGTAAACTCTCAAGAACAATTTTCAGCCTTGTGGAACACATTGGCTCTAAGACATACCAAGGCAATGGTTCATGACGATATTCGGTTACCACCTCAGAATAGAGTATTGTTGAGCATTCCATTTACCCCGATTGAGCAGGCTTTCTATGATCAGAATCTTGAAAATTTATTGTGCTTAATTGGGGTTGATGCTGATGGCAAACCACTCCGAGAAGACTGGGGCTTCACACCAGAGATTGCGGGCCATATGAGAACTTGGTTGGATAAACTTCGTCGACTCTGTGGCGATCTGGGACTTCTACATAAAGGCCCTCCAAGGTTCAAAAGGGCCTTTTCACACATGGCTAAGGGATACAATGTCACTACCCAGTTGAAAACCCTCGAGGTACTTCTTGATGATATGCGCACACAAGCATATGCCGATATTCTTGATAATGAACGTGAACTACTACTGCTATGCATACAAGTTGGTGAGTTTTACGAATTTATTTATGAACCACAATTAGGGTTGGAGTATGCATTGGCTGGGATAAGAAGGAATGAGGAAATCATTCATCGGTTAAAATTGGTTCTTAAGAAGTCTATCGAAGATTACAAAGCCCAAAGTGTCGAGTTGCACGTTAAATATGAAGATGACGACCGGATTGGTATCCTTGGAGAGAGCGATATGGATGGATCACCTAAAATTGGTGCTCTTGGAAAGTTTGAAGAAAAAATCAAGTCAGCAAGATTACGTCTTAGAAACTTGCATATCTTGTTGCATAGGTTTTATTTCCTTACTGCATCCTTCTACTATCAGAGTTATGACGAGGAGTATGGCAAAATCATTCAAGAACGTAAGTTATCCGAAGGTAATAAGGAAACGAAGGAGAAATTGGCCAAGGTTAAGGATGAGAATCGAACAGACAGAGTTAATGAAATCTCGTCTCTTGTCAGTGGTGTAGAAATTGACAAGTTCCACTTTACACCCACCGATCCGTTGTCCAACTTCAAGATGAAACCAGGAGAAGGTACCGAGGATGAACAGCGATACAAGTTTCTCGAACTGGTTTACTACGATTTGGCTGAAGTCACACGTCGTGAGATCCTCTCGAGCACAATACACAGTGTTGAAGAAGCTGTCAAGATGAGAATCCATTCCCGTATGCCTCAAAAGAAAGAAGCGTTTTCACCTTTAATTGATGAAGGCCTTACACTTTTGCCGAAAACATCCAAGAAGTTCTTTGGTGTAGCTCCAACCATCCAGATTGAATTTAAGGATTTCAATGGATCCATGCACCTCAAACAACTTACTGGGAAACTCCAAAGAGTTGTTGAGCAGTTGAATGATCAAGGAGAGTATATTAACACATGTATGAAAGGTTTAGTTTCTGTCCTCTGCAAACCATTAATGACACACGATAAGACTCCCGACGGAGAAGAATACGAAGAAAGTATCAAGGACCAGGATAAAGCGATGTCATATATGTTTGTCATTAGACAAGCGATATCTGATAGAACGGAATGCTTGGAAGGAGTCGAGCGATCAGAAAAGATTGTCAGTATGAAAACACTTTTGGAGAAGAAGGAAGCCGAAGCCGAGTTGGAAAAGGTCAATGAGAAAGATTTCCTCAACGAATTGCAATTGATACGAGAGCAGATGAAACCGAGCACCAAAGTATCGTTGCTGGAGCTTTTAGTTGAAATGAAGGAGCTTGAGGATGAGTTTAAAGCTAGACATAGCGAGGTTGAGCTGGAGATCTTGGAGAATCTTGCGCAGCGGATGCGGACAATCTTTGATAACCAGAAGCTTTCCCTAGTTCTTTTACAGAAAGAGATATCAGGCAGTTGTAACTCTGTGTTCAATCTTCGTATTGAGTATTTCAGGCAGTTGCAGCAGATATCCGATAGTGTTCAAGTGAATGAGTTCAAGATGGATCGAGCGAAGTTGAAGGCCAAAGGTGTTGCTGAGCGGTTTAATCATTACAATGCGGAGTATGGCGAGCATTATTTGAAGTTGGATAAAGCTGTGGCCAAGTTTCGGTACTTGCAAGAGTTGGTTGCGTCTGAAGGCAAGTGTATGGAGGACGAGCAGTTGATGTGTATTATATGTCAGCTGGAGATCACCATTGGTTCGTTGACGCAGTGTGGACACAAGTACTGTACCAGTTGCTTGGAGCATTGGTTGGCCACTGGTCATGGGTGTCCGATGTGTAAGGCGCCAATCACGCAGGCGTCGGTGTACAATTTCATACATCACAAAGCGACGTTGAATGCTCACAAGGTGGAAGAGAAACATGTTGATGGCAAAAGTGATCAGTTGCATTCGATTTATAATCTGTTACCTACGGATGTTGTCAAGAAGATCCAGCTGGTTAAGACAAGACACTCAAACAGTTCGAAGTTGGAGTTATTGGTGAAACAAGTCAACTATCTCAAGAGCCAGGACCCTCTGGTTCAGATTGTGGTGTTCAGTCAGTGGGCCGATATGCTTGTTTTGTTGGGCATGGCGTTGCAGAGTGAAAAGATCTCGTATGTAGCGTCACACGGTGCTCGAGGATACCAACGTCCCAAGGGAAGTCACAAGTATGACAAGCACGATATGGTTGAAGAGTTCAAGGATCCAAGCAACAAGATTACGTGTTTTCTTCTTACGTTGAAGTCACAGTCTGCTGGGCTTACGCTTGTCAATGCGCAGCATATCTTCTTTTGTGAGCCGTTGCTTAACTTATCGATGGAAGTACAGGCGATCTCACGTATCCATCGGATCGGACAGACGAAACCTACGACGGTGTGGATGTTTGCGATCGAGAACACAGTTGAAGAAGGGATTGTTGTAGCCTCGACCAAGAAACGGCTCGAGTATCTCCAAGGCAACGCGAGTGTTCAGGATCAAGATATGAACGAAGTCGAGCTGCTGATGCTCATCAATCGGAAAGTGGTGAGTCGCAAGTCATCATCACTGGACGAAGAAGTCACGAAACTGGATTTGTGGGATGCGTTCTTCAGCAATAAACACGATACATTAAATACTTAAATACACAAGAAACTCGTTTCGTCCATTCCCGCATAGATCTTGCCTGCTTCGATGAGTTCGTAGCAGTGTTTCAACGCGATCTCATCGGAGATGTTCAATTTCTGGGTGACGTACGCGAGCGGCACACCTTCTTGCATGCTGGCTCCGTATTCACGGAACACTGCCAACACCTTGTCAGAGAGTGATCCTGATCCTGGCAACTCCATGCCATTATCGTCAGAGACAAACAAGCCGTCTTGCTTTGGTTTTGCGGTGACACCCTGTGACTTGAGGTGGTGGGTAATGGCACCCAATTGGTGGTACAAGAGCTGGTTGTGGTCGGTGACCGGGACGATGGTGGCGTTCTGGATATTCTTCTTACCATTAAACTCGTTCAACGTGCCCCCCACGGCCACGTATTTGTTGATGGAGAGTTCGTAGCGTTCGGCTTCGGCTGCTGGGGTCGTAACATTTTCATCGATCCATCGACGGACCTCAATGGATCCAGACCCGTCTTCAATTGTAAGCATGATAGCCAGAGCTAATGTATCGACCTTACGGACCACGCCCATGAACGAAACCATGTTGAGTTCGACATTGTGAACTTTGAAGTCGCCATCAGGAACGGCTTGGGACGCGTCGTTGATCTGTTTAATGGTGACGGGAGTGAGTGATGACCGGACTTGGTGTTGTTTCTGAGACCCGCCACCAGTTTCTGTCGAGAACCCACCCGATTCCATCTGGTTGGGCCCGCTATAATCGTAGTTATCAAAGTGTGACATTGACGCGACGCGTTAATTGAAGAAATAAAAGAGAGTTTTTTTGAATATAAGTTGGAACGAAAATAGTTTATAAAATGTAGACTTTTAAGCATAGAAACCAGCAATTGTTTACTGTACTTTTACTGTACTTTTGCTTTTACTTTACTTTTGCTTTGTATTTGCTTGTATTTGCTGGTGCTTTCTCTTGTTATGGTCCCGTTTTGAGTCATGGACGCCAATATCGATCCGTCCATCGCCGACCAGGAGCTCTATGGTGCCAGCCACACCAAGGACTCCGATCCCCAGCTCCAACATCTTCACGATACCGTGCTTCGACTTAATGAATATGTTGCTGAGTCCGATGAATCACCGTCTGTGTCTTCTGTCACCACCACTGTTCATCTGCGCCACGACGATTCGCATGCTGCGGCCGCACTCAACATGATCCAGTTCCAATCGCTCGTGGGCGGCGCCGGCCCTGACGCTGCTCGAGAAAATTTAGAAAATTTGTATCCATACTACGACCATCTCGAACCACCACCACCATCGCTTCACAACACCCCAACTGATCATCACCATAAACATCCTCCTGTGGTCCAATACAATCCCACTGCCAAACCCAAACGTCTTGGCCGCCCTCGCAAACACTTAGTGCACCAATTAACTTCACCAGAAAACTCATCGTCGCAAAACTATAACGAAGCAGTCATGTCCAAGTTCCGCTTTGACGAACAACCAGTCGAAGGTCCTGGGTCTCGTGGCGGTAAAGTCGCTCCAAAGTTACCCAAGGGCAAAATCACATCGGCCAAAAACAGAAAACAAAGCCAACTCTCCTTTGCAAAGCAAGACAAGAAAGAAGATCTGACTGAACCTAAACGTAAACTCAAACTCATCCTCAATCCACCCGAGAAAAAGATCAAATCATCATCATCATCAACAACAACAAGAACCACGATTGTTAATCCGGTAAAGAAAGTCACACGCCAACTTCCAGGCCCGTTGGTGGGTCTCAACTATTCCATGTACGATGATAATATCATTGAAGCACAACAAAATGAATCTTCAAGCAACGAACAGCTTGCGTTGGGATTCCCCATCGTTGAAGCACCGTATGCTTCCGATATTCTCTACATAACGGCATTCCTCAACAAGTTTGGTGCGGTGCTCCAGTTCCAGCCTCTTGGCCCTCAAGACTTCGAACTGGGCTTGTGTCTACCTGAATTGGACTTGGCCAAACCGGCCACATCGCCATATACCAAGAAAGATATCGAGTTTGTGGACCCTCCAGCACAAGTATCGCCGTTAATGAAAGAACTCTTTCTCAAACTCATGTCGTTGGTATTGAACCGTAAGAAGCTTATCACTTCGTACCGTACAGGGATCCAGGAACTCAAGTCCATGACCCTGTACTTGGGCTTGCCGAAAGAATGGAAACAGCCCCAGACCCAGAAACACCAGGAACAACAACAACCTCCAGAAGAACCAGTGGATCCTTCACGCGGCGAAGCGTACCACTCAAAAGTGTATTCTCCAGCAGACGAACCTGTCGTATACAATCCGTTCTACGACCCTGACTTTGAAGCCATGGGTCTCGATGGTCTTGATCCTCGTGATCGTCTCATTCTCTTTCGAACATTGATGAAATGGTCGTTGACCACCTCGGAATCGATGAAAGCACATATTCTCCAGAGCGTCCAGCAACAAGACATTCCCGGAGACAAAGATACATACTATGGCTCACGGGCGTTGCTTCGTGGGTTCACCAACGCCGAAACCACCAAGAAAGAAGCCGAAGCAAAGTTGGCGAAACGTGACGACGATGTCAAGTACTACGATCCAACATCGAACCCACTTCTCCATAGTTTCCGGATCAGACTCAACGAAGAGCTTGTGGGTGATGGAGGCTTCAAAATCGGCCGGTTCTACTTGTGTCGCATGGCATCGGAATCAACCGGTGGTTTGGCATCGGTCAAGAAGATGATGTCGACATGGGCCGGTGCTCCAAGCGAACCACCAGTACCGTTCAAGTTATATGTCCATGACGTACACCAGATGTTGATGGACTCGTTTGCGTACGAAGGACTCGAGTTCGATGCTAACGGCACGGAAATCTTATCGAGTAGTTTCCGGGTTGCTGATACCAGTGAACACTGGTACGAAGTGGCCGCGACCAGTGCAGAATTGACGCTGTTTGTGGCACATCTCGCTGGAAGATTGGGCAAGATCTCACCGTCAGCCATCGTTCATCGTCCGCTCCTCCATCTCCATGATTACTTGGACCAATTGGTGCGGTATATCCAGAAACAAGAGTCGCTTCAGCTCACCGATAAACGTAGCAGTCGTTCTAAACCAGTGCTGTACAACACACGGTCGCAGAGCCGGTACGATTCGGGCGACGAAGATGTTGTTGAAGAGTTCCATGACCAAGAAGCGAACGATGACGACGACGACTACGACTTTGATGACGGCGAATACGACGAATAGTTACATTAATAATATACATAATACCAAAATCCCTTTAGATTCTGCTTGAGCCCAACAACAAATCAATCTTTTCCTTGATAAGAGCTTCGTTCTCGATAAAGTACTCGGCTCTTCTCACCACCTCTTCGTTGTAGCCCTCGTCGCTCTTCAACGCCTTCAAGGTTTCGGACTGTGTCTCGATCCATTGGTTGATAAAAGTGACTGGATCTTGGCTCAACTCACGGTAGAACCGTTCTCTCATATGGGCATTCTGTAACGCAACTACTCCTAGCGATATTCTCGAGTTGAGTTTCTGGATCGTGACATCGGCTTTGGTCAAGTTATCAAATGCCACCTTGTTGAAGTCAAGCAACTCCTTTTGTTCCTGTGACTGGTTGGGTGGAAGCTCGATGGGAATGTCCAACACGACTTCGCCAAGAGTCGACGATTTTCTGGTATTGATTTCGTACTTGACAATAATCGCTTCCCGGGGCTTGAAGTGGGGTTGCAAGAGCTTGTACAAGTCGGTGAACTTGAAGGTATCGACACCCAACAACGCCAGTAACACATCGTCTGCTTGGACCACCACCAAGTCGTCGTCCTGGTCGTCCTGGCCGCCACGCGATGGATCGTGGGGTCCTCCCACGGTACTAGTAGCCACCGCATCGACCTTGGTGAGGGCATCGTTCTTTCTGATCAAGTTCTTGTACAACACGTACTGCCACACGAGGTAAATGAGTTCCTGCTGCGTCGATTCAAGCTTACCGGTGAATTGGGCCATAGCGTCGCTGAGTTTGAGTGTCGGTGTGTGGTGCTTGACGAGCAACGCCACCTTGGCACGGAGATTGAAGATCCCGTTCCTCTTGATGTCCAAGCCGTCGAAACTGGTGTTTTTGGCGGTAGGAGCGTCGCTGCGCCATTCAATGATGTTCAGCGTGGCTTGGAGCTGGGGATAGTCATCGTTGGGGATCAAATCGATAGAGATGGCGTTGAGAAACGTATTAAACTTGAGGTGTTCGGCTTCACTGCCACTAACATCGCTCAAGAACCGGCCTTCAACTCGAAGTGTCCATGAAGCATCGGCGTTGTCAGCACTAGGGGTCGTATGGTTGAGTTGGTGTTGCCATGGCTGGTTCTCACATGTGTTATAGATAAACACACGCAACACACCTGTTTCGCCCTTGAAGTTCATGGGATGGATGGTCTTTTGCTGGATGGCCTGGAAGTCGAGAGCCTTGCGCGATATCAAAAGGTCAACGTCGCGCTCAGCAGCCTTGAGACGCTGGTACAACGCGAGATTGGGCACTTTATCGAGGACCGCAGGCGGAATCGTGGTTTCTGTAGGCGTAAACGCAACTGTGGGCGTAGCTGCGGTGCTGGAACGAGGTTTGGCTCCCGCCTGAGGAATAGAAGGCATGTTGTTTTTCTTTAGTTGTGTTTTTTTTTCTTTTGTAGTTGTCTTTTTTCTCTTTTTTTCTCACTTTTATCAACACTTTTATCACACTTTATCATTGATGGAAACAAGAAAGGTCAAACGACGCGTGAATGCAGGCACAGCGGCGGGACCTGCGATCTTCAACCACGCGTCGCAGCTCACAAACAGTCACATGAATCTGATGCGGCGACGCAAGCGTGATTTTGTACGACGCATCAACTACGGCGCCACGTTCCTGGTAGCGGTGGGTCCGGCACTAGCGTTGTGTTACTTGTTCTGGAGCGGTGACTCGTTGGCCCCAGCAAATACCGCCACGTTATACTTTACTTGTATATACTACAACGTGACGATGTTGGCATTCACCGCAGGGTACCACAAGTACTACGCCCACAATTCGTTCAAGGTGGTATCGCCTGCCATCACCAGGTACTTTATGATATTTGGCAGTGCTGCGGGCCTTGGTTCGATCCGCTGGTGGGCCGCGTTGCACCGTGCACACCACAAACACACAAACGACACCGAGCGCGACCCGTACCTGATCAAACGCGGGTTTGTATGGGCCCACTGGGGCTGGTTGATCAAGAAACCAAAGGCAGTGGGGTTCTACGATGAGTTCGTTGAACACGAGTTTGGTGAGAATGAAGAGTTGTTGTGGCAAGACCGCGTCTACTATGTGCTTTTGATAATTACATCAATCATCATTCCAGCAGTGGTCACTAAATTCGTTTGTCACGATACACTTGTCCACGGCGTGCTTTATCCGGGAATGTTGAGGATGTTTTTGTGCCAACAATCATTGATGAGCACAGAATCAGTGTGCCACCTCAATCTCCCGGTCTCGTTCCCCAGCCAGCCGTTCAGTGATAAACACTCGGCCCACGACTGTGCCAACCCATTGGTCACCTTCTGTACATATGGCCAGGCGTACCAGAACTACCACCACGAGTTTCCCCACGATTACCGTGGCAGCTCGTCTGCATTGGCTTACGATCCCACCAAGTGGTTCCTCTGGATACTAGACCGCTTGGGGTTGGTGGAACATCTCGGTCGTACCCCAGAAAACTTGATTGTCCAGCTCCAGATCCAACAACAACAACATGTCATTAATCGCATGAAGAGCCAGCTAAACTGGGGCACACCCATCTCCAAACTCCCGGTCATCACCACCAAGGACTTTAATCGCATTCTCTCCTTGGACTCAAACAAAGATAGAACTTATATCGTCATCCAAAACATCATTCACGACATCACGCCGTTCATCGACCAGCATCCGGGCGGCGTGCCGCTCCTCACAGCATCCCACGGCAAGGACGCTACTAAGGCGTTTTTTGGCGGGGTCTACGGTCATCTGACAGCAGCTATCAACCTCCTTGCCACAATGCGTATCGGCAGGCTCGACGTGGGCAACGACGAAGAAGTCTGGCGCCGCGTGGCACACGAGGAAAGCAACGTCTCTGACTCCCAACAGGGAAACTACCGGTCAGCTGAAGCAGCATAATGTATATTACTCAATGCATGTCAAATTCAACACTAGTGACTTGGTACTATTCTTGAGATCCTTTAGCTTATTTTCCACTTCGTCCTTCTTGATACCCAAGCATTCAACTTCTGAGAGTATAGTTGAAATTGTGTCTAAAGTAGATGTTCTCGTAGCTAGTTTTATCCCTAGATTAACAACACTGGATTTAGAAATTTCTGTCATTTGTTCAGCAAGCAACAATAATGCTAATATGTAGGGAATATAATGAAACTTTACATTAAAAATTTCTTGGATTGTACTGAAAGATACCAACATTGCTTGAAACAGTGGGATTCGCATATTTTCAGTCTTGAAGATATGGTTGCAGAATAGTAGGACACAAATACATGTTGTAATCTTCTGTTTCAACTTTGTAACGCCAGTCACACTATCACCAACTCGTTCGATATACGCAGAATAAAATAATGCAATATTCCAGCGATCTCTTTCCCAACCAGCGTCCTCACGTCTCGCCCCAACTTTCAAAAGATTATCAAGCTTTGTCTTATAATTATTTTCATATGGTCGGACTGCCGTATCAAATTCATTTTCAATTTGTAAAAGTAAAAGCTTCTCTTTGTTGCTGCAATTAGTATTGGGCTAATTGTTCTTTCGATCACTTACTCATTGTCTACCTCAGGCTGAATTTCTTCAGAAAGGCTCATTTGCTGTTTTTATCTTAGCTGGGAAGTTCTTTATATATTATTTGCAGCAATTACGAACAATAGAAATTCCAAACAATAAAATGTTGCACATGTCAAGTATCAGACAATTTTCTACATTGTTTATAGTGCAGACTTTTAAATTTTTGTTTTCCTTAAATCACACATTTCTAGAATCAGAACAGTTCTTACAAAAGAGGTATTTTTCAGAATATATTATAATTTCAAAAACTCTCCATATGTTCCCAGATTTAACTAACCTTTATTGCTCTGAGTTTTTATTCCCAAGTTCTTGATTTGTGGAATTTCTGCCATGATGTCCATTATATTTCATGGAATTGCGCGAGGAATTCTCAGCGAATACAGCAAGCATGTAATGTATATTGGTGCCTAAAACATCCCTAATTTATTGTGGAGTTATCACTTATTGTAATGGTAATTTCAGGGTCAAATTCTGTTAGATAATGGAAATTGGCTAGAATGATAATTGTACAAACTTTTAATCATGTCTTTCACCTGTGACGAATGTAATATTCCAAAGGTCTCGTCAATGTCAGTGAAATATCAAGTAAAAAATATGAATAAATCTTTTTGCTTCATGTTCGGTTAAAAGAACTGCCTCCTTAGATTGTCTCACTTCTGTCCCTTGGTACATAATTTTCCTAACTTAATTTCTTTCCCAACAATTTTCTTTTAAAATGACTTCATTGTTGTTGCTATAAGTATTGAATTAATTTGTAATAGGATCACCTATCCCAGTTCGCAAGTTGAATTTAAGCGAATAATTCTGGAATATTTACTTATTGTCTAAACTACACAACTGTAAAACTGAAATAGTTTTTGCAACCGTCAGCAGCCAAGGTAAAAATTTACCAGTGGTAACAAGATACAAGAAAGCTCAAGCCTAATATCTAATTCACAATAAAAACTTAAAATGATCCCTTTTCCTAAATTATCTTGCACGTCACCTAACACGATCGTCTATCGAAAGCTTACATTCTGAGTCAATCAGTAGGAGAAGCACATTTAATATATTACGCGATAACTGAAAATAAAAGAAAGCAATATTTACGACAACTTAAAAGTTTCCCATGTACTCTGAATGGATTTCATTTTTGTCTGAAGTTCATCATTGTTGGTTCCAAGAATTTCAAACTCAGAAACTAAAAGACTTATTGCAACTTTTTCAATTATTCTCAAAGTTAGAAAGGTCCGATTGTCCTTTTTAGCATTTTCAATTAATGTCTCAGTAAACGTCATCATGGCCTTCAAGTAAGCCATGTAATGGTGATCTGTTTTATACGTAAGGTTTTCTTTGTAAAAAAGAGAATCACTGAATTTTCTTTCGATATCATCAGGGGACACAATTACTTGTTCGATTGTTGAGTCCGTAGAAATTTCATTATAACTAACAAAGAAGGGATTGATAAAAATTAAATAAATGGTTTTTTCCCAAACTTTGTCTCTTAGTGTTAGAACTCTTTCAATGTCAAACTGGCTGAAACGGTTCATGATGTCAGCAAAAATTGATAATATTTTTGCTAGAAAGTCACTTGAATCATTTGGTGGTTAAATTAAACTCCCCCTTTCCTCAAGTTCTAGTTCCATTCTTCTCATTTTCTGTCTAATTCGATTTCAATACGTGAAATATCAACATCATGTTTTTAGCTATGGTTAGTTAATGAGCACAATAATTAATAATACACTTACTCGTTGTCAATAAAACTCTTTATTTCAACAAGATGGTACGTCATATGAAAAAATAGTGTCAGTTATAGGAGAAGAAATGATTTAGTATATATTATAACGAAACGCCTTCTCTTAAATACTTAAAGATAGACCAGTAACTCACTTTCAAGCCGCTACTTTGTTTGGTTCAACAATGGCTAGCAATTGTTCAATAATTCAGCATTCTTTATCCTAATTAAGAGCCATTGCTTGTGGCAATATGAGTATTCTTACATCATTACTACCCAAATTTATTTCATAATATACTAATCCATCCCTGAAATTCACTGACCACCTGAAACTACGCAGTTCACTATGATTATATCTCATTTTTTTAATTAAGTTACTGAGAAATGCAGTAGAAGAGCAGCTTTGTTCATTACTAGAAATCATTTCTCTATTTACCATCAATGCTGTTAACTCTCAGGTTAATTTCATCATTCAGCAAACTTAGATTTTTAAATTCAGAGACAATGAATCCTACTATCGCTTGGTCATGTCTGTACGGAGCTGGAAAATAATAACAACATACCTTTTTGAAATTTACAGTATCAGTTAAAGTTTCTCCAAACAGCAACAATGCTTTTAAGTAGGTCACCTCTTTTTTGAAAAATGAAAAAGCCTCTTTATCGAGATTAAGCTTGTCACAATCACCTTTTCCGAGCATAGTTCGGATGTCAGATAAAGATAAAATCACCAGTTTGAATGATAAATGATGAAATTTGCCATCCCTGTTCAAAAGATAATGTTGCACTAAAATCAAGTAAATGGTTCTTTCCCTGACCGTGTCTCTCAATTTTGAAGCTTTTCCAATGCTAAAATTATCCAAACAGAACATTTTTTATCGGTAAATGAAGTTAAAATTACATCTGTAAAATTATCTGAGCTTGTTTCTTCTGATCCTTTATGATTTAACTGTTCTTTAAACTTCATTATCATTGTCACAAATTCATTTTGGAAGTCTTTCTCAATTCGTGAAAGATCAACATCAGATTTTTTACTACAGTTAGTAAATAAGCCCAATGAATTAGAGAAAATACTTACTCCTGATCAATGGCTTTCCAAATAGGTTCGAGTAACTCCAGAATCTTGAATTAATTACCATTTTATTTGAGTAACTCATGTTCTTTATATACTCTTCGTTAGTACAATGTGATAATTGAAGCAAATAATTTGAACGAGAGTCATTACAGGGCTACCTTGCAATATAAATACTTTATTTTTTGGATTGTATCATCTCTGTTTTAGTTCTGGAAGACTTCAGTTGTTAGGGAATCATTGGATTCTACCGAATTCAGTGCTGGGGGGACATTAAAGCTTAATCAAGAAAGAACAAATCATTTAAAACGACAAAACACTAAATAACTAAAACAATTATGGATAACCAGAAGCATCTTTATCCTCGTTATCCTGGACAGCATTGTCATCCAGGATAGCATTTAATTTCATTTGAATTAAATGAATCTTCTTATCGAGCTCAACGTCCTTTGTCCTAAAGCTTTCTAATACAGAAAAAATCATCTTGGCTGCTTCCATACCGTACGCAGCTGGGAGATAGTTTGCATTCTCTTGAACAGTATAAATCAACAACTCTTCAAACGAAACCAAGGCAAGCAAGTAGGTGAATGGAGTGACCTTTGTATGTAAAAAGATCTCAATATCACCTGGAGACTTGATAACATTGGTGATTCTTGGAGAGTTGAGTCCTTGCTTAGCATAATTAACATAGTGATCGTTAAGTAGTAAGAATATGGTACACTTCTGAATTTTGGTCAACAATGTTTTAACATTGCAATTGAGTTTATGGAGCCGTTCGCTAAAATCAAAGAATTGCTCTAAAATTCTCCTTAATCCAAATTTTCTTACTCTCTTGTATCCAACTGTATTTCCACGTGTAACATCCTCTAGCATATACTGAGCTCCAGTTTCTCTATCTTTGAATTCATTGTCGAAATGTTTTTCAATTCGTGAAAGAACACGTACATTTTTTTCACTAATGTTAGTAAGTCGATGCTACAATTGTTTCTAGTACATACTCCTCGTCGATGGTGTTTCTTAAGTCATCAAGAATGTCCGACATTTTGATATACTGACTATTTTATTTCGAGAGTTGGTTCTTTTATACCATTTGCAGCCGGTAAAAACGTATAAGATTTATCAAAATTACCACGAGAAATTTCATGCCAAAACATTGTTTTTCACGCCTTTTTTATTGTTAGTGTTTTAGATATTCTCGTTGGTGTTTTAGAGTATCGTCATATTGGTGCTGCTACACAGTAAAAATAAGTGAAGAACTACACGAAATTATAAAACATCAATGATAGAATATCTTCCACGGAAAAGACTCGATTAACCAGCAGCAAAAGTAGTATAAGATGAGAAATAGGTTGCAAATTATTGATCTAGAACTGGTTGCAACACTTTTCTTCAAGCCTGTATATAATCTGTCTGGTATCGAGACTTTTTTCAAGTAACACAAAATCTTGTGAATTAGTTAAGTGCTATGACGACCCCGATCCTTTTCCATGTGCGTGATTATCGCGGGGCTACAGTTGAAGACTTGGATATCAAGCCAGCAATCTCGATCAATCCCGTGACAAGGCTTCGAGAAGCGTTGGAGATTGCGTACGAGAACGAGTTTACGTATTTGCCTGTGATCCACGAAGCCAACCGTAAGTTGTTGGGGGTGTTGAATGTCGAAGAACTTAGTAACATTGCGGCCATTGCTGGCGACGAGGTCCGTAAACACATGTTCTGGTTCCATCAGGCAGCAAGAACAAAGTACGACGAGGAACACACCCAGCCTTCACATACCAAGACATCGTTGACTGCGACTATCATGAAACCCACGGGCTCGTTTTCCAACGGCAAGAAGTATACTGTGTTGACCCCATTGACCCCGTTGGAAGAACTTGCCCAGTTCTTTAATGATGGTCAGTTTTTTGCCATCATCACCAACCAGAAAGGAAACTTTGTCTACGGCGTAGCTACGCCTGAAGACTTGATTCGGTACGAGAACTCAAGACCGAGACTTTAGTTATGTTACGTTACGTTACGTCTTATTTTGTAAAAATACACTTACTATTGGGGAATTTCCAACACCAACTTGGCAGTGGTGCTTCTTGATTCCAAGTCCTTAGCAGCCTGGACGTAGTCCAGCAATGGGTACGTTCTGGAGATCTCGAACTTGAGTTCACCAGAATCGAGCAACTTGAAGAGAAGTTTGGAGTAGTGGTCCCATTCTTCAGTAGCCGTGATGTAGTTCATAAGGGTTGGTCTGAGAAGCTTGATGTTGGTTCTGGATAAGATTCCAATGGTGACAGGAGGCACCAATCCCGAAGCATTACCGTACGAAACCAAAGTTCCCTTTCTGGCCACGGCTTGGAACGAGGTATCAAACGTATCTTTTCCGATCGAGTCAAACGAAGCAGCAACACCAACACCACCCGTGATTTCCTTGACTCTGGCAAGAACATCTTCGGTCTTGACATTAATGGTGAACTCGGCTCCGAGCAGCTTGGCATCGGCAAGCTTTTCTGGCGACGACGACACAGCAATAACACGAGCGCCTCTCTGGTTAACCAACTGGACAAGGAGTCTGCCCACACCACCGGCAGCAGCCCAAACAAGGATGAATTCGCCCTTTTTGACGTAATGGGCCTCGTCGATAAATGTCAATGCGGTTAAACCTTGAATAAGAACTGCTCCGTACGTCTTCAATTGTTCATCGGTAGCTGAATCAGCCACTTTGGCTACCTGGACAGTAGCCTCGCTGATCTTGGTGTATTGAGCAAACGTAGCACCATGTAAGTAAACCACCTTGTCACCCACCTTGTACTTGGTGACTGCCTCGCCTACTGCAGCCACCACTCCACTGGCTTCTCTGCCAAAGACATAGTTGGGCAATTGGGTTGGATACTCGCCCTTTCTAAAGTAGGCCTCGATAAAGTTGATTCCAGCATACTTGTTCTTGATGATGACATCGGTGGGTCCGGTGATCTGAGGAGTCTCGAGATCGGTATACTTGATGACATCGTAGTCAGCACTGTTTTCGTTGATAAGAACGACTTTCTGGGTTTTTGGAATAGACATTAGGAGATTGGTTGTGGAATGGGTTTGGTAGACGGGAATTGGTGCTATATATCGAAAACTATGCTGACAAATCGTGGAGGGGAGACAGATGCACGGTTTGTAATCATTCGCCCAATGTGGCTCGACACCCGTCGTAACCACCACCGTTTTTGGCCTGCACACACTTGTACTGGGGGGAGGACCCTGGTTGTAACCAATCACGTGTGCGCACTCGTACTCATTTTAACTTTCTTGGAAACCCGGGAACTTTTTCGCGCCGGCTTCCGGAGCACATTGTGTTCGCGGCCGCTAGCCGCGAGTAACCGTTCCACCTTATCGCCGTGACGTACATTCTTTTGTACACCAGTGGCATCTTCCTTGAAAGCATAAGCCACACCAATCCGTGAGTTCATCAAGATCGTTCCATTCATCTTGTCAATGACAGAATCGGCCACGCCAAAATCGTCATACGTCAAGAACCCGTAGCCTTTACTCACTGCCTCCGTCCCATCACCGTCAGTGCCTGTGCCTCGTACAATCACGGGAGCTCGGATCAAACGGCCAAACTTCGAAAACGTCTCTCGAAGAAACTGTTCATCGATCAACGGATTGAGATTGTTCACAAACAACTTGGCCCCAATGTCCACATAGTCAGGATGGAGCAAGCTGCCAGAAGTACTCGTACCCGTACTCTTCTGGTCCGCCTTCTTAAGACGAAGCGTTTTGCCATACAACCTCACTCCACGAAGCACATCTGCAGTATACTCAGCATCTTCAACGGTCCGGAACTCTACGAACCCAAAGCCTTGGTGTGTTTTCAAAAGCCGATCTTTCGGCATGTTGAGCGACTTGACAGGCGCAAACTGCACAAAAAGCTCATACATCAATTCTTCTGTCACTTGCTCATCCAAATTTCCAAAATATAACGTCGCTCGCTGGTTCCGCTCCTCCTCTCCTGTTCTTTTATACGTAGCCATCGCTGTAGTTGTTTCTCATCGCCGCAGAATCACTTTCATTTATCAAAGTCGTGTGATTACCATAAATAATCTTTTTTGCAGCCATAATCAATTGACTTTCTATATATCGTTCATAACTTCATTAGGTGGTTTCGACGATGCTTCTTCCGGTTCAGAATCACTAGAAGAATTGTCAGTGTCAGATCCATCGCTGGAAGAATCACTTGAATCGCTCGAATCGCTCGAATCGCTTGAATCTTCAACGGTTTGGTACGCTTCCTTTTCACTCACACAAACTTCGCCCATCAGATCAGTTCCACTTATATATATCGTGGGAAACTCAAGCACGATCTTATTCTTAAGTACAGCAGAAATTGTCTGTTCCTTATCAACAGGAATCACCGATAGTTGGGTCTTGTTTCTGCTCACAGCATTTTCCAAATAAAACATCAATGTGTTTTTATCGATACTGCCAGGATCGCTCTTGTTCAAGAGATTAAGTGGCACAGCATCCTTCAACACCAAATGCTCCTTGAGTCTATAACTCACAAACCGGGCCACTTCCTGCCGTTTTGCATCCAAATAAACCCATTCCACCGTCCACACAAACGTGCTCAGTTTCTTATCGTAGCCGGTTTTGTTGGTATTGGCCCGGTCCATCCCAGGAGGTAACTGGATCACCAACGTATTTTCTCGCTTGATCACAGTTGTTGGATCTTGTGGATACAGACTCGATACCACGCTCAAACGATGATCCACAGCAGTATCTGGTTTCGTCCGTTTCTGGCGCTGCTGCTGGTTCTGGTTCCCCACAAAACTTCGCTTAAACATATTTTTGGCATTACTTTTGGTATCCATCTTTCCCAACTCAATGGACCGGTCCACATTTAGAAGGAAATTATAGTCACGGTTGAGATGCATCTCATTGTTGGTCAATTCTTGCCGAGAAACAAACTTGGTCTTGTCAACTATTCCCGTACAATCAGTCTGTTTCTTGTGTCTTCGTACACACTCAATGCAACAAGTACGCGCACCACAGGCAGGACACGTATACTTGAAGTTGTTGATGTGACAGATGGTACATAATCCCTTTTCGTCCTCCATCACCTATGGTTACAAATGATGGGCATCGCACGGTTAATTTACGCTTAAAACCAGTCTTGGTTTTACCACTATCAGCGTAAATATCTGCACGCAACATAATGGGGCCAAATTTTTCAACCAAAAAGAGTTAACAATTTTGGCAAGAAACACAGGGATGTTCTCCGTTATCAAAAGAGACCTTGTGGCAGCCAGACCTAACTTGGTCAGGTTTGCTTCGAAGAAACGGAAACAAAGAGTTCCGGAAAAAATTCCAGTGCAGCTCTTGCAGGATGTTGTTGACTTGGGAGTCCAAGGCGAAATAATAAGAGTCAGACCAGCATACATGCGTAACTTCTTGCACGCAGACAACCGTGCTGCGTATATCTTAAAGGGCCAAGGTCCCCGGATTCCTGTAGTTGAAAGAGCTCACATTGAAGTTGAGAAGGAAGCTAAGGTGGAAGAATCGGTGGTAGAAGATGTGGTGAAAACACCAGAGGTGGCCAAGGCACCTGCTGCCGGCTCGATGTCGTTGGATGAGTTGTCGTCGCTCTTTAAGACCATGAGATCGGCCAAGTCACGTAAGGAAATCCCGGTTGATGGTGAACAGATCATCACTGCCAGTGCCGAAACGAACTTTTCGTTGGCTGAATTGAAGGAAGCCATTCCCTCCGTACACACAATTGTCTTGAACGAGACAGTCAAGTTACCGATAACCAAAGATCATTTGTCGTCGATTGTGTTTGAGTTGACTGGAGTTCAAGTTCCTGTATCTGCATTCAAGCTTTCGAAACATGCTGACTCCAAGGCACTTGTGAGTGAAATCACCGAAACCGGTAGATTCAAGTGGATCATCTCGTCACCTGTTGAACAACCAGCACTTCAAAAGACGTTAGTGGTGAAGAATGAGTAGATCTTAAATATGTATATAAAAAGGTGTAAATAATTGTCGTGCGACAAGATAATACGAAAATATTGTACTTAATGGTGAACCTTCAATATAGCGCTGCCAAGTCATCGAGGATCACGAAACGAACGATTGGTGTATCTCCCGTGCAGAAGATCAAGCAGCAGCTCAAAAAAAAGAATGGAAATGGGTTTGGTTCGGTTCTTAAACAGGCTCGTACCACTGCAAAACCAGTTGAAGAAGAACGACTAGTGGTGCTTGACTACAACGTACAGCTTGACTATCAGCTCAATACAACCGACGATATAATGGCCGCAATCGATATCATACTAAATAACCAGTGGGCAGAGTCAAATGTGTTACATTCGCGATATCATCTGATACCCCACAAACAAGATAAGGAGAACACGATGGAGATGCTTGTGTTTCTGTTGCATGGCATAGCCCAGGCAGCCAAAGCAGATGCTATGAAGTATCGGATGTACCAGTTTCCGCCAGGACTCCTTACCACGGCGCAGCTCTATTCGGTTTATGAGCAACAGGGCCATACGTTTGTTGATAGAAGTGTAGAGCTTCGGATCCGACAAGGCCAGTTGCGGAAGTTCGTCATCACCAACGCATCACCGGTGATTCTGCACTCGACTAAACGGTACCAGCTGGGCAAAGTGACGTATGGGTTTGAGAATGTTGAAGTTTTGGCCAAGGCAACAACTTATTATGCCTTGATTGAGGCTGAGATCAAGAAACTAGATCACCACAGGCATGCTGTACAAGTAAATGCTCTTGTCAAGTTCAAAAAGTACGTGGTTGATCATCCTACATCGTTGTTCATCGACAGTAGCGAGCTGTTTGATCAGCAGGAAGTATCGACACTCGTTTCTTGTGGACTAGTAACACTAACATCCAATCACTTGAACGAAATCGAAGCTCACCAGTACTCGATCTCGTATCCTGCCTGCGGTACGTTTCTTAAGCTCATCAATTCAGGCAGAGTATGGTTGGTGAAGCTCTTGAGCAAAGGTAAATATAAAGAAGTGTTGGAAGAAAGCTTGTACAATAAATGGGAAGGCATCAACGTCAATGGTGACTCCAAGATGAACAATTTCCGCAAACCGTTTTACGGATTTGATTTGATGTGGATCTTGGCCGATGCTTTAGGATCTGGGATTATCGAAGTGTTTAATACGCCAGTAGGACGTGGTTGGAGATTAACGGGTAAAATATAAAAGGAAAAAGTATACACACACACAATTACATTCTAACCTTGCTCTTCTTTTGTTGTTTCCGGGCTCTCTTTTCAGCAGCCTTCTTTTCCAACTTGGCTTGTTCTTCAGATGGTAAGTTTCTTAATCTTTCTCTTTCGGCCTTTCTTTGCTTAGCCTTTTCAGCAGCCAACTCTTCCTGCTTGATTTCTTCAAAGATCTTCTTGAGCTTAGCAACTTCGGCTTCTCTGGTCTTGACAATCTTCTTTAAGGCTTCTGGTCTAAAAGTGATTTCCTTGCTGGCCAACTTGTCGACCAACGAAAAGATGGCATCAAAGATCTTGCTCAATTGCTTTAAGTTGTCCTTGTTGGTGGTCAAGTGAGTAGAAACAATGATTCTTCTACGAGGAGCCAATTCATCGATGGTTTCTGGTCTTTCAATGGCTTGATCGGTAACAGCAAGGAATCTCACAAACGAAGCAGCTTGAACAGATAAGGCATCCTTCAATTCGGGAGTGGTGATCTTTTCTTGGAACTCGTTTGCTTCACTCATGTACACAAACGAGTCTGGCAAGTTAGGCGAGTCAGATGTCTTGGTCAACGATAAGTAATAGTTGAACTTTCTGAAGTCGTTCATTCCGATCTTGGAAGCAATGGCAGCAATAAAGTTATCGTATTGAGCCTCATGGTGAGGATAAATGATAAAGTCGACTCTGTCCGAAGGTGTCTGGACACTGTCAGTGAAAAAGGAAAGCACCCACTCCAACAAGTAGAGGAAGCAGTTCTGTCTTGGTTGTAACTTGAACGTGATGTTAACCTTGGCAATGTTGTCTCTACCCGAAGCATAAGATGAAAAGTTTTCCGAGCTGTCCTTGATGTAGAGTTTTTCAGGTGTGACTCCGAACTGGAAGAAGTTGGCCTTGAATGTTTCTTCCAAGCCCTTCAAGTACTTGGTGACTTGCGATTGGTTGTAGACATCACCGATCTTGTACAAAGCAATAAACACAACGGTGAATCCAAGAACAATAAGTTCCAATCTCCAGTCGTTCAAAAGAATACGCTGAAAAATTGTCATACTGTTCAATTCATCCAAGGAATAAGAAGCATAAGGACGAGAGCTGATGTTAGTAAACCAAATGCATATCAGAATAAATCGATGGTAACTTACGTTTCGGCCATAGCAGTGGCAGCTACAAGTGCTGACGAGAAGAACGCCGTGATCATTGGTGGACGTAAGTAGTAGATGATGAAAAATTCGACGATCTTCGCCGCGTCCTGCAGAATATCCCGCCACACATAAAGCTGAAGAAGCTAAAGACCTGAAGAAGCTAAAGAAGCTGATAAAAGCTGAAAACAGTGAAAGAAGTAGAATGTTCATAACAATACAATGGTGACAATACGTTTTATCTTTATTCCTATTTTTCTAATGTTTAGATCTCTTATTTCCCTGGTCTTCTTGTTTGAACTGAGTCAATCCTTCGTGAACAGCATCACGAACCAAATCTCTTAAAGCTTCTTCGGGGTTTTCACTATTCAAAACCGCTTCGATTTTCTTACGTCTTGTTTCCAACTCTTCAGGACTTAATTTTTCAGCCTCATCGGGTTCCATCGAGTATCTGATTTCATGGCCATCGATGGTTCCTGGAGCCGGTAACGAGGCAATGAACGTATCTGACTCGTTATCGTGAGCCAATGTATTCAAGTATGTCACCACGTCAAGAAACTCGCCGTCGTCTTCGATGTATTGTGCTGGAGTCATGCCATCGCTATTCTTGATCTTGACGTCAGCCTTCAACTCTTCTACAAGATACTTGGCTGTAGCCACGTCTTCAACATGATGTAATGGTGTGTCTCCCTCGTTGTCCTGGACATTGATATTGCCATGTTTCTCGACCACCAAGTACTCAAGCAAGTCGCGATGACCATACGAAGCAGCAGCGTGGATCGGAGTGTATCCATTAGGATCCTTTGTATCGGGACCAAAGTCACCAGAATCAATAAACGACTCTACCACGTTCCGTTGGTTATCTGCCGCAGCAACCCAGATATTCATACTAGTTATATAGACTTATAAGCGAGAGAGAGAGTGCGAATGCGAAAATTTTAACAACGATGGTTGAACTTGAACTCTCACCAAAAGAGAAGTTGAGTGGGTTTGAATGGTGGAGACGGTCGCTTCAGTACCGTACGGGCCTTGGGCTTGATGATAGTGAAAAGAAACAGTTTGAGTACGATTATCAGCATCGGAACCAGAACGATGCTGGAGACTGTGCTAGTTGTAGCGAGTATCGTGACTGGATGCTCCAGTACTCGCCGCTGGTGCGGTTCATGATGGATCACGTCAATAAGTTGACTCCGTCGTCCAATGGCGTGGGTAAACACAATATCGTGTGTGCTCCCTGTGATGACCAGAAAGGTGGAGGATTCCATCCTGACGGAGGGATTTTGTTGTGTTCCAATTGGCTCCGGACCAAATGGCAGGTGGAAGATGTGTTGACGCACGAATTGGTGCATGCATACGATTATCTCAAGTTCGATGTGGATCTTACCAACTTGAAACATCATGCATGCACGGAGATCCGGGCCCTGATGTTGAGTGGCGAGTGTCGCATGTTCAACGAGATCCAGAGAACAGGCATGGCCAACTTTGGCACCAAGTTCCAGGCGTGTGTCCGGCGCCGGGCGATTTTGTCGGTCTCGGCGAATCCGCACTGTACCGATGCCGACGAAGCATCGAAGGTGGTCGATATGGTCTGGAACTCCTGTTTCAACGATACACGGCCTTTCGAACGGATCTACCGCTGAATGACCTGACCCTGACGCTGACCTTGACAGGGCTTGGCATCTAAAAGGTAACTTTAAAATGGAACCACCAGCCGCAAGTTCCTTCCGTCGGTAGCGGTGCCGAATCTTTTTTCCGCCTTGAGCGCATGCCTCGTGCCTGTCGCTCGCTACTGACATATTCCAGAACCGGGTCTAATCTAACGGTCTGCACGGTTGACTTTAGGTCAGGGCGGTGGCCGCACTCGCTTTATTGCTACCGCCAATACATTCAATTAAATTAAATTAAATTAAATTATAAATATACATATATTAATGGCAGCAACCGCTGTTTCCAGTGCCCATCAATGTCTCAAAACTCCATAGCCCAGAACTTAAGCGTCATTGCTGACCGCAACGCAGGCAACCGCCGCTCTCTCGTCCTCGATAACGATTACGACTCATCGTCGTCCTCCATCTTATCCCTGACTTCTACTACAGACCCAGAACATGAAGATGGTTTGCTTAGACACCGCTCTCCAACCCTCAATGGGACCACAATGGTTCTACCAGACGGCGAAACCCCCGCAGTCATCACCAAAAGCCACCCACAACTCCTTACAGAATTGAGCCGCTCGTTCCCTCAAAGAATCAACAAGAAACAAAAGAAATCTTCTGAAAAGGATTCAAAGGACGACAACGAAGACTTGCCAAACAAGTACGTATCGAGATTCGCCGACGTCAAGTTCCATATCGAATCTTGTACCTTTTTCGATGCTCAAAACTTTAAGGAATCCGATGGACTCGGCATCTATGTCTTTTTCTGGTTGGCCACGGGCTTTTTCATCATGAATAATCTTGTTCACTACTACTTTGATGCTCCCAAGGCGTTGTGGAACTGGCCCATTATCGCCATTCTTCGCCGTGACTTGTTTAAAGTTGCTCTCACCGATTTAGCCATGTACTTGAGCACGTACTTTCTGGTTTTTATCCAAAAGAATATCCGCCGTGGCTACTATACTTGGTCTGAAGTAGGCTGGATTGTTCAGAGTGTATACCAGGTGCTTTTCTTGTGGTTCTGGCTTGTATTTGCTTCAGAAAAGGTGATGAATTTCCCCTGGATCGCCAAGGTGTTTTTGGCATTGCACAGCTTTGTCTTTCTTATGAAAATGCACTCGTACAGTTTCTACAACGGCTACCTCTGGCGGATCTACCGTGAATTACAGTACAGTGTGGGATATTTAAAAAAACTCGACGACGCCCCGGAAATAGATGTACCGGAAGGTTTCAACCGACAAGAAGTCCGGAAATCCTTGGAAGAAAGTATTGAGTTCTGTAAGTTTGAACTCGAGTACCAGGCGGCAGCCACAACGTACGAGCTGAAGGACGGTAACCAGACGCACTCTGAGGGGTACCGTTTCCCCAAAAATATTACGGTTTGGAACTATTTTGAATATTCGATGTACCCCACCGTTGTCTATACCCTCAACTTCCCTAGAACTGTGCGCATCCGTTGGTCCTACGTGTTTGAAAAGGTGTGTGGGGTTTTTGGAATCATCTTCTTGATGATTATCGTGGCCCAGAAATATATGTATCCGCTTGTGATGCGGACCAAGGAGGTGAGACAGCTTCCCATTGGCGAAAGGTCTACGGAATACTTGTTCATATTGCTTGATATGATTCCTCCGTTTATCATGCAATACTTGTTTACGTTCTATTTGATCTGGGATGCCATTCTTAATTCCATAGCCGAATTGAGTCAGTTTGCTGATCGTGACTTCTATGGGCCTTGGTGGTCATGTACCGATTGGTCTGAGTTCAGCAGGATTTGGAACCGGCCTGTGTACAAGTTTTTGTTGCGTCATGTATACCACTCTTCCATCAGTGCCTTCAATTTAAACAAGGGCCAGGCGGCGGCCGTGACGTTTATTATCTCGAGTATTGTGCATGAATTGGTTATGTACGTAATTTTTGGGACGTTGCGGGGATACCTCCTTTTGCTCCAGATGTCACAGCTTCCCTTGATTATGATTAGTCGGACCAAGTTTATGAGAAACAAGAAAACTTTAGGAAATGTTATTTGTTGGTTTGGCTTTATTTCTGGGCCCTCCATGATATGTACATTGTACTTGATCTTCTGAATCTCCTATTAGAGAACAACGCGCTATATACCTATTATTATTATTATATTATTAGATTATGAACCATAAACGAATGGATAAAAAGGCGGGAAAAAAAAAACGAGGGTTCCATAACTAATTGCCAAATGCGGTAATTTTTGGTTCGTATATTAATTACCAGAATCATCATTTTTTTTCTGTTTGGGTTTGTGGGGAAGAGGCTCATGGAACATCGTTCGGGAGGAATGGGGAAGCCCCAGCAACATATATAACAAAATAAATCCCCCATCGTAAAAGTTCTCCATCAACAATTAAATAAATCAAAGAAAGGAAAATGGCCCGCCCGGAAGGCACATACAACGGAACCACCTCGGCTGTTCTGGGGGTGGTAAGTCTCGTGATGAGTCTTAATAACGGAGCAGACGCAGGTACTGGTGTCAGTCACTTGGTGGAATTTTGTCATAATTTGGCAGGTCCGAAAATTCCTGATGTCATCACCATATATGTGCTTTCTCGTCAGAACACTGTGTTTGGTAACTCGCCCGATCATTCGGATGTAGCACCATCCATCATATTTTGTGTTTGTTTTGCAATCATTTGTTTCTTCCATACGCTTATTTTTATTATCAACCAGAGTCGTGGCCATCACTTTTATCTTTCACTTGCATGGATCCTTTATAGTCTAATGAGAGTGATTGGGTTTGCTCTTCGTGCTGCATGGGCAGATAATCAAACCATGGTCAGTGTGGCCTTGACCAGTGAATTGTTTTTGATTTTCCCTTCGATTATCATCGTGTCGATTAATTTGGTATATACCCAACGTCTTTTCACATGGAGACATCCAGTGGGTGGTTCGAGAAAACTCTTTTGGGGTTTCATGATCCAATCATACGTCATGGTCATTGTCTTTTTGGGAATCACTATCATGGCTTCGTTTGTTCCATATTTATGGTACTTGAACCACCACACTTACCGTGCCTACCAGGACGTGGTTAAGATGACTACAATCACCGTGTTGACGTTTACAATCACTTCGCTTTGTTTGATTGCTTTATCGTGGTGGTCCCCAACCAAGAAGGATGAAAGTTTGTACACTTTCCAACCGTGGTGGATCGAATCCTTCAGTCCGTTTTATTTTGTCAAGGCTGGAGCAGCTCAGGAAGCTGCCGAGACTTTCATGAAAAGAAACAGTAACCATCGTCATGCCACGCGAGTCATTGCCGCAACCCACCACCACTACAATATGGTGGAAGGATTGACCAACGAAAGAGGAACACTCAAGCACAATATCTCGTATATGCTTATTATCGTGTCGACAGTACTTATTTTTATTGGTGGGGTATTACGTGCGGTTGCTGCTTTCCTTTCCGAAGAAAAATGGAACGAAAACCTTGTGTCTCGGCCGGTAGCCATGTACATCTGTTGGGGGTTGTTTGAGGTGATTATCAACGTGTTGTACATTGGGTTCCGGTCTGATTTGCGGTTCTACAGACCCGATAGACTTCCTCACAAGGTTAGAGCTATTATCACGGCTCAACAAACCCTTCCTGTTTCAGACAATGAGGAAGGTGAAGACGAAGAAGCATATGCAAAACTGGGTGACTACCCCCATTCCGACTCATTCATTAATAATTATACTAATAGTCATCATAGCGACCACAGCGAGTTACAGTTTCAGTCACGCCAGTCGTCCAATACGCCACTGCGTCGTCCACCACCACCAACAGAAACACCACCATATCCCGTGGATCTTAAACATGGTCGAGATTATGGTGATGCTCTGTCGGACTTCAACTTTTAAGAACCCATTACCCAATCGGGAAAGCTGCGATATTTTAGTATATAATTATGGCATTGTGCAGGACGATAAGCCCCAAAAAATTTTATTTAACAAAACTAAAAAAAAAAAATTTTCAGTGATTTGGAAAAAGATTTGTATAAATACTGGGTATGGTTCCGTGCCCCATTATAAAATTATTGTAGGAAAAAAAAAAGACATGGCTGTTGAGTTAACACATCCTGCGATTAAGGACGGCTGGTTTGCTGAGATTTCAAACACGATGTGGCCTGGGCAGGCGATGTCATTGAGAGTTGAAAAGATTTTGCACGTTGAGCAGTCCAAGTATCAAGACGTTTTGGTGTTCAAGTCGACTGACTACGGCAATGTTTTGGTTTTGGATAACTGTATCCAAGTGACTGAACGTGATGAGTTCAGTTATCAAGAAATGATTGCTCACTTGGCCATGAACTCTCATCCCAACCCCAAGAAGGCGTTGGTTATTGGTGGTGGTGACGGAGGTGTTTTGAGAGAAATCTTGAAGCACGACTCCATTGAAGAAGCCTGGTTGTGTGACATTGATGAGGCTGTCATTCGTGTTTCGAAGGAGTACTTGCCAGAAATGTCCAAGGCCTACTCCGACCCTCGGGTTAAAATCCATATTGGAGACGGGTTCAAGTTCTTGGCTGAGTACAGAAACCAGTTCGATGTGATTGTTACCGACTCTTCTGATCCCGAAGGTCCAGCTGAATCGCTTTTCCAGACACCGTACTTCCAGTTGTTGCACGATGCGTTGACCGAAAAGGGTGTCATCACGACCCAGGCCGAAAACATCTTCTTGCACATGCATATCATCAGCAAGTTGAAGCAGGACTGTAAGACCATCTTTCCTGTGGCCGAGTACGCTTACACCTTGATTCCCACGTACCCCAGTGGAAACATTGGGTTCATGGTATGTTCCAAGGACGCTCTGGCTGACGTCACCAAACCGCTCCGTTTCGACTGGACAGACGAGTATGTTCGCCAGAACTTGAAGTACTACAACGCAAGAATCCACCAAGCTTCGTTTGTGTTGCCGAACTTCGCCCACGAGATCTTAAACAGAGAATGACATCGCTACATTTGATCAAAACTATTTGCCTTGACTCCTGAACCCACCAGGACCGCGAGGTAAAAAGGTAAGAGCAGTGCTGCGATAAATCTCTGTGGTGGTGCTTCTGTGCTGTAGGTACTTGGTTCTCTGCAAGAGTTTCCCGGTGCTGCTGTGTATCATGTAGTTACGATGTTATGATGAATGTTTAATGTCTCAATCAACCATTGTAGATCATGCCGATTTTGTGTTACGTCATAATAAGAAGCACGTGATGCTTTATTTGGTCCGGTCACCAAAAAAAAAAAGTACCTTCGGCCGGCCGTTCATGTAAGCCATTCTTTCATCTTAGCTTTCATCTATATCTCCAAAACCTTCTCCACACTATGGTCATTCTTTTTGCTTATCGGTGGGTTTTTTTGATCATTTACGGCTTTGTAATCAGCAAGGCTTATTTTCGTATTTTTCTGCATGCCAAGGCTGTGCCCTTTTGCTTATATGCACCACATACCACAATGGTCCCATGGGTATATAAGTAGCAGGACAATTGTCCCATATATATTAATCTTTACACGCAGATCTCAAACTCAAACATGGCAGATTCATCAAATAATTCATTCGAAACAGAGCCGTTTAAAGCAATCAAGAACGAACCACATATCAAACCTGAAATGGTCCTTAAAGACTTTGCTCGTGAGTATCCCACCCCACCATTCAATGGGTACCAGAGCTTTATATCTAAAATGGGGTCGATTTTTGGAAGTTGTGGGATCTTTTGTTGTTTATGTGAAAATCCATATAAGGAAGTCGAACAGGGTGAGGTTGGTTTGGTGCAGACATTTGGTGCTCTTTCTCGGACAGTCGAGCCTGGTCTTTCGTATGTCAATACCTGGTCGGAAAAGTTGACTCGAGTTTCAGTCAAGATTAATATTAGGGAGATTCCGGCCCAGAGCTGTTTTACGAGAGATAACGTTAGTGTTGTTATCACCTCGGTGGTTTATTATAATATCATTGATCCACAAAAGGCCATTTATTCCATCTCCAATATTCACGATGCGATCATTGAAAGAACTCAAACAACACTTAGAGACGTGATTGGGAACCGGGTATTGCAAGATGTGGTTGAAAAGAGAGACGAGATCGCCATTGCTATCGAGCAGATCATCTCCAAAACCGCATTCGACTGGGGGGTCAATATCGAATCGATTCTTATCAAGGACTTGAGTCTTCCTGATAAAGTCCAGTCATCGCTCTCGATGGCAGCCGAAGCTAAGCGGATCGGTGAAGGTAAAATCATCAACGCTAAGGCCGAGGTCGAATCGGCCAAATTGATGAGAAAGGCTGCTGATATTTTGGCCTCGAAACCTGCCATGCAGATCAGATACTTGGACGCATTACAGAACATGGCCAAGAACTCGGGTGCCAAGGTTATCTTTATGCCTTCGTCTCAAGAAGTCGAACGTTTAGCCACGGTCAATCTTGGTAATGAGGAAAAGAACCGGAGTCTGAACTTGGAAGAAGACCACGAGTGGGCCGTGAGTCCCAATCCAACCGGCATAAGTAACCACAGACACATTGCCGATACCATTGCGTTACAAGAATCCATCTAATGATTATTCCTGTTTTTTGTCACTATCAGAAGTATTTCGTTTAATGAATAGTTGCTTATCGTTAGTTGTAGTGTTGGTGCGTTGGTCAAGCATGCGACTATAAAACTTGCCATCATCAATTTCTGGTTCTGGATCTTTCTTTCTCTTTGCTTCAAGAATCGCTGCTAAATACTTGGACTTTCGTGGTTCTTTTGTTTCTTCTTCTTTTTCTTCTTCTTCTTCTTCTTCTTCTTCTTCTTCTTCTTCTTCTTCTTCTTCTTCTTCTACTACTTTATCAAATTGACGCTGAACCTTTTGCCTTTTTCGAGCCAATTGCACCTCAAACTCATCCTCATCATCAGAAGAGTCGCCAAGCACCGATTTTATCACCACTTTTGGTGTTTTTGGTTCCTTCTTCTTGAGAGTAAACATTGAGTCAAAAAATTGTTACAGGTTTTTTGAAAACCCGCATTTTGGGGCCCGAGCTTTTAAACTTACACAACAACCATTCTCCTTCACCGAAAAAGGCAGCTACCATCTAAAATCAGCACCAGCGTGTCGTTTCTCCTTTCTACATAATCTGACCAATAGCGTTGTGTATAGCCGACAATTACAAAGTCCCTTTTTCCCACCCAATCAACCATTGCTTCCTTTGCCTGCCAATTGTTATCACACCCTAGACGACCCGCAGGCAGCCGAAATGAACAACACCGCTTTTGACTGGCTATCGCTATCACAAAGTGTTCCTGGTGACGGATCATCGTCTCCAGCACCACTGGTCTCGTTTGGTGCCCATAATCCGCTGGCTCCGACCGCCACCGACCACCAACACCACCAGTACAAAAGCACGCTGCTAGATCTGTTGGCTGATCCCGGCCACAATCGTGTCGATACATTCACATCGCCTCCAGTAGTCCCTCCACGCCGCTATGCGCTGGCCCTGTCCATTCCACAACTCCTGCCTCCACCCACCGCTGCTCCTATCGCTGCTTCACAGCCAGATTCCTTTACTAGCATCCCTCTCTCGCTCACAGCCCAAGAACTCACTCACCAGGAATCCAAAACATACATGAGATGGTACAGTGATATACTAGCACGGACCAATAGCAGAACTGTCACGATGCTTGATGTCTTTTCGTTCCTCAACAACTTCAAAATCTCGGCATTGTGCAAGGAATCAATCCAACGCATTTTCCACAAAATCCTCCATTCCATCAATATCGGCGAGTTCTTTGCCCTCCTCCGACTCATCAGCCATACCCTCATGGGCCAGGAACCGAGCAGACACTTGATCAAAATTAAAGCTCCGGTTCCGGCCCCGCCATCCATTCTCTCCAAAAAGAGACAAAATGACGACGATTCCAGTGACACAAACGAACCGGTGGAACAACTGCAGACTCCAGACCTATCTAAACCGCTTGATATAGAAAGTTTCACCCAGTTCATGCTCACCGGCGAACGACCAGACGAACAGCCCAAGGTCCGCCGGTCCAAAAAACTCAAGTCCGTCAAGTTCAGCGACCAGGTGGTCACCGATATACACGATAGTTCGCCATTTTATATCAATTCTCCCTTGGGATCACCCCAACCACAACAACAATTGGACTACTCGTTGCCCATGGACCAGCTCTTGAAACTCAAGCAACAACAACAGCAACAGCAACAGCAACAACAACAACAACTGCATCAGGATGAAGAAGAAAAATCAATGCTCAGAGACATGGAGTCCCAGATCAACCATTTTCAGAACCTCCACTCGGTCGATGCCGCTTCTATCGACGGTGTTCCTGCCAGTTTACACTTTCACGACGGATACTCGACTGACAGCTTGCCACGGTTACCGAACGTGTCGACATTCAGTCCGTCGCCCGAACCAGAATTGTTGAAACCCAATATGACAGGACCAGCTCAGATGGCAGAATATTACCGTGCCAGAAACGATAACTCCCCGTTACAACCAAACATCACCGGTCCAGCAGATATGGCCCGCTACATGGTGCCTGAAGTCCAAGAAACTTCCACCTTACCCAAGATCTCGCTCCAGTCATTCACCAGCCAGATGACAGGCAATACCCTCTCCAATACCCTCCAGAATTCGCGTGTCAGCAGCGACAGTTCGCCGTCACGGCCCAACGGTGACCTATGGAGCGTGACAACGCCAGAAAAGCTGCTTCCACCTCCACCAGTCCCCAACACCAGACGATCACGGTCGGTTTCTTCTCCTACACCTCGCATCAGCTCGCCGTTGGTGCCCAATTCCGGCTTTTCACAGAGTGCAGGTACATCGCTCCAGCCTCCAGGGTACGGAGGACCACCGGTCCCCCCGCGGTCGCCCTTGAATGGTGCTGGTCGAGGTGCCCCGCCTCCACCACCACCGTCAAGAAGAAGAATGACGGTGGCTGCAACTCCCACTGCACCAGCAGCAGTGCCACCACCGCCGCAGTTTCAACAGCCTGGTGCACCGGCACTTCCTCCCAAGATTCCCGAAAACGGCAGCGCTGAAAGTAATAGTACGGCTCATATATTAGATGATTTGAAGGCTCTACAGGCAGAGGTAGATAGAATTAGGAGTATGACGGGCGGCTTCTAGTTGGCTAGCTCGATCATGTTGCGGACAAACTGGCGAGAAAACATGTCGATGGTCCGTTCCTTTGTTTCTGGGTCCCGCAACTCCTTGATAAAATCATAGTAATGCAAGGTAATGTTGAGACCGGCACGAGGAGTACTGATGGCAGAAAGACCGATGTATCCACTGAAACCAATATCCTGACTAAACCAAAGCTCATTAACCTCGACGTCGTTGGCCCTGATGACGTTGTTTCCGAGGTTTGATAACCCGATGGTGGCAATGTCATGGGCATTGTTTCTGCGTTGTTCAAGATAAATGAATCCATTCATGTACTTGAGAAACCCGAATTGTTTGAGGCCCTTGCGGATTTCCAGTTCGCCCAAGCCCTTGGTCAAGATATCGATGGGTTTATCAAGCAGGTTAGTTGTGAACGGAGGAAGCGTGATGGTGCGTTCACACACACAAAAGTTGAAGTCCATATTTGCTCCTGGAAAGAACCGTCTTCCGTTGATGGCGATTTCGATGGACGAAGAGTATGGTGTGTTGGAGACTTGTGGAAACACCGTTTGTTCCAAGGTCTGCATGGCTACGGCCGATAAGTATGGGGTAAGTGTCCATTGTTTCGAGCGCAAGTGGCTGATGATTGAAGCCATTTCCTGTGGTCCAAGATGGAGAATATCAAAGTTGAGTGTTTCACCATGTTTTGGTGACTTGTACAGAAACACAGGGTTCTTGGTTAAGTCAGGGAACTCTGGTTGGGTCCAGCGACGCCAGAAATTGGCGAGCCAGCGAGGTAAGTTGATCTCGATGAGTTTACAGAGCAAGTCCCATAACAGAGCATGGACATGGTTCCCGATCTGGTCGAATGTCGGTGGAAATGGAGCTAATAGCATATGGTCTGTAGTGTAATCAAAGACACTTTCCAATGGCACGCAGTCTGGTTGTAGGAGAGCGATTTGTTGGACGAGTTCGTGGTGGAAGTTGACTCCACAGTTACCATCGACCATGGCGTGGTCAGTAACAAACGAGATGTGTTGTTGTTTGGTTTCGGTGCTGGTAGCTACCACGAGTGTCCATAATGGCTGGTCTAAGTCCATGGGAAACCTCAAAGTGTTCAAGTACTGGGCATATTTGCCGTCAAAGTGGTCGAATTGTTCGTAGCGAATAACATCATCAACATGAATATGTTTAACAGGCCGTTTGATAAAGTTCTTGCCATTAAAGTCCCGGTCGTTTCCCACTACTGTCCGGAAGAAATTGTACACGAGCTGCGGATGCTTGAGAACAATGTTGCGAATAGCATGCGAAAGAACAGCGTGTGAGACGTGGCGATTGTACGTGGCAGTAATGTTGAAGTTGGAATAGATCTGCTCCACATTCCTACAGATATAGTAACTCTCGTAGAATGTTGGTTGTAGGTTCATGGTAAGAGTAATAAATAAGAATACACTACAAATTACATTAAATCACACACAACACAAATTACTTTAAATAAGAACACACATATCAGAACACATACAACACAACAGAACACACACATCATACACATTAGAACTTGGCATATAACATATCCTTGGCATCATATAATGATCATAATGATTATAATGATCAAACACATTTGGTATATCATTCCTTTATCCTTCCCAACAAATAGCTTCACTAGCTCAGTTGGCAGAGCGTCAGTCTCATAATCAATCGGTTGTGTGTTATCTGAAGGTCGACAGTTCGAACCTGCCGTGGAGCACTTTTTTTTTGAAAATTTTAAGTTGGTTAGGTGCAGGATCTAACCAATGTTTACAAACAAATTCACAACGCGGTCGCCTTACGATAACAAACGCAACTTGTTTTCTTTTTACTGCGTGCACCAGAGAATCATTGTTTGATGTGTTCATGAAATGTCACGGTCTGTCTCTTCTCCTAGCATGGGTGCCAAACGACAATTCACCAACGAGGATGATACCTTTCTTCCTCCTGCCTTGAGCTCGTACAGTATAGCCCTCCTCAACGAGACCACGAAAAAAATGCATAACGTCACTGGAATCTACGAAATCGACTTTCCGGAAAGAAACAGTGCCTTGATGGACAAACTCAGTGTTCATTTCAAGGACCATCATCAACATAATAATCATAATAATAACAATACTAATATCTCCAATACCTCATCGCATTCCATATCACAACACAACCAGAGCCAGCAATCTGTATCTGAAGACGACTTGATGGACGACACTCCTCCACCTCAAATAACGTCAGCAACGACTAGCGGTGGCTCGGGCACGTCGCGTGTACATTCAATAAAACGAATCAGAGGCACCCGACGTTTCGGCAAAGTCTTGGGGCCTCCCAAACGTGCATCTCGCGTCAGCGACCAGGATAACATCGAAATTGGACCCATGGCCGAATTGTCTCCTCCACCACCAATAAAGAGAGATTCTCCACCAGCAAAGTCGCCCGTTCATTCCTTACACAACGACGGTCAGGAACTCAGAAGATCGTTGGGAAAGGTTGAAGGTGACCTCTTCTCCAAGGAAAAGGAGGATGAACTCCGACGCCGTATTGACCAACAAGTTTATCTCAACCAGTCTCGTATGAGACAAGACCAAGAAAACCACGGTCTAGGAAATAAAATTGCATCATCATACGAAAGAATCCCGTTGAATAACGTCCCCATATCCAACTTCAACTACGACGCAGACACGTTCCGCAAACCCAAAATGCCAAAACCGGCAAAGGAGGAATTTATACATAAAAGACCAGCACCACTTCCACCTCCTCCAGTCCCTGCTGCTGCTGCTGCTGCTCCAGTACTAGATCCCACTCCACCTCCATCATCTAACGGAGAGCATAAGAAGAAAATGATTGTGATTAATGGTAACCAGTACGAGAAACTTGAGTTGTTGGGACGAGGTGGATCGTCCAAGGTGTACAAGGTGAAATCGATGGCCAACAACCGGCTCTATGCCATCAAAAAAGTGACGTTTGATCAGTTTGACGAGTCGTGTGTCAAGGGATTCAAGGGAGAAATCGACTTGTTGCTCCACTTACGAGATGCTGATCGAGTTGTCAAGTTGGTTGATCATGCTATTGGCGAGGGTTCAATCTATTTGGTGATGGAGTGTGGCGATATTGATCTTGCCCATGTGTTTCAGAATAGACTTAATACCAAAAGCCCGTTGGACCTCAACTTTGTCAAGTACCATCTGATAGAGATCTTGAAGTGTGTTGAAGCAGTCCATGCGGCGGAGATTGTGCATAGCGACTTGAAGCCTGCTAATTTCCTCTTTGTACGAGGGATGTTGAAGATTATTGATTTTGGGATTGCCAACGCAGTTCCTGACCATACTGCCAACATTTATCGAGAATCACAGATTGGAACACCTAACTACATGGCGCCTGAAGCGTTGATTGAGATCAACCAGGGTCTTTCCCAAGAGAAGAAAAATACCTGGAAAGTTGGCAAACCGACCGATGTCTGGTCCTGTGGATGTATTGTGTACCAGATGATCTACGGCAAGCCTCCGTACGGGGGATATTCCGGCAACCAACGTATTATGGCCATCATGAACCCACAAGTCAAAATCAATTTCCCCAGCAAGTCTGGAAACGTTGTTGTGCCTGAAAGTGCCATTGAGTTTATGAAGAATTGTCTTGCCCGAAACCCAAACGATCGGTGGACGATCGAACAGTGTTTCAAGAGCGATTTCTTGAAGCCTAAGATTGTAAGTGAGAACTTTGTCCGTGACTTGGTGCATCTGGCGGTGAACTACGGGTACAACAAACGGGTCAATGGCGAAGGACCCATGACTACCGATGTGTATGATGCGTTGGTGGACTCGGTGCTTGCCCAGATCGAGCAGCTTCACTACGGTTATTAAAGCATTTTTACAATAGAAATCTTTCTTTTACATAAATTTTAGTAGTACTAATATTAACGTGGACCCAACTTGGTCAATGCTCTGGCACCTTGTTCTTCCCATTCTTGTTTGCTGATCCACATGTGGTCCTTGTCGGCCATGATGTTGGCTAAGACGGCACCACCAATGAACACCATGTGTCTTCTTCTAGGAGGATCCTCGATTCTGACCTTGAACTTATCTAATCTTGTAGGGTCGCCATGGAGGACCTTGGTCAACCATAACTGTTTCAATTCCTTTTCCAATCTCGAAGGTAAGCCAGGATACATCGACGAACCACCAGATAGGACGATGGCCTTGAACAACGACGATCTGATATCGACATCGGCGCTCTGGATTGTGTTGAACAAGGTCTCACCGACACCGGGATTTTCGTTGTCTACGAGATGAGGCTGGAACAAGCATTCTGGAGCCTGGTACCGTTCTGAGCCAACCTTGATGACTCTTCCATCTGGCAACTCGTACAGTTCGACCAACGTGGTTGTTTCACGGGCCAACTTGTCGTCCAAGTTCAAGTCGTAGGAGACGTAGCATAACTTTTCTTTGATTTGGCGAACGGTTTCAAAGTCGGCTGTTCTATTGAAGGCGTATCCACGGCGCAACAACAAGTTTATCAAGTGTCTGGTGACATCTCTACCAGCCACGTCCAATCTCTGGGTCAAGTGGTTCAAGACCACACTCTCGTACACTGGGACAATGTGGGTAACCCCGTCACCCGAGTCAACCACGACTCCCGAACTCAACCCTTGAGCGTACAACGCCAACACAGCTTGAATGGCAACATAGACACCACCAAACTGGTACTTTTCAAACATGACATCGCACATGGTTTCTCTATTCTTCAATGGGTTCTTGGGAGGTTCGGTCAACAAGATCTTCTCGCCCTGCGTTGGGATCTTCATCTTTTCGTAGAAAGCATAGTCCCATAAATGTTCCATATCTTCCCAGTTTCTGATTATCCCGTTTTCCATGGGATAACTGATTTGTAGCAACGATCTCACGTCGCTGGCTTCGGCACCACACATGATGTCCTTGATCTCCACATCGGGCAGCAACAACACATTTCGTTCTTCTGCTCTCAAAATGGGTCTTCCTACGATCGAAGGAAACGTATGGTCTGGAAAGTTGGTTCCGGCTCTGCCGATCTTGACGAAACCCGTACCTTGGTCGAGAACTGGTGGTTAGTAAAGCAACAAGGGAGAAAGGATTGAAGTGTATGAGCAAACATCAATCCAATCAATAAAATGTGATAATGTGATTGGACGACGTGTATGCTTACACTGTGCTGTCTTTTACGTACCAATTGGCTGTCCATTCATGTCTGTTGTAGTGGCGGATGGTGTTGGTGATTAAATGTTGGTTGAATGCGAGTCACGAGAACAGAAAAAACTCACTAAATTTCTCTAAAATCCTCATTAAATTTCTCACTAAATTTCTCACTAAATTTCTACAATTCTCACTACAATTTCACTAAGCAATAACGACAATTGTAGCAACGTCCAATTGTAGCAATGTTTTCTACTGTTTCTACTATTTGTCGTATTCTATTTCCTTTCTGGTATCTTATACGCAAACGTCAAGTACGATGTATGACTCTTAATATCAGACTCGACCTTCGTTACGTTTCTCCACGAAAACTGATCGTCGCCCTCTTTGATCCGTGTTCCCTTTCCAAACGGATTGAATCCCTTGCCCAAGTTCTGGAACTTTGTTTCTTCATCTCCCTCTTCCTCATCTTCATCACGATCGCGTTTCTCGCCTGTAACTTTAACTGTCCGTCTGCTTTCAATGCCTTGGCTCTTACGAGACTGAATATCTTTAAGTCGCTTGACAACGTCCTTGATATCACGTACCATATCTTTCCTGGCCTCCCAGCGCTTGCCAGCAACCTCCACCATCTCAATACTCACCCAGCCGTTCTCTTGGAGCGCTCTGACTGCTTTTTCCACTTGCTCAATACATGGAGAAAAGCAACAGATTGAAACTCGACTGGTGGCCGAAATCACAGCGTCGAGATGCGGAATCGCCGTCCATGGTGATGGCAAGTCAAGAAACACAACATCACCATTGATTCCTCCATCTTTCTGGAACAGTGGCGGCACACATTCGAGCTGAAAGCCATCGTTACACACATCACGATGCGTAATCATCGTATTTACAAGCCCATGTTGCTCAAACTCCTTCTTGGCCTCCAAGAACCGTGGTTCATGGAACTCGTACGAGAACAACCGGCCCTCCAAACCCACTGTCCGGGCAAACGAGTGAGAAAACGACCCCGAACCCGTGCCTGCTTCCAAGACCCGGGTGCCTGCTGTAACATTGAGACGCTGGATGATATACGATGAGTCCTGGGTATACACGATCTGGGTTCTGTGAGGAAGCGAAAGTGTCCATAGCTCAGGTGTTGGGTAAAGCAAGTGGATGAACCCGTATCCTTTGGCTCCAGGCATCTGGACCCCATACCGTGAGCCAATCATCTTATCGTGCTCAAAATGGCCGTAGCGAGTGTTGAGGATCTCGCCTTTGGTGACAGTGATCGGCTTGATGGTGCCTCTACTGATGAAAGCAAGCACCAAGTCGCCTTCCTCGATATATGTTTTGTATGAATAGAAAGACATGTGCGATGAGCTCCGATCAAAGATGAAATGAGAATCTTTTGATGATAAAAAATTGAAATAATCAAGAGATGTAAAGCAAGAAAAAGATGAAGGGAATGACAAAAGTACGATGAGATGATGAATCTTGAAGATCTTGAAGGTTTTAAAGAATTGGAAGATTTTCAAGATTTTAAAGAATTTCAAGAATTTTTCACAATTTTCATATTTTCACAATTTTCATTTCTACAATATGAAGACAAACAGTTCTAATTGGTTCATTGCTGCTCCAAATAACACAGGGGTTAATCTGTGAAGTCTCATGAAAGGTTTATAAACTATTTATAACCATGAGCCAATTCTTGTCATTTCTTTTCTTCTCCTCTTCTCCTCTCTCTTTGTTCTCCTCTCTGTTCGGGCCGACGTTACATAAATGTTAGCCTTCTAAATTCTACTGAAGTTCTAGACTGAAACAATGTAAGTTTTGTCAAGTTACTTCTTTTTCATTCACATTTTCATTACATTCTCCACTCACTCACTCGACTTTTCAAGAGTTTTCGCAATTGAAAAATTAAACCATCAGCATCATGGCAGAAACAGGCCCCAACGTCGAGGACTTATACTTGGAAACATACGCATTCACCACCGCTGCTGCGATTGTTGGTTCTGTTGATAGAAAGATCTTTGTGCTTTTGAGAGACGGCAGAAACCTCTTTGGGATCTTGAGAACATTTGACCAGTTTGCTAACTTGGTGTTACAGGATACGTTGGAACGGATCTACTTGACAGATGGTGACGACAAGCCCACGCGCTTTGGAGAAGCGTACCGTGGTGTATTTATGGTCAGAGGTGAAAATGTGGTGATGATGGGCGAGTTGGATATCGACCGTGAAGACGACCATTTGCACCACCTCGAACAGGTACTGTTCCCAGAAGCCGAAGCCGAATGGAAACAGATACAGGCCACCAAAATCAAGCACGAACGCACAAAGACAAAGGTCTTGTTGGAGAAAGGATTGATCAACGACTTTTCCAAGTCCGACTTGTACTAATGGTTTTACCAGCATGGACTGGGTGACACCTATTTTGTATAGTAATGTACTAACACTAACACTAAAACTAAAACGAAAAATCAAAGCTTCAAGATCCGGTCACGTTGAGCGTCCCATCTGGCAAAGTAATCGTCAACAGCATGAGCTTTCTTGGCTTCAGCACGGCCCAACTGGTTCAAGTGACTTTCGTCAGGCCCATCAGCAATCCGTAATGTTCTTGACATGGCATACATGTACGCAAGCTCGGTATCCTGCGAAACACCCTCAGCACCAAACATCTGGATCCCCCAGTCGATAATTCCAATGACAGTGCGTGGGGTTTCGATCTTGGCCATGGCAATGTCACGCTGGGCTTCCTTAGCGTCGGAGATATCAATCTTGTGGGCTGCGTTGAGGACAAGAAGACGACACTTTTGGAGATCGATCTTATGCTGCGCAAACGCATTGACATAACTCTCCCATTTCGCCAAGGGTTTACCAAAGATCTGGCGATGGTTGGCCCGATGTTGGACCCGCAAAAGCGTAAACTCACCAACACCAATCTGTCTCATACAGTGGTGGATTCTGCCAGGACCCAAACGCAGCTGGATCAACTCGAATCCACGGCCAACACCAGCAAGCACAACATTGGGCATCTCGTCGTGAGCAACCTCGTAGTTCTCAAACGAGATCTCACAGTGGCCATGGGGAGCATCGTCGTAGCCAAACACACCCAAAGGTCTCACCAACTTGGCACGGCCCGTTGCCAATGCCCGTTTCGCATCCAATGCCAACACCGTATGGTTGTAGTATGGATTCAAGGCATCTTCTGATGTCTTGCACATCACCAACCACACCGAACAACGAGGATCACCGGCCCCTGAAGCAAACCACTTGACTCCATTGAGCACATAGTTGCCAGCACTGTTCAACTTGGCAGTACATCCGATGTTGAGCGCATTCAGCGACGACGTACCCTTTTCTGTCATAAGGAACGCCGACCGAGTCTTACCGTCCAACAATGGCTGGAGATACTTTTGTTTCTGGTACGCAGTGCCGTACTTGGCAAGAAGCTCCATGTTTCCCGTATCAGGAGCAGCGGTGTTGGTGGCCTCGGGAGCCACAAACGACATTCCCAAGTACATCGCCATAAGTCCATACTCCAAGTTCGTATAGCCGGCCCCTTCAGCGTAGTGCGTTTTCGACAAGAACAAGTTCCATAACCCCAACTCCTTTGCCTTGGCCTTCAACTTCTGGGTAACTTCCGGGGTCTGGGTCCACCGGAGCTTCGGGTCGGTCAACACTTGTTCGTGGTAGATTTTGTCGGCTGGCAAACACCATTCGGCAACAAAGTCCTTGGTTTTCTGGATGGCCTCGAGCCCACGAGGCGAAACATGGCTCAAAAATATAGCAGGGATATCCTCCTTGACACTCATGATTGTAATATACCGAAAAACCCTCAACAATTGTCTGAGATTGTGGCCTTATATACGAAAAATCGATCTACAAGTACCCCACATTTTTTCGTGCCGATGTGCCGGTCTCCACGTGAACGTGAAAGTGGCGAAAAAAAGAAAAGAGATCACGTGTGCTAATCACGCGGATAAAGTCATGTGACAAATCTAGTAACCTTTTTCAGAGTTTAATAGATTCGTTATTTGCCTTCAAACTACCAATGGATTTCGGCTCAGATACACCCAATATCCCCGACCACACGTTGTCGGAGAAACAATTTCTTCTCACAACCAGCAACGATACACAGCAGCGGCAACAGCTCAAAAACGAGCTTCTTTCTGCCATCAAAGAGCATGATTTGGCGCCATACTATTTATACTTGTCCCGCGAGTTGTCGGACGACTTTCCGCTTGATCAAGCTGTTTATGATGCTGCAGTTGCTAAGAACGAAACAGAAATCGCCCAATTGAAGCTGAAGGTAAAGGAAGCCGAAGGAGACGACGAAACTGAGTTAGATGTGTTGGGTACCACGCTCAAGCTCGCCGAATACTACACCACGATTGTGGACCGCGACAATGCCGTGGAAACATACAAGAAAGCATTGGAGTTACCGCAGAGCACGGGGTCCAAGATCGATATTCTTTTGACGTTGACAAGAATCGGTTTTTTCTTCAATGACTATCCTGTTATTTCCAAGTACTTGGACCAGGTCAAAGGATTGATCGAGAAGGGCGGTGACTGGGAGCGCAGAAACAGATACAAGACATACCACGGCATTTACTTGATGGCCACAAGACTGTTTGATGAGGCTGCGACGTTGTTGATTGACTCGTTGGCGACATTTACTTCGACAGAGCTCTGTAGCTACGAAGAAGTAGCGCAGTGTTCGATTGTTGCTGGTGTCTTGACGTTGGACCGGGTGGATCTCAAGCTGAAGATTATCGACTCGCCTGAGATCTTGTCGATCTACTCGTCGTCGTCCAAGTTGGAGCCGTTGCTCAACTTGACCAACTCGTTGTATACGTGTCAGTACAACAACTTGTTGCAGTACTTGTTAGAGGTATACGACAAGTTGTTGTTGCCCAACAAGTACTTACACCAGCATGGGGGATACTTTTTGCGGGAGTTGCGGTGTAAGGCGTACGGACAGTTGTTGGAGAGTTACAAGCTGTTGTCGCTCAAGCTGATGGCACAGAACTTCAACATCAGCGAGGAGTACTTGGACCAAGACTTGTGCAAGTTTATCCCCAACAAGAAGTTGAACTGTACCATTGACAAGGTGAACGGGATTATCGAGACGAACCGGCCCGACAACAAGAACAATCAGTACCATTTGTTGATTAAACAGGGTGATGGTTTGTTGACGAAGTTGCAGAAGTACGGTGCTGCAGTGAAGTTAAGTGGAGCAGAAAGAGTGGCGTAGAAATAAGAGTAATAAAACTGAATAGAAGAGAAAATGTAGATGTAGATGTTGATCCCAAGAACTCAAGACTTCGTGCTCACCAAAGATCAGATTAACGACGATATATTCCACAAGATCGAGACGGATGGAATCAGCAAGGAGTCCACCAAGAGTGTGTCGTACTTGGAGATCTACAACGAAAAGGTGATTGATTTGCTCCAGGCCTCCTACGTATTGTCCACCAAATGGTGTAGTAATAACTGGTGTGGTCAATGATAGATTTTTCGCAGCCATTAAAACAAGAAACATCATCAATGATCATCAACAGAATAGGTACATTTTCTATGTTGATAAGATGGTGGAGTTTATTCTTGAAACATTGACTGCAAAAGAGACGGAGAGTCTTTTATCTGGATTCTATGAGAAGGTTCCATTCGAATTCGTTGAACACAAGATACAGCAATACCGGATTTGTGTTTAGATAATTCTGCAGCTAGTCAAACAAATAGTGTTTAATAGTTGTTGAGATTCCTGGACACGAATAATATGCTATGGTTGACTAATCACATACGGTGTATTACAATGCTTACGATGAATAACTTTAGTACTACGATAGTGGTAAGGGAGCTCACTGTATATATCTAATATGATTATAGAAGCCAAGTTAAAACTAAATATGAGTACTGATATAACTCTGGATAAATATCATTAGACGGATACATGTGGTTCTGATGTAAGATGGAGGATCTAATTTTCTTATCCGGGAGATATATGGGCCTGGTCGAGCAAATCATGGATTATTCACATAGATTACAACTTAGTTTATCTTTTTTTTAGAAGCAATCCTGTTGGTATCAAGATTTAGTCCAAGTCAGCTGGATTAACGAATATTAACTTCACAGTTACCAAGTCCGTGTGGCAACAGAGCTTCATCAGAAATTGTGACCCCCTTTGATCACACACTTTCAACCTAATGCCGGTTGATCATTGGGTATATAAGAATATCATATTGTAGGGATTCCATATCAATCATCTCTGGCGGACTTGTTTCAGGATTTAGGTGGTGTAAGCATTCTACTTGCTCTTTCTCCGCTGATTCAACTTTACTTATCATATGATCACGATCTTCCTTGTCAGGATTATTAAGTGATGCCTCGTACACAATATCCAAGGTATAAATTTGGTTAGTTTATTCTTCAATTGTTCAAATGAACCGTATTTCTTACAACATCCATCTCTGGGTTGGTAAGTCCTCAAAGTCTTATGAGTGCAACGGTATCACGACTGTGTCAAAAGGATGAAACATAAATTTTTGGCTAATTATCAACAGAACATCATATTCAAAAAGGGATTAAAACCCCGCCTAATTGCTTGAGTAGAGTAGTTTTCTTCATATGAGACGATATGTAGTAATCACACGGAAACCTTTCACATTATAAATTGTCTACCCAAGCTGCAATATGGTATTCCCTATCATCATGATCCACGAATATACCATCTCTTGTAATCTTACATGCCCCAAATCTAGTTAAAGCAGGATCACCAAGGATATTGGATGCACATTTTGGAATGTATCTTACGTCAGTAAGTTCTAAATCTAAACCATTGATAACAAGTGGTAGACGACCAATCCCTTCACCTGTGAAAACAGAGCCATCCAACTGTTCATATTTTGTATGATCCTCCTTAATGTCAGTTAACCATCTTAAATCATTAACAACAGTAACTGGACTTCCTAAACTATGAATGAGTACAGGATAAGACTTACCTTTTTTGTAATTGGAAGGTGCCAATGTTCTATATCTATTTTCAGGCTTGGTTATCGCTGGCCAGCTTATCATTTGAATTGTTGGCCAGCTTGTTTCAGCTGGCTTCGCTTTCTTGGGAATAGGGACAGTTTCTGACTCATTTGGTGTCATGTTTCTCTTTTTGTTCTCTTTATTAGACATTTTGATTAGGTTTAATGAAGCAAATCTCTACCTTTGAAAGATATAATTTGTTAATTAACGTGTTGTAATGGTACTCACAACTGCTGTCGTCAGGGTTATATGTTGATAATGCACAAGCAAGCCGTAATGAGACCTCTGATTTTGACTTGACGGTCATAATTGGCCATAAATCAATAAGATCGGCACAGTCCTCTATACGATGAATAAATTTTCGGATATTAGCATATTCACCAAAATGTTGGTAATGATGATCGTTTTTATGATATTCTCCATTGACCACGGTGACACAACCTTTGGTCAGTTTGTCTAAGATAATCTCTACTTTCCGAATTGTAAGGGCCTGTCTATTCAGCTGAAGCCATTTGAGCTGTGAATGCAAAGTTTCACATCCGACATTGCTTTGAATCTTGTTGGCACCAACGATCCCTTTCCAAAAACGAATTTGCAACCTTGAACAGGATTTAGCTTGATTAGCTGCCGAAAGGGGAGATCTTTGAACATTATATTGTTCAGGGGTCATTATGAGATACATTGCAACTATTGGTTCTTCACGAAACAAGTTTTCAAAGGCATCGTCCCATGCAAGCATGGAATGGATTGTATTGGTTAAATTAGGCAAATCCTGGAAATGAGACCATAATCGTGCCATCTGAGCATTCTCTATTTTTCTCACTTGAGCCTTTGTTATGACTGGTGGTGTTGGTTGATTGGTGGTACATAGGGTTGAGATAAGTCCAAATTCAAAGAGAAAAGAGGACCTTTTCCTAGAATTATATCGTCTGGAATTGCAAATTTGTTACCCCACTTATATTCATGTGGATTTTCTGACTTACGAATAGTGTCAGCCCCAACCGAATGGGACGTACAACATGTTGATGTAATTATTGATCTTAAATGGTAATTGAAAAATCTTGAGTAGACTTGATATTATATAATGCTTACATAATCCTTAATAGTAAAGAAACGTATTCTGAATATGGAAGCTTAGTTTAAGGTAACTGAAATTCAAGATAAATATCACCAAAAGAAGTGGTGATGACTGAGATAAATTATTGGGACAGTTGTTGTTTCTGTGTTCGTCAAGCCAATAAGATGGCAGGATCCGTAGGCTGCAATTAGTGAAACTCTTTTGTTATTTTGTGCGAACATAAAAAAAAAACTACACACCAATGGCTTCTTCTGTGCTTTATGTTGGGCTGATTCCATACGACTGGGATGAGCCCACGGTCAAATCGGTCGTGTGTGGCTCTGGGCGTGTGGTGGACGTGCGTTTGGGTTTCGATTATGCCGGCAAGAATAAAGGATTCTGCTTTGTAGAGTATGTGTCTGGCAAGGATGCCCAGCGAGCTATGGCGTTGTTGCGGGAGATCAAGGTCATGAACCCACAGACAAAACAAGTCAAGAAGCTCCGGATCGAGTCATCGAAGGAACAGATCAAGGGCAACGGCCCGCTGGAAAACAAAACGGTAATGAAACTCGACCATTCGCGGTTGCCGGCATACGTCCAGCTTCCGCCAGAAATGGGAGGAACCACGGGAAATTCTGGAGGGTTTAGGGGTGCGCACACTGGACATGGCGGTGGACATGGTGGTGGACACAGCGGTATTCCTGGTGCGCATGGCGCGCATGGCGGGAATTTACCGCCAGCATCGAATGTCATGCCACCAAAATTCGTGGCCGCGACGAAAAACTTACCGCAAGTGCCCTCCATTCAGCTCGGTGTGCCGGACAAAATCAACGAGACATTGAGCCTGATTCCACCCGCACTACTCATTGAACTCGTGGCACAGCTCAAGAACATTGTCAATGGCCAGGACCTTACACGTGCATACGAAGTGTTTCGTGTGCTGCCACAGTTAGCCACGGCTGCTGCCCAGGCATTGTTGCTTATGGGTTTTGTCGATGCCGACGTCATTCAGGACTCAATGAAATCGGCCCAGGCCCCACCACCGGCCCCAGTGCCGGTTCTGGTTCCACCACCAAACTACGGCTACCACCAACCACCGCTGCGCTGGCCCAATCTTCCACCACATACCCAGGCCAAATTGGCCCAGTTGGCCCCGGACCAAGCCGAGCTCATTGCTCAAGTCTTGGTGCTTCCTCAGGAACAGATTGGCGGCTTGCCTCCAGACAAACAGTCGATGGTTATCAACCTTCGCAACCAGTACTTGTAATATATAAAGAAATGTGGTAAATTTGTAGATTTCGCAGTCACCAGAGTACAAAGAAGAACAACACAACAGAAAAACATTGACAGAACCAACGCTCATTCCCATCCATTAACTGAATATCTTGAGAATATCGACTTGATTCTACCAATTTTCATATAGATGAATCAGAGCCAGACATCACACCATTAAGTTTTAGATCAATTTCATGTATTCTTTCGTATCCGAGATTTTCGTAAATTATCGCACCCAAAAAGTGTGTGCACTGTCGGTCAAGAGGCGGTTCTTGGCACTGTTTAACAAATGACTAATATATTCCATACTTTAGACACTGAAAGAAGATTTCAATCTTAAGTTCATTTACAGATGCTTATACAAGAAAAACTAGAAGAACCAGCAAAGAACAAAGAGTTGAATGAGTTCATCTGCCAGATCAAAACATGTTCCCTACAAGAATTGCCGTCACTATTGAACAATTTCAAGTTCGAGACTGTCACCAGCATCCTGTACAACTGGGTTGCGGTTTTGAATCGAATCGATAAGCTCTATGAAACCTTTATTTCTAATTACGCTTTGGACCAGGAATTTCCTCAATCCAAGTCGATTTCTTTGGAAGATAAAGAACTTATCTGTTCGTGTCTCCGTTTTACCACCAAACTATTGAAGAGAAAGTGGGATTTTTATCCATTCAAGAGCGATGATCGGCTCGTTCACTTACTAAAGTGTCTAGACGTCGACATTCTTGTGGAAACGATGGTGGTGAGTCAAATCAGAATGATTCCTTACGGGAACCTTTTCCCTAAGATCGGGAATAAGATGTTAACATTGGCCACCTCGTTTCCTCCATCAGTTCCCGAGACGTACGCTGGAACCAACGTCTCTGACAGCCGTCTATTCTATCCTGATGTATTTACTGAAAAGTATCCTCTGGAATGGAAAGCAATTGATTTTAAGTTCTACAAAGATGGCTGGCTGAACTTTATGATGAACAAAGAAACCGTGGCTCAATTATCAATAGATCAAATTCACTCCAAAGCAAGAAACACAATTCCCCAGGAACATTGGGCCGAGTTTTGTATCGTCGCATGGACAGCCAAGTCATTTCAAGACAACTCCTTGGAATCGATTCAATTGAGAGAGAAGCTTGCTGAAATAAACCTCATGGCCATTAAAGCATGTATCATGTTCAGGAGCCAGACCATTATTGCCCGTATCGATACAGATCCAACATTGGTTAGGTCGTTGATCGACTTGATTCATCCCCACAACTTTAACAACGTACCAAACAACATCTATTACAGGGCCGTCTCCACCTTGTCTTCAATATACGCACCAAAAAATAGTGGTGTGCTCAAAGGTATGGAAGAGGTGCTAAATGTCCATACATTGTGCCAGTGCTTATGTGATATTACGACTAGAATGAATGACGTTTCATCCAAGTTTTGTGAAGATGGATTCGCTGAACTTGTTTCGATTATCACAGACATACTGTATAACTTAGCTCCACAACCTTGTGTCTCTATCTTAGACCGCTTGTTACAGTTGTTGGATGGCTGTTCCAAATATAGAGAAATCAATTGCGTGGCAGTCGATTCTCTTGTGAATATAGCCGAGAAAATCAAGCAGGAATTTGTGGATAAGGGGAGCATCGCTATCTTGATCAAATGTATTGGTAACGAGACAGACTTTGTGTTGAACAACAAAGACCAACCATTAACCAACGCCCAAGAAGATTATTTTGAGTCATTATTGGGTTTGAAAAATGTTCTCCAGATCTTACCCGGTGAAGCATTGGGGGATCTCTTTGGTTCGTGCTTGCAAGATAAATTATCCGATATACTTACCAACCACACAATCTTTGGTACCAAGGTAACCCTGGAGGTTGTCCTGTTGATAAGTAAATTACTTGAGATTAATCCTGACAAGTTTTCAAACTTTGAGGAAGGAAACATCCTCCACGTCTTATTTGATAAGTTTGAGTCAATTATTGTGGCGGACTTTGAAACGGCAATCGATATGATGGTGGTTTTATCACGAACATATGGCATGAAGAATGGAGCCCCGATTATCGAAGAACACCACCTTCTCACCAAATTCTTTAATTCTTTTGTGAATCTTGAGTGCGTCACATCTACTTTGCGTGAGGTCGTTCATGACTTGACTTATACGTTAGACGAAGCAATAGGCTACTGTCCAGCATTGAAACCAATATTTTTGAACGAGTTTAAGCGAATTATTGCAGAAGTTCCAGGAAAGGTCGATGAAGCCATGAACAAAGCTGACAATGACTCTTTGGTAAACGAGTATATATCTCCTTTTTTGCGATTATTTGCTTCGTTGCTTGAAATCAATGAGAATATACCCACAGATGAGTTAAAGGAGGTGATAACCCCTCAGTGCTGGATTCCCATACTTCGAATTCCCGTGAAAGAAACGCTAAATAATTCTAATTATTTTAGCACACTTGAATGGATTTTTGAATCATACGATTCAGACATATTTGAAGCCCTTTGGAGTGAGTTGAAGCTTCAGATAAAGAATCCGATCATTCAACAGTTTTTATATGAAAAGGAACGAGATACTTCTTTCTTTAGTAGAGTCAATGAGAATGATTTTACCAAAGTATTGAATGAATTTATTTCAACCTTCGTCATCTTGACTGTGTTAGATTCCTCTCATTTCAGCAAAGAACAAGAGGAGGAAGAAAGTTACAACGAAAGTGATATTGAATTAATTTCTGAACTTCTCATCTTATTTGAAAGGTGTACCATGGAAGAACTAACAATTTGTTCGAGTATTTCAAGTGAGATTGCCGATTCCACAAGGACCCACTCAATTACAGACGTTGAAACACCTCCAATCAGTATCTACACCAAGGATCCAAAACTTTCAGGGGAGATACAAACCAAATTTGACGATATAAAGACTCAAAATACGAAACTTTTCCGGACAGCTATCTCCAAGATCAGCAATCGAGTGTTTAGAGTGTACTCGGGTCTTGCTAGAACATGTACCAGACGTTTCAACTACTCGATTTCGACACGCAGAAGGATTGTTGAATTAATGGGCACTATTAGCAAGTCGTTTACTTCTGCCTTAAAAACACAATTTTCAAATGATAACTACCAGTATGGCCACACATTGATTGTAACAAACTTGGCACTCGTGATGATGTCGATTAAAAAGGATAACAAACGAATGATTCATCAAATGTGGTTAGTTGCGCTATTGCAGCACGGATACTTTGATCAATTGAGGGTGGTTGCCAAGGAAATGTGGACCAGATTATTGGAATTAGATCCTAAGGATACAGTTGCGGCACAGAACTTGACATATATCAGCCCTGACGAGAGCAGCTTATTGATAAATGGGCTTCATCAAATATTTCTGTTCTACGAACGACTTGTTGGCGTTGAGGGATCAGAACAATTTGAACTTGTCAATGAATACTTTCACGATGGGTATGATA